>JAENPR010000749.1:0-314855 GCA_018135685.1 Themeda triandra | reverse complement strand
GGAAAAAGGAAACAAATAAACATCGATCTAGCATACATCCATCATTTTCATTAAAGGACACATTCATCTTCTAAAGAAAAATCAATAAATCATTTTTAGCTTTGTGTGCCAACAACAATTTGATCCTTTATTAGCACCAATGGCACGAGCTATACAAGACCACATTGTCAAACATAGCATGAACTACCAATAGCAACCTTCAATTAAGAGAGAAAACAAAGTCACATATAAAGAACTATACTTACTTCGTGAGATAACTTGACATCAACATTTAATGAGGTGAATCAGAACTAGGTTGAACAATCGATAAATACCTCGACTTCAGCAACTCTTGACTTGAGACCTTGAACCATAGCCACATTTATCATCAATTTTTCTTATCTGCATTGGGTGACACAATGTGGATACTCCGAAATTAGAAGTAGGATACCTCCAAAAACAGAGTACACCCCAATGGCAAATTGCTGTCTATTTTATAGGCGACTTCAACATTCACCACCTCGACCGCACAATCAAACAAATAATATGCAACTTTGTATAGAGGGAATAAGATATATAATGCTATAATGAAAGTAATTATGCATCCAGCAAATACACACTCATGACCGGCAAATACACAATCAAACCTTCACTAGCGGTGTTGGATGACCAAAGTAATTATGCATCCAGCAAATACACACTCATGATAAAAGAAATGCTATGATGTTTTGGCTAAGGATCGATGGCTACACCAATGATAAAGAGGTTCAACCCTAACCATCGAGGTTCACTAGCAAGGCAACGCCCACTTCCATTGTTACAATCTTATAGGATTGGTCCAGAAATTCATGAGAACAGGAACAATCAGTAGATATAAACCAGAATTGGCCAATAGCAAGGGATGACTTGCACATGCAAATAGCAAAATTTATACTGCCGAACCCCCGAGACCCATGAAAGAAAGATGTGGTAGGTCCAAAATCTAGCAGATCTAGAATCCCAGCAGACCCTAAACCCTAAACCTATCCCACAGTAGCACAGGAGATCTAGGAGGTGATAAAAATCGTACCGGATCCACGGTAGCACAAGGAGCAGATCTAGGAGGTGATAAAAATCGTACCGATCCACGGTAGCACAAGGAGCAGATCTTGTAGGTGATAAGAATCCTACCGAGGTGAGGTAGCACTGGAGCAGATCTAGGAGGTGGTAAGAATCGTACCGCAGGAGAGGCAGGAGCCACCGTCTAGCAGCCCCGGCCGCCTACCAATGGCCATCTCATGCTTGCTCCGGGTTGAGGTGGGGAGAATGATGGGAGGGCTAGTCAGCTAGTCGACTACTAGTCTGTGAGAGAATGATGGGAGGGCTAGTCTGCTAGTCGACTGCTAGTCTGTGAGAGAAAGTGGAGGGTGCAGGTGCTATGTGAGAGAGAACCTGACCATGATTGTTTTTTAATATTTAACCCTAAGGGAAGGGATTACTAATCAAGGGATTAATTATCATGTATTTTGCTGACATCATGTAAAAGATTGTAGCCTGCCTTTCCTTTTGAAAGGTTTTCTTATAGCTACACAAAACGCAGGATTTTTTTACATCCAATGTTTTCGTGAAGCCCGAGGCGCGCGCGCTAGAGAGGGACGGAGAGAAAGAGAGCGTGAGCGCAATGGTGATGTTTACCGGCACTACCATGCCTGTCCGTGCCACCGGCTGCAGCACCAACTCGCATAGCTCCATGCCGTCTATGCCACTCCCGCACGGACAGAGATTGGGTAACTTTGCTCCGTAAAGTCACGACGCAACTTTCGTGCTGTATCCACCGTCCAAACGAAATCCAACGGAATGAAATGATTCGCCTCTTTTTTTTCACGCCGTGCGTTCTCGGTCTCCGTCTCCGTCCTCGTGGTCGACGCCGTGGAAGCGGAGCAGGGCGGCGCACAACGCGGCGGAGGCGATCCTGCATGGTCGTGGTCCCGCCGCGCAGCCGAGGCCCGGCTTCGCGCGTGCAGCAGTCTTCTTGCGCTGCAGCCGACGGCATACGACGTGGCGAGCAAGGTGGCAAGGCGGTCCTGCAGGTCGCGTTCGGCCGGCGCGGCCCTCTCCACGAGGCCCGGGAGCTCGCGCCCGTCCATCATGGCGGCAGTCGCGCTGCAACCGGGCGATCATCAGCACCGTCTCGCTGGTCGTGGTCTCCGCGGCGCCGTGCTCCCTGTCAAGCTCGCACGCGGCGCCCGGTCCGCCCATGTCATCCTCCACCATTGACAGCACCAACCGGACCGAGAGAGAGAATAGATGATGTAGCGCCTTGACGGCGTCGAAAGGAGTACGCTGACGCCTAAAAATGTTTATATGTCGTCAACGGCGAAAACGAACGAAGGAGTGGCAAAATCGGCATCCCCGGACGTCGACACGCCGTGGGAAGAGGCGCCGGACGCCGTTCGGCCCGTGCCGGACGCAGGGAGCCGCGCCGGACGCACTCCGGTGCCTCCTCGCGAGGGTGGACGCGAACGCGGCCGCGCCGGAAGCACACCGAGCGCCGGACGCGACCGAGCGCGGGCACGCGCGCGTGCGTGGCAGCGTCGCTGCGCGGACACGGCACACGCGAGCGCCGGACGCTGCTCTGCCCCGCGCGACGCGGAACAAACATCCCGAGCGCGCGATCGCAGCAGACACGGGGCGTCGGACGCGCCTCTCGCGCGACGCGTCCCGCGCCGTGTCGCACGATCGACTCCGACCAGGTATGTATCTTGCTCAATTAGGGGAACATAGCGCTCATGAGTATATGAAAATTCGTAATTTCCCTTTATCATTGACTCTTGCGCTTTTGCATGGTTTACTTCTCTAGCACCATGTTCTATTAATTCTTGGGCTCAATTAGAGGAAAGGTTTCATAATCATTTTTATACCGAAACTCAAGAAACTAGATCGGCACACCTTATCGCTGTTAGGCAAATGCGTGATGAAGCTTGTGTAGATTTTTTCACTAGAGTTAGAGAAATTAAGAATAAATGTTTTCATCTTAGTATTTCTGAAAGAGATCTAGTAGATATATGCTTTAATGGTTTGAACTCTAAGATTCGTGAGAAACTAGAAAATGTTCAATTTACTAGCTTCAATCATCTCATGGAGAGGGCCGTTTTCTGGGAATCGCGCCTTAAAGATTCTCGTGAGACTTATAAGTCACATCGTTCGAATACACATACTTTTGATGCTCTTTCAGAATATTCGGATGATGATAACTATGAGTGCAATGTGCTGAAATTAGGTGGCCAGAGAATAAGCAAGTTACTTGTCCTTCTCTCAAACCGATTCAAAAGAATCGGTATGAAGAAGTAAAGTATACTTTTGATACTTCTAAATGTGACCTATTTGATGAGTTACTTAAAATTGGACACATTAGAATCAATTACACTATGCCTTCGGGATGTGATGAGATTAAGAAGAGAGCTTATTGCAAATATCATAATTCTTATTCTCATGCAACTAATGATTGTAATTACTGTTTGATGCATACAATCGCCCTTAATGAGGACGATTGAGCCTTGCCGATATGGAGATCAAGAAAATCCTTTTCCTACAAATACCATTGAAGCAGGAAGCCGGCTATCTTGATTCGGCCCCCTCACCAAGCCGATAAAGCTAAAGGCAAGAATGTAATTATCGGTGAGCCACGTCCCGCACCGAATGTCCAAAGGAATTCGGGCGACAAGTGGCACTTGAGAAGGATGATCAAGGCAAGAGCAAACTTACAATCACCGCTAGTTCAAGAGAAGCATCATGAAGGCAACGGTGGTATGAGCATCAAGCTGTGCAAGAAAGACCGCCGGCCCGTCCCTCCAACCCGACCGAGTCGACCCGACCATTGAGAGCAAAGACGCTCTACAACAGCCCACCGATGTTTCTACAACCGCAAAGTCGGTTAAATCATTGTTGCACCTGGCCAAATCGACTCTCAAATCCAGAGGTTCCATTGCTTCCGTATTCATGTGACACGCACCTTTATACCACACAAGCCGGAGATTGGTGTATGGAAGCAAAGAAGAGCAAGGCCTAAGAAATTTGTGGTCAAGCCACTTTGTACTTTTGATCGACTTATGGCGAAGTACAAGCAAGGCCGATTCCAAGAATTGGCCCATAAAAAAGAGAGTCTACACCACCTAAGAGAAGCCGAAGATAAGAAGCAAAAGGGTGTAGCTCAATCGGTTGGTTCTTCTATGCAGGTTGTCCGCTCGTCCAACTCCTTGGGGCCACCGGTTATTTCATCTCCACATGAGTTGCCATTGCCACAATGGGAACTCAAGGTGTGTGGATTCCATATCCTCAAGCTCATTTCTAGTTCATCAGAGGTTGGAGGATGTGAGGCACTGCCTCTAGCCGATTGGAATTTCAATCGAGCTCTAGCAAGGTGCATCAAGAGAAGACGATCAAGGCACCAACGTTAGAAAGCATATGTTCAAAAGAAGGTGCAAGAACTTGAAAAGTCTACTTCCAAAAGTGCTCCATCACCTAGCATCATTATCGGTCAATGCCGGCACCTGTGGTTACCGACAATGAACCGATTGTGATTGAAAATAAAATTCCAGCAAGCAAGCAAGAGGGAGTTGCAAAGGAAGTTGGCCGGAGAAGAGGTGAAGGAGAAACCGCCAAGAGATCCTAAGTACATGCAGCCCAAGTGGTGTCCACCAAACTTGGACAAAACTCAAAGGCGGAAATTGCACATACCGGCAAGGAAATTGAAGAAGCAAGCTCTTGAGAATTCTCAAGAAAGTGCACCGAAGAAGGACGTTGCCGCAGAGGCAGGACGGCCAAACCATTGAGGAATCGGTCAAGCCAAGAGGTGACTCAAGAAACAATGGAGCATGAACTGACCAACCGATTGAAGAATCGGTTGCTTCGTAGATGCTGAAATAAGCGTTTCAGAAATTGTTGAATCGGTTGCAACTCCTCTCAAAGAGACGGAACCGATAACGATGGTTTCTGAGAGTATTGGGAGAATCCTAAAGATTTTGTCACGCAATTGCCAATGTGCTAGGTATGGAAGTTCGGAAGAACAAGATGATGAGATGGTGGACTATGAGCCATCGGCTGAGCGTATCAATGTGGTGTATCTATCTTCGGATTACTATGTGATCCACCATGATTTAGGAGGAACCACCACCAAGCAGAGCTCGTAGTTTGGTGCTGGAGGATGCCGTGTTCAAGAAGCCCGGAGTTAGAGTGGATCATCTTCGTCCTCTCAACTTGAGAGGTCACATCAATGGGACTCCGGTACACAAGATGCTTGTGGACAGCGGTGCTATTGTTAATGTCATGCCTTATTCGTTGTGCCGTTGCTTGGGATCAAGGAAGAGGGAGTTGATCAAGACCAACATGACCATTGACTAGAGTTGGCGGAGATGCTCCACTCGGCTAAGGGCATTGCTAACGCTGAGTTGACCATCGGGAGCAAAACCTTGGCTACCGCTTTCTTCGTCGCGACATCAAGGGAAGTTACAATGTGATACTTGGGCGTGATTGGATACATACTAATGAGTGTGTTCCTTCCAAATACACCAGCTTCGCATTCAGCTGGGTAGGCGATGCTATTGAGATTGTCCATGCGGATTCATTGGCCGAAGTTGCGCTTGCCGATTCGTCCAACCCGGGGGCATGGGCGCTTTGGCTATTTATCGTGAAGAGATTTATCTACTTATGATTATGGGATTATGCTAGAGGTGGCTTTGTTCCCGTATCTCTCAAGCCGATTGACAATCGGCTAAATACAATTGTTTAATGGATAGTCACGAATGGTTAAAGCTGCCGATTGGAGGAGTATCGGGCCGAAAAGACCGATGCTTATGAAGCTATTGATGACTTTGATGAGCTCAATAAGTTGGGCCAAGGTTTCACGTCGGGCCGACCTTTTAGAGCAAGTTGATATTGGGGATGGTACTACACCGCGGCCGACGTTTGAATCAAAACTTGGAAGCCGATTATAAAGTGAATTAATCGCGCTTCAAAGAATATGTTGATTGCTTTGCATGGAACTATACCGAGATGCCGGGATTGAGCCGAGATCTTGTTCGAGCATCGGCTCATTCTCAAAAAGAACTTCAAGCCCGTCAAGCAACATCCAAGGCGCCTAATTCGGCCATCCATGACCGAATAAAGGAGGAGATCAAAAGGTTGTTGCAAGCAAACTTCATTCGTCCATGCCAATATGCGGAGTGGGTCTCTAATATTGTGCCTCTGGAGAAGAAAGACAAAGGGCAAGATTAGAGTGTGCATTGATTTCGTAGATTTAAATAGGGCCACTCCCAAAGATGAATATATTATGCCTATAGCCGATATGTTGATCAATGATGCTTCGGGACACAAGGTGATTAGCTTTCTTGATGGTAATGCGATACAATCGATTTTTATGGCGGAAGAAGACACATCAAAGACGGCTTTTGTTTGTCCCGGATTCGTCGGTTTGTTTGAGTGGATTGTGATGACCTTTGGGTTGAAGAATGCAAGGGCCACTTATCAAAGGGCAATGAATTTGATTTTCCATGATCTAATTGGGGTGATTATGGAAGTATACATTGATGATATTGTGATTAAATCGGCTGCCCATAAATCTCATTAGCCGATTTACGCCTTGCTTTTGAAAGAATGCGTTCGCTATGGTTTGAAGATGAATCCACTCAAGTGTGCTTGGAGTATCGGTACTGGAAATTCCTAGGCTTTATCATTCATGACAAAGGCATAGAGGTTGATCCCAAGAGGATTGAGAAGATCAAGAAAGTTCAACCACCTACATGCAAGAAGGGCATGCAGAAATTCTTAGGGAAGGTGAACTACTTGAGAAGATTTATTGCTAACTTGTCCGGGAAAATTATTCCTTTCACTCCTATACTCAAGTTGAAGGATGAATCAATTCACTTGGGGGCAAGCCAACAAAAGGGCATTCGACAAGATAAAGGAATATTTGTCATCACCGCCCGGCTCTTCGTGCACCAAAGAGAGGAGTACCATTCAAACTTTATATTGCCGCCGAAGACAAGGTTATTGGGCTGTTATTACTCAAGAAGATGAAGGGAAAGAATATGTGATTGCTTATCTTGGTCGCGTCTTCTTGATCCCGAGACAAGGTATGCTCATATTGAGAAATTATGCTTATCGCTGTAATTTGCATGCCAAAAGATGAGACATTATTTGGTCAGTAAGTACATGTGTTGTAGCATGCCGAAGATGTTATTAAACACATGTTGCATCGGCCGATCCTCGGGGAGGTTAGGGCAAGTGGGCATACTTTTAATTGAATATGATCCTCGTCTTTGAGCCGTTGCGAGCAATCAAAGGTCAAGTTCTTGCTGATTTTATTGTTGAGCATAGCATTAATCTTGATGATGAAATCAATTATGTCACTATTACTCCATGGAAGCTATATTTTGATGGATCAGTTTGCAGCAACGGTCGGGGCGTTGGAATTGTTTTAATCTCTCCCAACGGTCTTGTAACCGAGATGTCTAGCCTATTGGAATTTGATTGCACCAACAATCAAGCCGAATATCAAGCTTTGTTATTCGGATTGATTGTGTTAACTTCTATGGGGGTGCAACATGTTGAAGCTTATGGCGTACTAGATCCTACAAAAGTACAAAGATGTTGAAGCTTATGGTGACTCGTTGTTAGTGGTTCAACAAATTAATGGGGAATATCAATGTTTAGATGAATCACTACGTTCTTGTCTTGATACTTGTCTTGGTTATATTTCTAAACTTGCCGAATTCAAGATTCGGCATATTCCTAGACATGAGAATTACAAGGCTAATATGCTAGCTCAACAAACATCCGGCTTTGATGTTAGTAAGCGAAACTTTCATATACAAACAAAGCCGATGCATGAAGATATAAATTTTTGTTGTGTGAACAAATGAATTGGTTCAACCGTTCAATATGATCGGATCAACCAATTCTTTAGAAACATGTGCTATTGATGATGTCTTAAATCGGTCTAGTTCAAATGATGATTCTAATACCGATTTAGAGGATTGGAGAACTCCCATAATGAAATATTTGCGTGATCCTAACACTAGAGTTGACAAAACTATCCGGCGGTTTGCATTCAAGTTTACAATGCAAGGTGATGAGCTCTATAGGAAGACCGCGATGGGTTGTTGCTAAAGTGTTTAGGGACTCGATCAAGCAAGAGTGGCTATGGGAGAAGTCCATGAAGGTGTGTGTGGTACGCATCAATCGGCTCCTAGGATGAAGTGGTTATTAAGAAGGGCCGGTTTCTATTGGCCTACTATGATAGCCGATTGCTTTTGTTACTACAAAGGATGTGAAGAGTGCCAACGGTTCGGGAATATTCAAATGGCGCCCGCTTTGGAGCTCCATTCTATCACAAAGCCGTGGCCATTCGTAGGTTGGGGGCTTGATTTCATTGGCCAAATACACCCTCATCTTCAAAGGGACATAGGTTCATCTTGGTTGCTACGATTATTTCACTAAATGGTGTGAGGCGGTCCCATTGAAGAATATGACACATACGGAGGTGATTGATTTTCTCAAAGAACACATAATTCATAGATTCGGCATACCTCAAACATTGCATACGGATCAAGGCACATCTTTTATGGCTAAAGAGGTGAGGGCTTTTGCCGAATCATACAAGATTAAGGTTGTTCATTCGTTCCATACTATGCTCAAGCTAATGGCCAAGCTGAAGCTAGTAACAAAATCTTGATCAAGCTCATTAAGAAGAAGATCGAAGAGACTCAAGGAAGTGGCACGAAGTCTTGTCGAAGCTTTGTGGGCGTACGCATATCAAAGCATGGTGCTACAAATACTTCTCCCCTTTGAATTAGTTTATGGTCAAGAAGCTATGTTACCTCCGTTGAAGTGAATTTGGGTGCATTCAGGTTTGCTAAACAAAATGATTTATCTCTAACAATGTACCATGATCTCATGATGGACAACATAGATGAAGTGACCGATAAGAGGTTGCAAGCTCTTAGGGAAATTGATAAAGACAAGCTGCGTGTTGCAAGGGCTTATAATAAGAAAGTGCGGAGCAAATCATTCCAAGTGGGAGATTTAGTGTGGAAAACCATACTACCTATTGGATCGAAGAGCAACGAATTTGGCAAATGGTCGCCTAATTGGGAGGGTCCTTTAAGAGTGATCAAGGTGGTGCCCGGAAACTCTTATGTGCTAGAGACAATGAAGAAGGAACGTCTCGACAAGGCAATCAACGGGAGGTATCTTAAAAAATATTTCCCAAGTGTTTGGCAAGAGGCCTAGTGTTCTTCCGATAATGGCCGATACATGTATCGCCCTTAGAACAAAAATGGCCGATGTATACATCGCCTTAGACACCAGCTAGCCGATGTGATGGGTATCGTTGCTGTTGATTGCGCATATTTTCAGGTTTATTGCTAATTCACCTGAAAATAGGGGTACGTGTTGACGCCTAAAATGTTTATATGTCACAACGGCGAAACGAACGAAGGAGTGGCAAAATCGGCATCCCCTGACGCCGACACGCCGTAGGAAGAGGCGCCGGACGCCCGGGTTCGGCCCGCGCCGGACGCAGCGGAGTCGCGCCGGACGCACCTGCCTCCGCGCGAGGGTGGACGCGAGTACGCGGCCGCGACCACCGAGCGCCCGGACGCGACCGAGCGGCACGAGCGGTGCGTGCGCTGCCGCTGCCGCGACGCGGCACACGCGAAGCGACGCGTCCGCCCCACGCCAGACGCTGAACAAACATCCCGAGCGCGCGGACGCAGCAGACACGGGGCGTGACGCGCCTTCAAGGCGGACGCGTCCGCGCCGTGGTCGGCACGATCGACTCGACCTGTGTCGTGTTTTTGGCAACTTTTAACGTGGGAAACTTGTCGTATTGATTCCGGAGTTGTTTCCCACGGGGATAAGACCACCCCCCTATAAATACAAGGGGATCACGGCCGATTGATCCCATCTATCAATCGAATCAAACAACTACAACAAAACTATCTCCTTTGCCCTAATTCTCCCTCAACCCCCTAGTTGCCATCTCGGCGGCTATCTCCGCGATTTCCGCTGGGCTTTCTAGGCGCCATCCGCCGGTCCTAGAAGATCCTCCACGTTGCTCATCCCCGATGGATCCTTCCGGGAGCGAGTTCGGGAGCTTTATCGGGTCAATTTCGAGCTCACATCGGCGATCCATCTCAGGATCGGCTTTTGCCGGCCACGTGTCGGCGGCACCACGCGTGTGTCGCGGGCGCGGCTACCTCGAGGGCGTCCAAGGCCCACGTGTGGTGTGCTAGGGCGTCGGATCACTTTTCGCCTCAACAAGTACCATCCGCTGCCGCGGAATGTGCGCTGCCGCCGCCGGCCGACACACGCCCGCCCATGGCGTGCAGCCTTGCGGAGGAGCTCGACAAGGAGCATCCGGGCTCTGAGGCCGGCATGAGATGCGCGCCACGAGGAACAGAACATATAGCACGGTGCCGAGGGTGGCCATGGTGGTCACCATGAGCCTTTCGGGTGTGCAGGTAAGCGACGACGCCATGTTGTGACTTGTGAGCAGCGTGGGCATCCGGCAGGACTCGAAGCTGTGAAGCATCGAGCCAAAAATGGCTAAGTGTTGGCTTCGTTTTTACTTGGAAGCGTTTCCGATGTTGGATATAGAATGGACGTAGGGGATGATGGGAAAGTTGCATCGTGACTTTACAGAGCAAAGTTATCCAATCTCTGTCCCTCCCGCACATACTCTTTGCTGCGACGCTCATACCTACCTGGCCGCATCACTGCACCGCCAGCACCCTGCTACGTTGCTCCATCCTCGGCCTCGCTCAGCGGCCGAGCGGGTCAGGCGTTTTGCTTGATGCTTCTTTTGCATCGTCCGCCCTTGCTGCGGGGCTGAGCAGGCATGGCGTTGTGCTCCATCTGTTTTTGCGAAAGGACAAGGACAAGGAGGCCGAGCAGTTGTGCCAATTTTTTATTTGGCTCTAGCAGTATGTTTAAGTCCAAGGACCAGAGGACCCACATGTAAGTCATGGAACTTATGAAAAAGAAAAAAAGATAATCATGGATAAAATATACAACTATATTCATGTGTTTTCAATTCCCATTAAAGCATCTCCAGGGTTTTGCATTTTTCTTTGTTATTTGTAGTCATTTGCCAATCTCAAAAAAAATGCATGTAGAATATAGGATCTCCACCATTTTTACAATTTTGACTTGGCAATTACCCAAAATAGACAAAGATGGGTGGAGGGATGTGGTGCGGAGAGAGTCGCGCGGCGGGACGCTTCTGGAGCAAGCCAGCGCATTTCGAGAGACAATGCTGTTGCGAGGGGCTTGGCATATATGCCAAGTCTCCCCCTTCAAATGCCAAGTTAATGAAAATGCAAAGGCTAAATGCATAACATTGAGAGGGTTTTTAGTTTTATGTAAATTCAGTAAATGCCAAGTCCAAATGCATAACCCTTGATTTGGACTTGACATTTACTAATTTGCATAAAACTCCTAAAAACCCTCCAACGGTTGCGTATTTAGCCAGATTTTCATTAACTTGGCATTTGGAAGGGGAGACTTACATATATGCCAAGCCCTCGCGCTTGGCATTTGTCGCATGCGTTGCCTCCGACGTCCCCGTGCGCGACTCGCACCACATCCCTCCACCCACGCCGCCTATTTTGGGTAATTGCCAAGTCAAAATTGCAAAACGGTTGGAGATGTCCTCTTTTATTCCTTTGCATTTTGTTTTGAGAGTTGGCAAATAACTACAAATGCCAAAGCAAAAATGCAAAACCCTTTGGAGATGCTAAACACCTCTACTGGTTACTTTCTGCATTTTTCTTAAATATGTTCTACCACAGTTAGCCCAGGCTACGACATCGGTGGTTCTTGGTTGCGTGTGGACCGTGATGTCATAGTGAACTTCCTTTCTTAATTGTTGTTTGAATTTTTTTTTTCATGTGATTTGTTTGAGATTCCATCAAAATGTTGTCAAAATGCTAGCAAGGGCAGTTTGTCTCGTTGCAATTATTAAATGAGAGAAATCGTCCAAAATTCATTATAACAAAACATTACGCGAGCAGAGGGTTATATTATAAAAGGCATGCAAATTCGATGCCAAATGTTACAGGACGGCAAACTTAATTAAATATCAAAATTTCTCACTAGGAATAGGCTTCATAAATGGCTTTAGGATCTGGCTTTTAGAAGATTGGGATATGTCAAAGTGCTAGCTAGCGTGACTTTCCACGACTGAAGGAGACACCCGGTCATGCGGTCAGTAGTCTAATCTGTTCTAGGCAATGTTAATGCTAATAGTAATAGCAATTGAGCATTGTTATGACAACTAGATGTGACAATGGGTTTAGATAACAACAATCTAAAATTAAAAGAGTCTTTTTACTATGCTTGATATTTCCTCCTATTTCTCCGGTTTCCTCCACAAAATTCTAACTCTGCTCTCATTATATTTGTGAAGGGTATCATCGTCTTTTCCGCTGCTAGAACCCGTCCGCCCCGTCCGCACCCCGCTGTCCCCGTCTCGGCTCGTCCGGCCGCACACCCCACTACTCTCCGATCCTCCCGACGCGTCCCCGGCCTCCTCCCCATCGCCCTCGCCCAGCCACCGCGCGCTGGCCTCGCGCCGAAGCCGCTTGCTCCCCACGCTCGCGACGCCGCCCTTTGCCATCACCTGGCCAAGACTGGGGCCGCCGGTCCAACTCGCCCGCCCGCCAAGGCGGCGCCCACCAAAGCCGCCACCACGAGTCCAAAGTCCCCATGCCCTCCTCGACGGTCCTCGTCCCCGCCATACCCAACGCTGCCGCCCGTCCCCGCCCTTTTCCTCCGGATCGCCTTCACCATCGTCAAGATCCTCCGCTCTCGTGCCATGTAAACTCTACTCCTCCCTTCTTCGTTGCTTGCATCGTGTGCTAATTCTATTCATTCCATGTTGGCACTGTACATTTAGCAGTAGTATTGTTCAATTGATAGTGTCCGATTCCCATTGAGATGGTGAGCTCTCTGATCCATTTTGGTATTCAATGGCATGTTCTTTTATGCATAGGATAGATGTGAAACCTGACATATGATTAGTCAAAATATTATGTGCATTTCAGCTTGGTTGGTAATTTGGCCAAGTTGCTGCACTGAGGCATCCTCGCTGGATCAACCTGTTCAAGCATGCCAAGGATAGAATATCATAAGCAATTAAATGCCACTGAAATGAACAGCAAGTAAAATTTTCTACTATGCCATGACTTGAAAAGGGTGTTTGCTTTGCCCTGAAATCAGCAACTGTTTCTTAGGAAGTACTGAATCTTTTTGCATTTGGTTAGTAGCGTACTGAAGTATAACCGTAGGTTGTTAAAATTATAGCTGAAGTGTTGGTAATTGAGTTCACTGTATATGCACATTTGCAAATGCCTGCTGTGTTTGATAACTGTTATCTTCATTCATGAAGATGGGTTGGTTTGTATTGAGAGCTCACGTATGCTCTGAAAATAGATGTAATCTCTGTTTCTAACTTTATTAGTAGTTGTAGGGAATGTAAACACAATTCAGCTTGAACTGTAGTGAGCTGATCTGACATATAGGCATGTTTCATGCATGAAAACATTTTTTAGGTGCTTTCGTTTGATAATTAGTTTGATTCTCTATCTTGCATGTGTAATTATGGCTAATGTTCCTCTTCATTTGTAGGATTCAAAGCTTCCTGAGGATGTGCTGGATAGATGATTCGCCAAGGATATGATTGCTGTTGCATAATAGCTAGTAAGTGAACTCTGGTGGACAGCAACTTTAACACCATTTATTTGCAATCGGTTGCACTAGTTAGGAGATGCATTACTACAGTCTGATATAATAGTTTATCTTTCTGCATACCCGGCTTTCAGTTTTGGGTCATGCAAAGTGATTTGGACGTGTAATAACTAATAAGTGGTAGTCTGCCAAAATTTCATTTTGTACGTATACATGACTGAATGAATTAGCGCCAGTGTACTCTTGGATAATCATGATTCATCTTTTTATTTGCATCCTGTTGATTTGCTATCAGTGCATGCACTAATTTGAATTTGCTGTAACCTGTTGTATGGATTCTCACTAACAGGAAAAGCTTGTGATAGTTCTATTTTCTAGTAAGAGCTTGTGATAGTTCTGTTTTCTTGGCAGGTGGACAACAAAATATTTAAGATCTTTCAGGAAGCTTGCATTTGTTCTGCGGTCGATGAGCTGGCTTCAACATTTGGCCCCGTGGAGCTACTCCATTGCCGTCTTTGAGAAGTTGCTTGTGAACATAATCACATTGTGCAAGCAAACATATGACATGCAGCTGGTTTTGGATGTTGTGTATGTCGATTGAACGCTTATCGCTATGGCTAACGTGTTTCGGTCAGGTTGCGCTAACTGATTGAACCCTGTGTTCAATTAAGTGTAGCCTTCTGCAGTTCGTTTATTTTGCTTCTCTTTTTATTACAAACTCTTATAATTTCGTTGTTGTTAAGTAATGAAATTGGCTTTGCCGTAGTGGAAAAAAATGGTCGTAAGCTTTTGCAAGTTGCTCATGCTTTGGTTTCGTGTTATTCAAGCATGTTATTTCGTGGTGAAGAAGCTAATTCTGGGCTTCTTGTTGGCACTGCCTTTTCCCCTTGTAAATTCAGAGGCATGATGGATCCTTGCCATCGAGAGGAAATCTGGGCCACATGTAACCTCGTTTGTGCCAAATCTCGAACTCGACTCTCTGTAAGGTGAACCGCATAACCATCTTGAATGACCCGCCGCCACGCCAAGACACGTTCCTTCCGGCAAATCCGTAACTGATTATGATTTCTACTTTTCTAGTTTGGAACAGCACCACACGATCGAGCTACCAACTACACAAGGCAAAAGAACTAGCTATACTCTACCACCTAAAAGCTACAACTAGCCACTCCCACACTGCCAAGAACTCTTATTAGTCCGATTTATCCTTTCGACATAGCACCACAGCATGACAGTTTTTAATAAAAAGATTGACAGTTCTTTACAAAACAAGAGAGCAGCAGATTCCATTCAATAAGAGCAACCGATCACATGCTTCAAGTTGATGCGGCGAAGTGCGTAATTTTAGAAAGACATTTTCTTTTTTAGTTGCGGAACACATCTCTAAAAAATTACCCAACTATAATACTACTACAATTATTCATTTGACAAATATCAAATTACCATACTAACCTTGATTAGAAAAAAGAAATACAAAAACGGAATTACCACCCCTTTGTTTTGAGTCATAATTATCTCGAAGTTTTAGAGGAAATGGGAAGAAATTTGACACACATGGGAGGAAATTTGACTCATATGGCCCACCGGTCATACACACCAGAATTTCCTCCCGTTTCCTCTCTAGAATTTCCTCTCATTTCCTCCACCCTTTGTAGCCGTCGGATCGGTCGACGTGAGCCGTTGAATATTTTCTCAAGCATTTTAAAAAATCTCAAATTAAAATGAGCACTAAAATACATTTGGACACTAATATGGTGGTTTTAGGTGAGTATATTTCTCGCGACTAATAGGAATGATGGAATTAGAGAAATTACATCGCATGCATTCAAAGAGAGTGTTGGTACTAACACATCTTTAGGAGTATGAGAACGGATTTTTTGGAGATAGGAATCTAACGAGGAATAACACATCTTAGTTGTGCAACAATCAAAAATCGCTCACACGCCTTGGGTACATCAACTTTGTCATAGTAGTGACGCGTAGGAACAAAGGTAACTATCCTTTTCATTTCATGACAAGTCAAATGTATTCAATTTTGTCCAAATATCCAAATCCAAAATATAAAAAATATTCATAATAATCTTATTTTAAAATATAAATATTAAGAATATTTTCTATAAATCTACTAACGCAAGCAAAGTTCAACTAAGACACTTTTCGATACGGGGATTAAGGGAGTATTATGGTTATTACCATGTGTCGATTGAAGGGTCATGGCATCCGCACGAGAGTAAGAGGCCCATCAAAGTATGTAGTCTAAAATGAAAATAAAGTTAAGAATAAAACCATAATTAAAAAGAATATAAACGATCTTAAATTGTAACTAAAAATATGTAAAATATATATTTTAATAATTAATCATGAATAGAAATGACAATGATAAAATAATTAAGCTGTTTTTATAGATTTATAAAAGTTTTATTAAACTTTAGATCACCATAAAAATTTTTATGATATTAACTATCATGCTTAATTAAAAAATATAAATATATATAAACGGTTTAAATGTGATGAAATTTGATGAAACGAGACTTGAAATTCGATCCATAATAGTTTTTATTTTTCAATAATAATGATTTTTCTTTATAGGTAGGGCTCTATTTTATTATTTATCCATACGTATGCCCTCCCACTAGACCAACAAAGCTACCAAAAGATGCGATAAGAATCTTTATTGATTGAATAGAAATTTTGATTAAAAAAATATCTAACAAGGAAGACTGCTGCAAGGTGATTCTTGTTCATAGTGTGTTCATATCCCAGACTCTCAGTTATGCTAATTCAGAGTCCATGGTTCTTTAAATAGAATTTTGTTAATACCTTCATTTTGAACCTCACAGTGGGTTTCTATAATTGATCAAGTACACCAAATTTACAACTTGACAGTGCTGATTTTAAAGGGGGGGCATGTTATGGCACGGCTAATCATATTGTGATTGGATGGTTGTATGCTTGTTGAAACTAATCAATGTCGCATGGTAGAATCACTGATAGGTATCATTCATGAAACTAATCTGAATCACCATAGTGTCAATTTTATCATACTGAAGTCTTGTTTGGCGACATCATGTTTTTGCGAGTCTTTTGGCAAAGTCAATCTTGTTTCAGCTAACTAAAGAGAACTTCGTCATGTGGCACCAAAACCAAAAATGGCCTAGTTTGTTTTCCTACTTTGACAGGGCCAAATACCATGTGAAAAATGCGGATCCACTTACCAAGTCCAAGCTTGTCTCTATGTATGGAGTGGTGGTTATGGGGGCACCGGTGATCTGGTTGGTGTATATGACAAAGAACTGCAGCATTTGACTATGTGTTTAATTAGCCGTCAAACTTCTGATTTGCAATGTCCTGCTTCCGAAGAAGATAGCTCTTTAGTCTTTGAATCCTTAGTTTTTAGGTTGGTACTATACTGTGCTCTTAACTGGAAGCTGAAACCAGTGTGCTAAAACAATGCAGTGGTTAATTTCCATCTGACCTTATAATGTGAGACATAGGTAATATATAATTTTGCTCTCTAATGTGAGGTTGAAACTACACCTCATTGCCTATTGGTATGCAAAACTGGGTTCAGAGTGTCTACTGCTCGTATAGATGACTAAAATTGTGTTTGGCCACTAAACCAGGTTGTTGAACTGCTAAGTTCACAGTGGTAAAATGGCACATGATTATTGGAGCTCAGTCAGTAATCAACTTACTGAATGCCAAGTTCGAAGACAGTAGTAAATTCTTATCTTTGTTTGTGGAATAGTTTAAGGTGTTAGTATTATTGTATGTCATTTTTTCCAAGTGAACTCCTGATTGCTCTTAAATGATCAAGACAGATTCTGTCCGGAATTTTATCTAAAAAAAAAGATTCTGTCCGGAATCAGACAGAACACAGGGTTTGGCCTTGTTTGACCTCCTTGACCTGCTGGTCTTTCCACAAACAGACAAGACAGATAAGTCTTGGTCAAAGAGCATAATTGCCCCAGATAACAGAAGCCATAAATATTGTTTTCTTTTTATAATGGTAGAAAAAAGCTGGTTCTATTGAACTAACTGCAGGATAAAGAGGTACTCATATGAGAAATAGGAGATCCCAGAAGCAGTATTCAGATCGGGTAAGAGGCCAATTGGCCATGAAAAATGTAGTGCATTTTTTTTCTTTCTTTTCTGAGAAGACAATGCATCATGCTGGCCAAGTTTTGAAATCTTGCGAGTACTACGTTTGAATGATTGCTTCCATGGATTTTTGAATGTGCTCATGACAGCCAGGAGCCATACTGGCCGAAGGGCCTTTTTTTTTGTTGAGAAATGAAGGGCAAAAATGTTACCGATTGCATTCTCTACTAAATACTGACAGCGTATTGATTGTGCTCTGCTCAATCAGAATCTCACCGCATATCTCTGCTGGGTCCAGAGTCCAGACTTATCTGCCTGGATTCAAGCACAGGTTCCGATTTTTTTTTTTTTCTGTATATACATCCAACATCGCTAAACAACCAAGATCACATGAATCTGTACTGCTTTCAGCACTCAACAGGAGACGTCTGGGGATGTAATTTTGTGGCAGAAATGAACTAAAAAGGAGCTAATTTTCTTTTTTCTTTTCTTTTTTTTTTAAAAAAATTTTAGAACATAGCCCATGCCTTAACATTAACCAAGACTAATATCATCCATTACAGCGATCAGGGTGGGGACACCTTTCCAACCAGTTTTAAAAAATCCTACAACCAAAAGCACAAAACAAAACAATAAACTACCAACTCTTAAGCTCCAATCCAGATGAAGAACCATCAACCACTGAACTAAACCAAGGCTTCCTGCTAGCATGCTCAATTTTCGCTACTTTTTTGGCTCCTCCTCCTTAGTCTATTTCAAGGAATCGCTTCATATATAGTTACCTACTTACCTAGGAAGCTGCTAGAGGGCACACTGTCGGTAATTCACGCTTTCAGTTATAGAAAAGCATGGGTCTCAATTGAAACACTTGGAGTTTATAGAAAGGAATGGGTACACAAAACAAGTCATTCAGATTTGAACAGAGTGGACGAAAAGAATACAAGAAAAGTTCTCATCATTAACTCGCTCCGTCCAGAGAAGAGTGCCATTATCTAGGATTTTCTTTTTAGGACGCCAATTTCGAAGTGTTTGCTGCTCCATAATGGTCTCTATCAGAAGGCTTCTCTTCGTTCATCATGGGCATTCGATGCAACCAACGGAGTAGCGGGACTGGCAGTAAAATGGAGTGAGTAGGCAGGGTACCAGGGATGGCCATGACAGCAGCGAAACTCCACCTCTGTTAGAAATCTAAATTCTCTAACTTCCTTCACAAAAGTCACGGGTGACTTTCGATGTGCAGATGGCATCGGACATTACGGAAAATCCTCCACTTTGGGAAAAGTTAGAGAATCTGAATGTGAAAAGACATGCTATTTCTTCTTAGATGAAAACGAAACTGAAATGTGTTATTATTGTTTGCTTATGAGATAACATAATCTTCGGTTTGTAGCATGTTGGAATGTCAAAAATACCACCTTTGAACACAAGCTTTGTTGCTAAACATGTTCTACAAAATGTTCTACGCAGCGTGTAATTTTGTCAAAACTTATTGTGTTTTCGTTGTGTGTTTGGCAGTTATTGCAAAAAATCGTTAGTTCGACGCCTAATAAAAAAGACCAGGGGCAACCTCGTGTCATTACTGGCGCGCTTTCCTAGTAGAGTACAAAATGACCTCGCGGGCAGGTGCATCACAGCAGCAGAGCGGGCGCGGGTGCACCGTCATTGGCGCCTTGGCATAGCGGCAGTGGAGACTGGAGTTCACCACACGAATCGCATGCAGTGGAGATTTGTTTTTTTTTTCTTTTTCTTTTTTAGCAGATGGGGTTGCAGGCCTGCGGCGCCGCAGCCTCAAATCCGCAACAGAATAGGAAAGGAAAATAGACGGCCTGTAGTTGTCCAGGTCCAGCGGGCCTTTTTTTTTTTTTTGCGGGAAGGGCTAGGTGGGCTTGCAGGCAGATCCGTGGCGCTTTGCATCCTTCGTACGTATCCCACAAGACGCTGCTGATATTTTCATCAAACTAGGTAACTGCCCGTGCGCGTTGCAAGCGGGGCAACAAAAAATTTCATCGAGACAACCGATCATGACAATTTAACTGCACATGTGGTGTATCATGACATTGAGAAAAATGATTGCGAGATGAACCAACGAGACACATGAAGTCTAAAAAGAAAGTATGAATGTTCAAACAAGTTATTGGAGCAACAATCATAGATCTAGGAAACACAATGCATAAAACATAGATAACCGGTGAGGCCAACTATACCGCAAAAGACATACTCGAAAGATAAGACAATGTCAAATGACAAATGTATGTGAGAAAAAGAACAGAAAAATTAGCTACACTAATCCCGTAGGTTTAAGATCTACGCCTTCATTGTCCTATGAACTACAGAACACCCCAACTCCAGAACATCGGTTGAACTATATCGGATCCACCGAAAGATGATCGTGCACCTAGTTGTTGAGCCAAAATTGTCACTGCAGAAAAGTGCATAGTTCAGACTTTAGAATGTGCAAACATGCTGAGGCATCGCAGACAAGAAAGTATACTTATTGTAGGCTATCCATAAATTTCATCCTATCTGGAATTTATTTTGCCGATCTAGATCTCTAATTTAATCCAAGAATAGTCGCATTGCACCTAAATTGTTCCACGACCCGAATAATCCCAGTTTTTGTTTGCCATCCTTTATGGAGTTTGTTTCATCACCACCGGATTATTGTTTAGAAAACAAATCATCTCCACTCTACAAACTATTACTTTCTGCAGTTCCGATTCAGCCATGCCCTTGTCCCTATCTACCTAAGCCTAACAAAGCTATAGCAGAATATAAGTTGTATGTATGCTTTTTCTGTACTTTGCCTCTTCAACTACAGCCAGAGAACCCAACCTAATAAATCAAGCTGAACCCCACACATTTCCCAACGAACAAATCATTAGAGAAAGATTTCAAGCATACCTTCTTGCATAGAAGGCTGGCAAATACTTGATTTTGAGTGGGTTCAGAAACTATAAACAAAATATGGATTACATACCGCTTTGGCATCTTATTATCTCTCGGTAATCAAAGAAGCCAAACAAACTCGCAAATTTAGTCCCAATAGTGGGTTAATATTCTATGGAAGCGCTGAAGCCAAGATAATGTCAAAGCATCATATTGTATAGTGAATTTGTGATAATAGAAATATCAATATTTGTGTGCATACATGTGGCTTAATTTCAATGAGCAATTCAAGGGCAATGTATACAGAACTAGTTTCATTTTAACTGTGGTGGTTGTGCAGTGTTTGGGAGTGGGATTTCCACTTTGTAATCTATGTTAGTAAATGAAAAATATTTTAAAGGCATATGTCCGATGATGTTATTAAACCGTAATTCGGGCAACAAACTGGATAGTTGTCATCAGGAAGTCTCATGCACAAAGGATACTAAAAAAGAGCTAACTTGGAAGGATAATCAAATAGCTAAACAAGCACCCGACACAAAGGGCAGATCACATTAACTAAAGGAGAATTCCTATCGACAACAATTGTTCCAAGAAATGTGATCACCAACTACTTTAAAGAATGGTGCGGTCAAGTAACGTGATTTGCTAAAGCATATTAGTGAATTTGACCAATATGCAGTGTCAAATCCAAAATATGGATGAGCATTAGGCCCCCATTTGGCAGTTGGCACAAGTTCTTTTAGTTTCATTATGCCAAAACAGGAATTGTTTTAGATGAAGGAATTGAGTTTGTTTAATTAAGAACAAAACAAATAAAGAATTAATTGACACAAATTGCCAAATTGGCTAAGCATCTAATTATTAGCTACGCAAGTAGAAAGTTTGTGAATTGCGAACAAGGACATTTACTAAAACAAAACACAAGTAAATTGAGATATCTCAGATCGATTCCTGGACCTTTCGGCCGACGTTGTCGCTTTGCCCGAGCTTGACTTTCTGCTTTGACAATCTACAATTTATGAAATAACTTATTATCAAATCTTTAAGCAATTATAATGTGTATAAATAGTAAAAAAATGCTTACAGTTACATAAACATTAGCTGCTAGGCTGTTGGCCTCACGAGCATCGCTTCTCCACGGCGCTTGCCGCGGCCTGCATTCGGCTGGGGTTGGGCACTCCATGCTGGCTTGTGGTGCTGCCTCGCTACGGCCACCATGTACGTTCCTGCCGGTGGCCCGACGGAGCCAACTGCGGTGCCCGTGTGCAACGCTCGTCCCGCCGTTGCCGGAGACCGGAGTGCTGGACCGATCTGGCTGCCTGCGCCCGCCGCCCTGCTAGGCGCCTTGGCCAGCCCGCCGCTTCGCCGCCGTCTGTGCCGCCCCAACCCTATGTGCGAGGTTAGAAACCGCTACTCGATGTTTCGTACTCTGTTCACAAAGTCCGCGCGGGCTGGCACGGCCTTCCGCCGGCGGCCGCAGAGAAGGGCGCGGCGCGAGGCGAAGACGTCTCTCCTCGGCGGCAAGAAGCTGCAGGTCCTTCTCCTTCTCGTCTTGGTGGCAAAGTGGGCAAGAGCGTGTGCGAGGGCCGCGGCGGCGCTTCCGAGGACCAAGGATGCGGAGGACGAATCAGCAGAGGCGAGATTGATGTGCCCGGGTGCGAGGGCCGAGGCCCTCAGGCTGTGGGGCCCACGTCGGCGCGGAGGCATGGGAGTCGCGCTTCACCATGGTGAGGGCTGACGGGTCCGTTCCATGTTTTTTATAGTAGAGATTTGACCAATATGCAGTGTCAAATCCAAAATATGGATGAGCATTAGGCTCCCATTTGGCAGTTGGCACAAGTTCTTTTAGTTTCATTATGCCAAAACAGAATTGTTTTAGATGAAGGAATTGAGTTTGTTTAATTAAGAACAAAACAAATAAAGAATTAATTGACACAAATTGCCAAATTGGCTAAGCATCTAATTATTAGCTACGTGTAATAGAAAGTTTGAATTGCTAACAAGGACATTTACTAAAACAAAACACAAGTAAATTGAGATATCTCGAGATCGATTCCTGACCTTTCTACTGACGTTGTCGTTTGCCCGAGCTTGACTTTCGTTTGGACAATCTACAATTTATGAAATAACTTATTATCAAATCTTTAAGCAATTATAATGTGTATAAATAGTAAAAATGCTTACAGTTACACACAACATTAGCTGCTAGGCTCATGGCCTGCTGCGATATCGCAATTCTGCCCGAGCTTGCCGCGGGCTGCATTCGGGCTGGGTTGGGCACTCCATGCTGGCTTGTGGTGCTGCCTGCTACGGCCGCCCGCGGTTCCTGCCGGTGGCCCGACGGAGCCAATCTGTTGCCTGTGTGCACGCCTCGCTTCGCCGCTGTCGGAGACCGGAGTGCTGGAGACCGCCGGTTGCCTGGGCGCGCTCGCAGGGCGCTTTGGCTACCACAAGGCGCCGTCACTGTGCCGCCCCAACCCTATGTGCGAGGTTAGAAACCGCTACTGATGTTTCGTACTCTGCTCACAAAGTCATGGCGGGTTGGCACGGCCCCGCCGGGCGGCCGTAGAGAAGGGCGTGCGCGAGGCGAAGACGCTCTCCTCGGCGGCAGCAGCGCAGTCCTTCTCCTTCTCGCCTTGGTGGCAGTGGCAAGAGCGTGTGCGAGGGGCTGCGGCGGCGCCTTCCGAGGACCAAGGATGCGGAGTGACGAATCAGCAGGGCGAGATTGATGTGCCTGGGGTGCGAGGCCGAGCCCTCAGGGGCCCACCTGTCGGCGCGAGGGGCATGGGAGTCGCGGCTTCACCATGGAAAGAGGCTGACGGGTCCGTTCCATGTTTTTTATAGTAGAGATTTGACCAATATGTGTCAAATCCAAAATATATGGATGAGCATTAGGCCCCCATTTGGCAGTTAAGTACAAGTTCTTTTAGTTTCATTATGCCAAAACAAACACTGTTTTAGATTTAAGGAATTCGAGTTTGTTTAATTAAGAACAAAACAAATAAAGAATTAATTGACACAAATTGCCAAATTGGCTAAGCATCTAATTATTAGCTACGTGCAATAGAAAGTTTGGAATTGCTAACAAGGACATTTACTAAAACAAAACACAAGTAAATTGAGATATCTCGAGATCGATTCCTGGACCTTTCGGCTGGACGCTGTCGTTTGCCGAGCTTGACTTTCTGTTTGGACAATCTACAATTTATGAAATAACTTATTATCAAATCTTTAAGCAATTATAATGTGTATAAATAGTAAAAAAATGCTTACAGTTACACACAACATTAGCTGCTAGGCTGTTGGCCTGCTGCGATACTCGCAATTTCTGCCCGAGCTTTGCCAAGGGGCTGCATTCGTGGGGTTGGGCACTCCATGCTGGCTTGTGGTGCTGCCTGCTACGGCCGCCCGCGGTTCCTGCCGGTGGCCCGACGGAGCCAATCTGTTGCCTGTGTGCAACGCCTCGCTCGCGCTGCCGGAGACCGGAGTGCTGGACCGCCGGTTGCCTGCGCGCTCGCCGCAGGGCGCTTGGCTGCCCGCGCCCCGCCGCCCGTGCCGCCCCAACCCTATGTGCAAGGTTAGAAACCGCTACCCGATGTTTCGTACGCTCACAAAGTCATGGCGGGTTGGCACGGCCCCCGCCGGCGGCCGTAGAGAAGGGCGTGGCGCGAGGCGAAGACGTCCTCCTCGGCGGCAGCGTGCGCAGTCCTTCTCCTTCTCGCCTTGGTGGCAGTGGCAAGAGCGTGTGCGAGGGGCTGCGGCGGCGCTTCCGGGAGGACCAAGGATGCGGAGGGACTAATCAGCCAGAGGCGAGATTGATGTGCCTGGTGCGTGCGAAAGGCCGAGGCCCTCAGGCCAGGGGCCCACCTGTCGGCGCTGAGGGGCATGGGAGTCGCGGCTTCACCATGGAAAGGAGGCTGACGGGTCCGTTCCATGTTTTTTTATAGTAGAGAAAAGGATTCCAGGACCGAAACGGAACGGAAGTACGGAACGGCAACGCAGCCAAAGGGCGCAATCGATCCCTAAATTCCTTGTGTTGGAGTATAATAAAAATAAAAAAGGGCAGCGCAGCCAAAGGGCGCAATTGATCCCCAAATTCCCCGCAGGCCGGCGATGGCGATGGCGTCGCCGCCTTCTCCGCCGCTGGAGCCGCGGTGGGCTGTCCTGTGCCGCAAGGCCTGCACCGACCCTGCGCTCCCTCCGGGAGTCGGCTGCCGTGCGCGCGGCTGGCGGGCCCCGGGCCTCACCGAGCTCTTCGTGTCAGCTCGTCGACGGCGGCAGCGGCGTTATCGTCCGCGACCCCGTCATCCTCGCCGCTGATCCCTCCGGTCCCCTCCTCCTCTCCGGCCCCCTTGACGGCGCGAGGACGGCCTACTCTCTGCGACGCCGCTTCCAACACCGTCCGCCAGCCCCGGACCCGGGCGCGCCTGGCTGCACCGGCGCCGCGGGCCTCATCGTCAACCCAGGAGGCGACTCCTGCAATGACTTCATGGTCGCCGAACTCGTCTGGCCCGCCCCGGACGACGATCCCACCCTGCGCTGCTTCTTCCCTCCCCCGACGGTGCTGGCCTGTGGAGCCACAAGAGCCTAGGGAGGTTCGCGTGGGGCTGGGAGTTCCCGTGGTGCACGGACAGCGTGCTCTCGCACATGGGGATGCTATGGTGGGTCGATCTCCTCGCAGGGCGTCCTCGCGTGCAACCCCTTCGCCGCGGAGCCGGGTCTTCACTTCGTCGAGTTCCCCAACGTGCGGGGGCCGATGCGGCGGTTCTACGGGCAGCGTCCCCGCAGATCCTAGCAGCCAGCGCTGGGTGGGTTTCAGCGATGGCAAGCTGCGGTACGTGGTGCTGACAACTCGCGCCAGGGTGCCCAAGATCAAGCTCTGGACGCTCGCTCATCCGGAGGCCGGCAAATGAACACTGGACTACGAGTTGTCGTGCAAGGACATCTGGGACGATCCGAACTACAACAAAACTGGGCTGCTTAATGGGGTGCCTTCGCTTGCATTTGTTCATCCGATGGATCCACAGGTGGGTTTTCTTTCGAAAGATGGTATCTTTATGACTTCAACATGCGGCCAAGACACTAACTCCGATTGATCCACAGGTGGTTTTTCTCTTCGAAAGATGGTATCTCTATGGCTTCAACATGCGAGCTAAGCACTGACTGATTGTGCAAATCTTGGTATCGACAAAAAAAGAGGCCTCCCTACTTTCGCTCTGCTTGGCAGCTCTCACCGTCACTTAGTATTCCAGCAGGTACACTTCAGTTTTGAATGACTTCATTTTTTTCGTGTCCTAATTCTGAATTAGTAAAAAAGCGTCCCCAACCGTTTAGCATATGGCCTTTATATTCATGTTTTATGAAAAAATCTATATAACTTCTATCCAACGGTTTGGCACATGGGCTTGGCAATTCCTGGGGGAGGACTTGCATATATGCAAAGCTCGCCTGACGCTTGGCATCGCTTGCTTCGCGCGATTTATGTCGCCCTTGTGGTTTCTCGTCCACAATTTTTTTTTTTTGCCTAGTGTCAATGCAAAACCATTGAAGATTGCCTATTTTTACCTTTGTCATATTTAGTTGGGACTTGGCAAACTTTCTAAATACGCCAAAATGGTTGGGATGGTCTAAGAGCATCCCCAACCGTTTGACATTTTTGGTTTGGAAAATGGAGGAAGTTTGTCAAGTCCCAACTAAAAGTGGCAAAGCTAAAATAGACAATCTCCAATGATTTGGTACAATCACTTGGTAAAAAGGAAAAATTATGCGGCGGGAGGAGGGAGTTCGCGCGAGCATGCATGGGGGCGACATAAATCCCACAAAGCGTGCGATGCCAAGCGCAGCCGGGCTTTGCATATATTCCAAGCCTCCCAAGAATTTGCCAAGTTAACAAAATTGCCAAGCCCATATGTCAAACCGTTGGATAGGAGTTTTATAGACTTTTTTTGCAAAAACATGAATGTAAAGTCCATATACAAAACGGTTGGCGTGCTAAGCTCATACTAGAATTGACAACTATCTATCCATCTCATTTTCATAGGCCGGTCTCCAAGAGATAATCTGCCCCCTTCCATTGCTGATACAATTGCAGCTGCATTCGGTAATGCATGTGATCGAGCTATTACTGATATGGAGTTTCACCAGTTTACCGAGTTTGCACTTGCAGACCTGAACAAGCACATAAGGAAAGAGGTAACTTCATTCGAAGAGCATCCTAGTGGATTGCGCGTGTCGTTGAGTACCTCGCTTGAGAGTGGTATCTTGCGGTGCCTTGCGGGGCGAGCCTTGAGGGGCTAGTGACTTGAGGGTCACACCGAGGAACCATCTAGGTGTTGGTCGACACAACGGGTGACGTAGCTTTGGCGGTGCCCAAGTGAACATCCGGGGATAAACAATTGTGTTCATCTTTGTCTCCCGTTGATTGGTCGTCATCGATTGTGTGTTGCCGATTGTAATTAATTGTTCATTCTCTCGGTGATTGGCAACCTCGACTCTACGCGTCGGTATAACAAGCTCCTACCCTCTCTCGCATTATCTTGTTTACATTCTTGCAAAGTAGAATTGCTTGCGTGGTCGGTCGGGAACCACAACTTGTGTAGACTAAATCCCGTGGGTAGAATTGCTTGTGTGGTCGGTCGGGAACCACTCCTTGTGTAGATTAAATCCCGTGGGTAGAACTCTTGATCACTAGTGGTAGCTCTTGTGTGTACTTGTGATCACATACTAGAATTGTTGGATAGGAGGCTTGCAACACCTAGTAGGCTAAGCATAACTTGCTTTCCGCCGTTTGTTTATCTAACGAAGTTTGCTTAGTGAGTTTGTAGAAATTTTTATAGGCTATTCACCCCCCTCTAGCCATCTAGGACCTTACAAGTGGTATCGGAGCCGAGGTCACCGTTTTAGTGCAAGGCTTGACATCCTACGGTGTTAAGATGGCTCAAATTGTGTTCAACCATGTTGGGGGCAAACCGCCTATGTTTGATGGAGTTAGCTCATTTGACCATTGGAAGAGAAAGATGATCATGTATCTTGGTTCGATACAAGAGAGAGTGTTGCAAGTTACATTGCATGATTATGCCATACTTGATAATGATCATCTCACCGATGAAGATAGAGCCAACATCACTTGCAATAGAATGGCTCTCAACACCCTATACAATGGCATTGATACAAAGGTGTTTGAGGGGATCAAGGATTTGGAACTTGCTAGTGAAGTATGGACAAGGTTGGGTGAGACATATGAGGGCACCAAGGTTGTGAAGAGTGCCAAGCTATATGGACTCAAGAGTGAGTTCGAGAACTTCAAGAAGAAGGAGGATGAAACTATCATTGAAATGTTTCATCGTCTACAAGTGATTGTGAATGATCTCAAGAGTTTGGGGCACAAGACAAAAGATGAAGACTTTTGTCATAAGTTCTTGATTTGCTTACCGAAGAGTTTCAAGATGTTAAAGCTAATGCTACAAAGAGATGGGCTTGAGAATAAGAAGCCAAATGATTTGCTTGGTGAAGTCTTGACATATGACAAATTTGATCAAGATGATGAGAAGGTGGAAGAGGAGAAGAAGAAGAAGACCGTAGCATTCCAAGCCACATCCTCCAAGGGCAAAGCACCAATCTTTGAAGAAGAAGAAACCAATGAGGAAGATGGTGACTTTGAGATTGATGATGAGGCACTTGCTCTTGTGGTGAAGAAGATGGGCCACATGTTCATCAAGAGAAGAGGCTTCAAGAGGAACAACTTCAAGAAGCAAGAGCAACCAAGAAAGTGCTTCAATTGTGATAGCACCGAGCATCTACAAGCCGAATGCCCATATGAGAAGAAGAAGAACTACAACAAGGGCAAGTTTGAGAAGAAGAAGCATGAGGCCAAGATGACACTCAAGAAGGGCAAGAATGGTGCATTTGTGGTCACTTGGGAAAGTGACAATGATGATGAAGATGAAGATTCAAGCAACAAGGCTATGGCTTCCATCGCCATCAACAAGAAGTCTTCATTATTCTCTACATCACCATCATGCTTCATGGCCAAGGAAACAAAGGTACAATATGATGATAGTGATGATGATAGTGAGATGGAATATGCTCACGATGTTGATAATGTTGATGATGATGATGAACCGACTAAGGATCAATTATATGACTTGATGCAAGAAACTAGAGATATAGCTATTGCCAAGGAAAAGGAGTGCAAGAAGCTTTCAATGAAAGTAGAAATACTTGAGAAAGCCCTAGGTGAGCTTATGACCACTCATGAGAGTCTAGTGGTAGACCATGAGAAGCTTGGTGATGCTCATTCTAAGCTTAAAGAAGCTCACTCACTTCTACTTGAGCAACAAGCAAAGAAAGTGGTGATTGCATCATGTGATATAGGTCTTACTTGTGACATCATTGATGAGTCATTTTATCAACCTATCATCATGACAAATGCTAACCCTTCTTGTAGCACATCATCCACCACCACCACCGACTCTATCTCCACTACTAGTGATGGCTTCACTTGTGATGCTACACTAATGGTAGAGAATGAGACCCCTCAAGAAGGAGGTGGATGAGCTCACTCATGCCTTAGGCAAAGCCTATGGTGGTGAGGCCCGCTTGCTAAAGTGCTTGGGTAGCCAAAGGTTCTCTCTTAACAAAGAGGGATTGGGCTATAACCCCAAGAAAGGCAAGTCGGCCTTTGCAACTCCGAAGCCTAGCTTTGTGAAGAGCAATGGTTGGTTTTGCTATAGATGCAAGCAAGTTGGGCACCTAGAGCAAAATTGCAACAAGAAGCAACAAAACAAGAAACTTGACAATGCTATACCTTTTGATTCTTGTTATGTGCTTACCAAGGGTGTGAAAGGTGTACAAGCTAAGTTTGTTGGTACACCCATTGTTGGCCCAAAGAAGAAGGCAATTTGGGTACCAAAGAGCTTAGTCACTAACCTACAAGGACCCAAGCAAAAATGGGTACCTAAGCTTCATTGATTTGCTTGTAGGTGAATTATAAAGCCGGAGGAAGGCATTGGATTATTGATAGTGGGTGTTCTCAACACATGACCGGCACATCAAGAATGTTTGATTCAATTGAGAAGAATGATAGTGGCATTGAGTCAATTACTTTTGGCAATAACAAGAAAGGCAAGGTTGTTGGTTTGGGCAAGATTGCAATATCAAATGACATGAGTATCTCCAATGTGATGCTAGTTGAAAGTTTGGATTTCAATCTTCTCTCCGTGGCACAAATTTGTGATCGAGGCTACAAGTGCATTTTTGGGGCAAATGATGTTGAGGTAGTTTCTCTTGATGGCTCCAACTTGGTGTTCAAAGGCTTTAGATATGAGAATCTCTATCTTGTTGATTTCAACACTAGTGAAGCTTCTTTGACAACATGTTTGATATCAAAATCAAGTTTGGGTTGGCTTTGGCATAGAAGGCTTGGACATGTTGGAATGAAACAATTGAAGAAGCTCACACAACACAATCTTGTAGAAGGCTTGAAAGATGTTGTATTTGAGAAGGACAAGTTGTGTAGTGCATGTCAAGCCGGGAAGCAAGTTGGAAACTCACATCCAAAGAAGAGTATAATGAGCACATGCAAGGCATTTGAGTTGTTGCACATGGATCTATTTGGCCCAACTACATACACAAGTATTGGTGGCAACAAGTATGGGTTTGTCATAGTGGATGACTTCACAAGATTTACATGGTTATTCTTTCTTAGTGACAAGAGTGAAGTGTATGACACCTTCAAGACTTTTCTCACTAGAGTTCACAATGAGTTTGACATGAGAATCAAGAAAGTGAGAAGTGACAATGGGAGTGAGTTCAAGAATACAAGAATGGAAGAATTGTGTGATCACTATGGCATTGGTCATCAATTCTCGGCCAAGTACACTCCACAATCAAATGGCCTAGTTGAGAGGAAAAATAGAACATTGCTTGATATGGCTAGATCAATGCTTCATGAGTACAATGTTAGTCAATCATTTTGGGATGAAGCAATCAACACGGCATGCTACTATATCAATAGGCTCTATTGTCATACTTTGCTTGAGAAGACCCCATATGAGCTACTTCATGGAAGAAAGCCCAACATTGGCTATTTTAGAGTGTTTGGTTGCAAATGCTATATCTTGAGGAAGGGCACTAGATTGGGGAAGTTTGAAAAGAGATGTGATGAAGGGTTCCTACTTGGTTATTCAACTACAAGCAAGGCTTATAGAGTTTGGAACAATTCAAGTGGCATTAGAGAGGAAGTTCATGATGTGCAATTTGATGAAACCAATGGGTCACAAGATGAAGATGAGAATCTAGAAGATGTTGGTGGAAACCAATTGGTTGAAGCTATGAAGAACATGGACATTGGTGACATAAGAGCAAAGCAAGTGGTTGATGTGCAAGATGATAAAGATGAAGTGCTCAATTCTCCATTGAGGCAAGCTAGCAATGCTCAAGTGCAAGATCATGGTGCTAGTTCATCTAATGAAGACAAGTCAAGTGATCAACCAAGCTCAAGCAATCAAGTGCAAGTGCTACAACCACAACATGTTGCAAGAGATCACCCAATTGATAGTGTTATTGGTGACATTAGAAGTGGTGTGCAAACAAGATCAAGAATGGCTATGATTTGTGAGTATGCATCATTTGTGTCAACCAAAGAGCCAAAGAAAGTTGAGGAAGCCTTGGATGATGCCGATTGGATCATGGCAATGCAAGAAGAGCTCAACAACTTCACAAGAAATGATGTGTGGGAGTTAGTTGAAAGGCCGGAGGATCACAATGTCATTGGAACCAAATGGGTTTTCAAGAACAAGCAAGATCAAGATGGTGTTGTGATTAGAAACAAAGCAAGACTAGTTGCACAAGGTTATACTCAAGTTGAAGGTCTTGACTATGATGAAACATATGCTCCGGTGGCAAGATTGGAGGCAATAAGGATACTATTGGCTTATGCATGTGCCCACAATATCAAGTTATATCAAATGGATGTCAAGAGTGCATTTCTCAATGGGATCATCAATGAGCTAGTATATGTTGAGCAACCTCCCGGTTTTGAAGATGAGAAGAAGCCCAACCATGTGTACAAGTTGAAGAAAGCTTTGTATGGCTTGAAGCAAGCACCTAGAGCATGGTATGAGAGATTGAAGACTTTTCTTCACTCCAAGGGGTTCATTATGGGCAAGGTTGATACTACTCTATTCACCAAGAAGATTGGTAATGATCTCTTCATTGTGCAAATCTATGTTGATGATATCATCTTTGGATCAACCAATCAAGCATATTGTGAAGAATTTGGTGAAATAATGGCAAAAGAGTTTGAGATGTCCATGATTGGTGAACTTAGCTATTTCCTTGGTCTTCAAGTCAAGCAATTGAAGAATGGGACATTTGTGAGTCAAGGGAAATACATAAGGGACATGTTGAAAAAGTTTGGAATGCAAGATGCAAAGCCAATCTCAACTCCAATGGGCACAAATGGGAATCTTGATAGTGATCATGATGGCAATATGGTGAATCAAAAGGATTATCGGTCATTGATTGGAAGCCTACTCTATGTCACCGCATCAAGGCCGGATGTCATGTTTAGTGTTTGCATGTGTGCTAGATATCAAGCCTCACCTAGAGAGAGTCATCTCACGGCCGCAAAAAGAATATTGAGGTACTTGAAGCAAACAAGAGATGTTGGACTATGGTATCCCAAGGGGTCAAAGTTTGAATTGATTGGATATTCGGACTCCGACTATGGTGGTTGCAAGATCAATAGAAAGAGCACAAGTGGTACATGTCAACTTCTTGGAAGATCACTTGTGTCATGGTCCTCAAAGAAATAAAATAGTGTGGCAATCTCTACCGCGAAGCCGAATATGTTAGTGCGGGGAGTTGTTGTGCACAATTGCTTTGGATGAAGTCAACTTTGAAGGATTATGGCATCAATTTCAAGAATGTGCCATTATTTTGTGATAATGAAAGTGCAATCAAGATGACACAAAACCCGGTTCAACATGGAAGAACAAAGCACATTGACATAAGGCATCACTTCATAAGAGATCATCAACAAAAGGGTGACATTTCCATTGAAAGTGTGGGCACCGATGATCAACTTGCCGACATCCTCACCAAGCCACTTGATGAAAGAAGGTTTTGCAAGCTAAGGAATGAATTGAATGTTCTTGACTTCTCAAACATGTGTTGAATGCACCCCACCACTACTTGACATGCCTCTCCTTCGACTAAGCAAGGTACCTTTGGTTGACATGTCATTCATGCTTAGGATTATACTTGTGGTAGCACATGTAGACATACAAGGTGCATTTGGAGCATTCATGATAAATCAAATGTGTTTGATGTATATATGTTTACCACTATTGCTTCTATGTCTTGCTTGATCTAGTGGTGACATATGACATGTTTGTGGGCTTGCAATCCTAGTGTTGAATCTAGAATATTTGCTACAAGTGTTTAATTCAACATAGGCAAGATAACCCTTGTCATGAGGTGTGAAGAAGCTTGTCTTTGGTTCAAACCGAATTAAATGTCTTTGGCAAGTGATCTAGATTGCACCAAATTTGACTAAAGTTTTGTTTACTCCATCAAAGTCCTTTTCTCTCCACAATTTGATCCCATATTTTTGGGCAATTGTTGACAAAGGGGAGAGAAAAAGATGATTGAACATGATAAAGGGGTAAATAAAATTTTGATGCACACAAGAAGGGGGAGCAAGCTCATGAACAAAGATGTTGCATTTGTTTGTGCATTTTCATATGACTTGCTCATGGCACCTAGTTTCAAAGTTTTATGCAAGTGGTGTCTCCTTGCGTGTGTGGTGCAATGCTAGTATAGGATTTGATTGATGAAATGATCTACTAGCATGCATAGGTTGTAACTAGACTCCCCTTGCCTTACAAGTGGTTCAAGAACTTTGCTTATAATGTTGATCTCACGGGGTTCTTGAGTTTTTTGATGGATGTCTAGTTACTTCATGGTGCTAAGGATGGTGTAAAAGGCAACTCCGATTGGTATCACGCTTCAAAGGTCCATTTCTTACACCTTAGCATCATTTTTGTAGAATTACTCTCCTGACAATCTTATCCATGCATATGTGCAAAGCTTCAAATCCAAACTCTATGCACATATGTAGGGGAGCAATACTACCAAAACCGAACTTGCTATAGTTGTCCAAATTCCTCTTGTGAGCTTATTGATTGGACAAGTATGACAAGTTCAAAATCTTTATTATAAAATCATCTTTGTTGAGGTTGTCATCAATTACCAAAAAGGGGAGATTGAAAGTCCCTAGTTTGGTTTTGGCTAATTGATGAAACCTAGGACTAACCTTGTTTATCTAAAGTGGTTGATTTAGAGAAAGGTTGTCCACATGATGAGCTTATTGCATATGAAGCATGACACATGTCATGTGATCAAAGATGAAGATCAAGACGATGCTTGGCTCCATGGACCGGTGTTGAAGGTGAAGGGCTAGTCGAGGCTTCGGAGTGAAGGACCATGCGATGGTGAAGCTCGGGCAAGACTAGGCGCCGATGGACCGATGCACGGTGAAGGGCAAGTGAAGTCGAGGTCGATGGATCGAGACGGTCACATGATGGTGTGAAGTGTTCATATCATTTGGAGGAACAAAATGGGCTCAAGGCAAAGGTATAACCGATAGGGCCATTTTGTTTTGCACTCAAGACACCATAGAGGGTGTGAGTGGTTTAGGATCGATAGCCGCACTATTAAGAGGGGAAGTCTTATCGGCTATTCGACGCACGGGTGCCACTAGGTGAATTCATGTAGTGCATTGCATGTAGGGCCTAGTGAGCTAACCTAACCTTTGGGAAATGATTGTGAAAAGCTAACACACAAGCACATGGAGTTGTACACTTGGTGGTGTTGGCACATTTACAAAGGTGGCGTTTGGGCGCGCTGTGGTTTGCAGGGTAGAGATGGGTTGGGTCCCTCTCTTCCTCCCGCCGAGCCTGTGAGGCGGGATTCGGCGCTTTTGAGAAAAATGGATGCATATTTTCTATTGCGCCGGATGCAAAATTTTGGTTGAAATCATGCTATCTCTGTTGTTCAAGTTGGTATACTTGTTGGATAGCATGTTCGAGAAGTTGGCGTCACGACGGGCTGAAAAACGAAGTTTTGACGGCGCCGGACGCGTTAGGGCTTGGGCGCGGACGCGTCCGGCGCATTGTGACTTGGCGTGAGCGAGTGTCGCGCGTCGGACGCGCGGCCGGACGCACGCGGCGGACGCGGCCGTTCACCGTGCGTAGTCCGGCGCGTCTTGGTCTTCGTCCCGCGAGGCTGCTTGGGCCGTCGAGGGCGGCGGACGCGGGGCGGCCACGTCCGGCGTGGGCCGGACGCGGACCGAAAAGTTCGAGCGCGGGCGTTTCCTCCGACGCGGGCCGCCGGACGCGAGCCGGACGCGGGCCGGACGCGAGGTGATTTGAACGTTGGGCCACCAACGGTCGGCCGTCCGCGGCGCGCGCGAGGAGGCGCGGACGCGTCCGGCGCTTGAGCCGCGGACGCGTCCGGCGGGTTGAAATCGGCTTTGCTCGAGGGTAACGGTTGGATTTCGCCTTGGGCTTATAAATAGCCCCTTAGCCGGCCATGGGAGGTTTGCTTGCCCATTTCTACTCACTTGCTCATCCTTTGTGCTAGAGAAACACTCTCCCTCTCATCTCTCTTGCTTGATTGTGAATCCAAAGTGAGATTGAGAGATCACCTAGTGCATTGCATTGCTTGAGGGCATCTAGTGGCACTTGTGGGTGGTTTAGCCGGTGGATTTCTTGTTACTCTTGGAGAGTACCGCTCCTAGCCGGCTTGGAGATTGTTGGAGGCGTTGGCAAGAGAAGGTGATTGTTCTTGGCCACCTCCGGTTGATTGTGAGAGGTTTGAGCTCACCTCGTGGGGATCACGAAGAGCATCCTAGTGGATTGCGCGTGTCGTTGAGTACCTCGCTTGAGAGTGGTATCTTGCGGTGCCTTGCGGGCGAGCCTTGAGGGGCTAGTGACTTGAGGGTCACACCGAGGAACCATCTAGGTGTTGGTCGACACAACGGGTGACGTAGCTTGGCGGTGCCCAAGTGAACATCCGGGGATAAACAATTGTGTTCATCTTTGTCTCCCGTTGATTGGTCGTCATCGATTGTGTGTTGCCGATTGTAATTAATTGTTCATTCTCTCGGTGATTGGCAACCTCGACTCTACGCGTCGGTATAACAAGCTCCTACCCTCTCTCGCATTATCTTGTTTACATTCTTGCAAAGTAGAATTGCTTGCGTGGTCGGTCGGGAACCACAACTTGTGTAGACTAAATCCCGTGGGTAGAATTGCTTGTGTGGTCGGTCGGGAACCACTCCTTGTGTAGATTAAATCCCGTGGGTAGAACTCTTGATCACTAGTGGTAGCTCTTGTGTGTACTTGTGATCACATACTAGAATTGTTGGATAGGAGGCTTGCAACACCTAGTAGGCTAAGCATAACTTGCTTTCCGCCGTTTGTTTATCTAACGAAGTTTGCTTAGTGAGTTTGTAGAAATTTTTATAGGCTATTCACCCCCCCTCTAGCCATCTAGGACCTTACAGCCCCCCAACGCCAGCATGGGCCTCGGCCACCACCACGAAGTGGCCACCATCAAGAAGGAGGGGACGAGCAGAGAGGGAGGGAACCCCGCCGCTTGCCCCCTGCGCCCGCACTGGCACCATCACCATCCCACATTCCCACTCCGCCGGTGAGCCCCAACAGAGGAGAGCAACCCCTGCCGGGCCCGGCAACGCCAGCTGCACCACCATGGTACCGCCGCCCTGCCACCGCCACGGCCGGCCCCGCCACCATGGCAAGGCCGACGAAGCCGCTCCACCACCGCAGCCAGGGGCCCGACAGCAACCTCCCCTCAACACCACCGTCCCAGCCACCAGCCGACGTGCCGTCACCACGGCCCCCTCCAAATCTAGCAGGAGGACCACCGGATCTGGTGGAAACCAGGCAGCCCCGGACGGCGACCTCCGGTAACACGAAGACACAGGAAGAGGGGCAGCTGGCCAAGTTCGCACCAGGGAACAAATCCGTGAAGGAGGAGCACGGATCCGTGAAGGAGGGCCAATCCCCACTCGGATCGGACCCCAGCCGGCGAGGAAGCGCCAACTCCAGCCAGGCTGTCGGATACCAAGATTAGGGGGTCATTAACCCGGGTGATGAGATGAACAGAACCATCATCGTCTTCTCCAAAATCTCACTCCACCCAGAAAGCATCCCGATCCCAACTCCGGCATTGGTCCCAGGGCACGCTGGGCCGGCCCACGAACGGGCTCGAACGGCCCAGCAGCACGTTCGAGGGGAGGGACGCAACCAACCGACCTCTCGAAAGAATGACGGACACCCCTCGTATGAGTGAGTGCCCTGAGACAGGCCGATCCGACCCCTCGAAGAAGTTATGGGAAACCCCTCGTACGAATGAAGGCTTCGAACGGAATGGTCACCCCTCGAAAAGGGACCCCAGACACCCGTACAGGAGCATTAAATGACTCCAACCACTCTCCGCCTAACTTCATGGCTACAGCTGCGGTCGCATTAAGACTGAGCCCCGATCCCATCAACTTTTACCGCCCATGCCCTGTAAAACAGTAGCACTGTGGCTCCATACCGAGCACTGTGCCACGGACGGCACCCCCTCGAAGCGCTACGGTCAAAGATCAACCCACGTTTCTCGCAACTCGGTCCCCTCGACTCGGGGCACGACCCCTCGAATCACCCCTCGAAGAGGTCATTAACCACCCGTGAAGTGACAGCAATAGGGTTTCGCACAGTCATCCGTCCATCCCCGATCGACGGCCATGCTCTGACACAAAAGTGGGAGGATAAGCAAGCCATCGTCACCCACGTCGCTACAGGCTCGAATCGGTCCAAAGCATGCCTCTACGAATCCCAGCATCAACCCCTCGACATCATCATACGACAGCCCTAAAACTACTGTGTACCCCTCGGCCTCCCCTTCGCCTATAAAAGGGGACGCCGGGGCTTAGAGTGGAGGGATTCGGAACCTTCACAACACACAAGTTCACAACATCACACATTCTCACGCCCCAGACGCTAAGTCCTCACGATTCGCTTGTATTCACCCCTGTACAAGCACTTCGGTGCAAGATAATACAAGATCACCCCCCTCTGCTAGACGTAGGGCCTTCTTTGCTCGAACCAGATAAATCTCTTGTGTCCATCTTGCATCACCATCCGGATTAGGGAACACGCGACGCAAATTTACTAGTTGGTGTTAGACCCCCGGGTTCGAACACCGACGCTTGGCGCGCCCGAGTAGGGGTAGCGCGTGTCACTAACGATTTCCCGTTTTTCTTCCGGATGGCGATTCCGCTTCTTCACTTTCGTGCGCCACGATCATCCGGTTCGGGAGCTTGGAGTTCGTGTCGCTCGGCTCGGGCCACGACATAACACCGCCTCGGCCGGTGACTTGAGCGGAGGCCGCGCCGCGCCCCCACGTTCGGGAGGGCGCGCGCGTTCGCGCCACCACGGCCCTCCTCCCGAAAGGAGGCACCGTCGACGCCGCCGTCATCGCCGGCCCGCGCCGGACAGCGCCATCTACGATCCCCCGTCCCGGCGTTGGATGCGGGTCTCCCTACGGGGACCCGCCTAACTTCGTGCCGGGGGCGAGGAACGAGCCGGCGGGCCTCCATGAGGACGCCGATTTCACCTTCACCAGGCGCACGTCGAGGGAGCCCGGCGCGGTCCCCCTGGCACGCGCACCGTCGTCGCCACCCAATCGGCTGTCGCACGGGGTCGGCAGGTCCCATCGACAGTTTCCGTTCGGCCTCACCAACGCCGCCGCAACGTACTCCGCCGGAATACACGCCACCATGAGTGCGCACGAGGACGGCCCGGGGGCTCCCCTGCGCGCTACTATGGATTCCGAGCCGACGTGGCCAGCACCCCGGAACCGCGGCTTCGTGCGCGACCCAGGCACGTGACACAATACCCTCGACATCACGAGATGGTAGGAGCCACGTGGGGAGCCGCGCACCTTCTACTCCGGCACCTTCGACCTCGACTTCGACCGTTACGACGTACGGTGAAGCCAGGGACGCATGGGCTGGCGGACAGCAAGGGCTTGACCCTCGTCAGCGCATGAGACATCAAGCAGCTACGTCACTCTTATCCCTAGGCCTCGAGGCCTTGTACATTTTCGTATTATGTACGCGCATCGCATCATGAATGAATAAAAAGTCCGCGGCCCTAGTACTTTTATTTTCATTCGTAACTTGAGGAAGACTCGATTCTGCCCCTCGACGCCTCTCTTCCTTCTACTCCTCGAAGTACGCTTCGCGACAGAGTAGGAAACGTGCTCTAGACCCTCAAGGGTCGCGGGTTGCCAAGCCGGAAACTCTCCTACGCCCCTGGGCTAAGGTACTCCCACTTGCTCCCCCTCTCGAGGGACTCGAGCACGCGTCCAATACTCACGTCAAGAAGCAGAACAGTCAGGCCAGTAAAAATAAGAGCAGCTCGAGAAATAAAATTAACTAAGAAGCATTCAGATGCACTTTAGTTCATTTCTTATTCGTAACTCGAGGCGAGTTGACTCCACCCTCGACGCCTCTTCCTTCTACTCCTCGAAGTACGCTTCGCGACGTAGTAGGAAACGTGCTCAAGACCCTCAAGGGTCGCAGTCGCCAAGCCGGAACTCTCCTACGCCCCTGGGCTAAGGTACTCCCACTTGCTCCCCCCTCGAGGGACTCGAGCACGCGACCAACACTCACGTCAAGAAGCAGAGCATCCAGGCTAGTAGAAGTAAGAGCGGCTCGAGAAATAAAAGCAACTAAAATGCATTCAGATGCACTTTATTTCTTTTCTATTTCCGCTCGTAACTCTGAGGTTGGCGTGCCCTTGCTCCCATAAGGTCGAGCCTCCCTCGGGGGCTAACAGGGGCGTACCCCCTAAAAAGTCCCCGAAAAGCGCTTTCTTTTCGATAACTCGACGCCTCCTTTTCCTCCCATGCTTCGAATGCGCTCCGCGACTAAGGTAGGAAGAACGGCTCGAGCCCCTAAGGGGACGGAAATGGTCGAGCCGGGGGCTCGCCCATGCCTCCGGGCGAAGGCACCCCCACTCACTACTCCACCCCTCGAGGAGCTTGAGCACGCATCTAACTCCTAAGTCAAAGGTAAAGCTCGAAAAGAGTCAGGAAATAGGACCGCTCGAGAACGAAAGAAACTTAGCATCTTTTGCACGAAAGTGTTAAGGGCCCTCCGGGCCACGACACTACGACAATACTAATGTTATTTACACGGGCCTCGTTGCCCAAATTTGGCTCGCAGGCCACTCTATCACCCCCTCGAGAAGCGCGAGCTCGGGCGGCGTAACTTCATCTTCGAACTTCTGGGCCAACCTCGCTCCGGGCCCCTCGGCGTCAGCCACCAGCTAAAGATGCCTCTGCTCCTCGGCCTCCATTGGCGCGTCCTGGTCAAAGACGAAGCCGTGGGAGAGAACCTCCATCCCATCGAGCAGCTCCTGCCTGCTCTCGAGTTGGATCCCAGAGTAGAAGACGGCCAGCGCCCTCTTCACACCAAAATGGAGCGCCCCGCGGACCCGGTCCCGCATAACGGCACCATGAGTGAGCCGCTCGACGAAGGCACTCCCGGCTGTCGCTTCCACCGCCTCCACAACATCATCGAGCCCCCAGCGGGCGCTGAGGCCATTAATGGCGTTGCGAAGCCGGGTGTTGACATCCACCTCGGTTGAAAGCAGGTCATGGAACGACTGCGCATCCTTGCGCGATCGCTCCAAATCCGCCTCGAGGCCTGAAGATGGGAAACAGGATTAGCCGCGACAAATAAACGATCAAAAAACAAAAACCAAGGGAAAGGGACTCGGGGGCTCACTGTCGCAACGGGCTTGGAGCTGTTGCTGGCAGTCCATCGCACCACTACGCTCCTCCTCCTTGGCCGTAAGGGTGCGCTCCATCTCCCTCTGCCCGGCCCGAAGGACCTCGATGGTCTGACCAGCGGCGGCGTTGGCGAGATCCTTGTCCACCACGGCTCGCTGCAGCTCGGCCACCTGGGTCTCGAGGGCATCCGCACGCTTCTTCTCCTCCTCGAGTAGGGTGCGGACAGCGTCCCGGCTCGTGGCGTTGCGCTGCGCCTCTTCCTCGAGCTCCTTGATACGAGCGGCGGCCACGCGTTGCCCCTTCTCGAGCTCCTCCACCCGCTGGCACTTTTCCTTGTAGCCGGCGTGGACCGTTGCCACATTCTCCTTTAATTTTCGAGCGACCTCATTAATATAAGTCGCGTCATTTTGTGCGGCCTCGGTAGCCTGTTTGGCTCGAGCCGCCTCCTCCCGTGCCGTTTTGGCCTCTTCCTTGGCCTGGGCCACCTCTGCCTTGGCAGCCTTCAGTGCTCGAGCCGCCTCCTCTTGGGCCTTGGCAGCCTCAAGCTCGATCTTCCGCTTCACGGCCTCGGCCTTACCCGGCTCCCAGCTCCGCGGCTCCGGCCCGCCTTGACAAGGCACTGGACCTCCTCCTCATTGTCATGCGTCGCGTGAAGGTGGCGAGACTTCATGTAGGACCGGTTCCGCAGATTCTAGAACACCAAGCAAGGAATTAGATCGGCAATAACGAGAAGCAAACCAAGAATACGCACATTGAAGATGAAAAGAACTTACATTAAAAAGTCGGGGGAGGTCCTCGGTGGCAACACGGCACGCCAACTTTAGGGCACTCTCCATCCACGCCCGGAACTCCTCCGCCTCCTCCTGTGTCGTCACCTCCCCGCCGGTCGTCCATTGTGGCTTCAGGGGCACGAGGATCCACCGGGTCACGAAGCATGAGCCTCTCCCTCCCCCAATCCGGGTAAGAGGCCCGAATGCGCTCGGACACGGTGTTGTGGACCTGCGCCACTGCCTCTCGAGAGCCACCATACTGGGACACCCGATCGGCCAGCGTGGGACAGAGTGGCGCGTCCCTCTCCTGATCCCACAAGGCCTCGGCCCCGTAGCCGGCCGGACGCTCCCGGTCGCGACCGTCGAGAGACCAGAAGGAGCCGAGCGGACCCCCATGGGACGCCACGGACCCCATCGAGGGGGGCGGGCCACCATGAGGCGGCCTCGACGAAGGGCCAGGGGTGCTTTCGGCTCCTACTTGCTGCCCTTGGGGGCTCGGGTGCACGACCCCCTCTTGTTGTCGCCGTTCTGCCTCCTCGATCTGCAGCTACCTTTGCTGCATCTCGTCCCACTGCTGCACCTCTGGCAGTTTGATGAAGGGATGCTCCGGCGGCAGCACGCCCTCTGTCTGCTCCACCATGGGCCGTGGTTCCGGAGGCTCGAGCCGCTCCTCCTCCTCCTGTTGTTGGGGCTGCCCCTGCAGTGGCTGTTGCTGCTGCGCCCCAGAGTGCGCCCCCGGCGACGGCGGTGACGCAGTCCCGCCCTGGTGAGGAGGACAGGGCGCCGACCCTGCCTCGCCGGCCGGTACCTAGCTCGAGGCCGATGCCCCCTCGAGCCGCACGGGCTGGCTGGACTTCCCCTCTTCCTCCTTCTTGCACTCCTCCTCGAGCGCGCGCAACCCCATGGGCCAAGGAGCCTTGGGCCCAGAACCTTCCTTAGGGACGGAGTCCTCGCTCAAAGAACTCTACCCCGAGCCCTCCTCGTCGTCGACCGAGATGGGCTGTGCCTCGGTCCCCGGCTTGTTCGCCTCAACGGCTCCCGCCGGCAGGTCGGCGACGGCCGCTGCGGCGCCGCTCGAGGCGGCAGGATCAGGCACCGCGTCCGAGGGGGTCGCTCCCAGCACTTGCACCGAGGGGGGGTCTCCTCCCCCCACGACTGTCGAGGCACCGGTACTAGCGTCAGCCGGCGCCGCCGTCGGCCCCGCCCCTTTCCTCAACTTTTTGGAGGAGGCGAGGTTGTAGGACAGCAAGGGGCGTTTAATCCTGAAAGAGGTATAAGAAGAACATGAAAACAATCGGCAACACAAAGCTTACGATAGAAAGTAAAACGAGCTCAAGAAAAGCTTACCCACAGGAAGGGAGGGCTCCCTCCCAACTCCGCTCGAGCCGCTCGGGGGCTTCGAGACTCCAGTGGCTTCGCTCGAGCCACCCGGGTTCTTCGAGCCTCCTGGCGGAACGTTGCGGCCGCTCGGGGGCTTGGCGACTTCCGCCTGAGCCCGAGCATGCTCAGGCTCGCTCACAGTGCTCTTCTCCGGCTCGCGCTCCCGGTGCATCGATGTGCGCCCAGTTGGACGATCGCTCGAGGAAGCCCGACGCTCCCTTGGGCGCTCGACGTCCCGAGAGGACGAGGAGGCGCGTGCCTCCCCGGCCCGCTGACCTCGAGTGCGCACGCCCTGCACTGGGGCCATGGCCTGGGCTGGGGAGACCGCGACCGGCGTCGTGGTGGAGACAACGGAATGTCGTGGCTCGAGCGGCGAGTCGAGGCCCCCGGCTGGTCCGTCAGGTCAGGCTCCCCCTGCCTCGGCAGCTCGACTCGCTGCTCTGAGGTACCCTCCTGCACGGGACGAGGCGGAGGCATCAGGTGCCGGGATCCAACGGCATCGTCGCTGTCAGCGTCATCGTTTGTCATCCTCCTCATCCTCCTCGGTGCTCGGCGTCACCGAGGGGGAATCCTCTCCAGACAACTCTCCCCGATTGCGCTTTCCCATGCGCACTTGTTTCTGGTAGTGCACAAGGGCCCTCTTTCCTCTCTCCTCCCTCTCTTTGGCCTTCTCCTCCTGCTTACGCTCGGTAGCGAGGTGCCTCACCTGTCGGTCGGACGCGTCCTCCTTCACCGGGGGCCTCGACTCTCGGAAGTTGATCTCCCCCTGAAAAAGAGGCACGAAAAGATGAGTAGGCTAGCCTCGATACCAAGCATGGGAAAGGAAGACCAGGCCTCGAAACCACTCACCAGACCCAATAAGTCCACATCCGGACGCATGGGGAAGAGATTGACCTGCTCCACGGTGAAGGAGTTGTCCTCGACCGCCTGACGGACGTGCTCGGCGATTATCTCGGGGTCGAGGGCCTTGGGCGACGTCCGGCTCCTCTCCAACGCATCGGGGTCGGCGTTCGCCCTCATCTGGTCCAAGCAGAGAGGGCGCTCCATCAGCGGGAGCACTCGCCGGTTGTGGAACCCCGCGATGACGTGGGCAGCAGAGAACAGAGTCTCCCCCACCTTCATGTCACGAAGCATCTCCAATGCGTCGAGGCGGGAGCTGAGATGCTTCCTCTCGCCCTGGGCGGACCATACACCCAGTTCTCCCCGACCTGGGTGATGACGCGGTTCGAGAACTCAGGGAACAGACCCCCCTCGTTCTGCAGGTAGAACCACTGGGAGTCCCATCCCGCGTTGTTCGAGGATAACTTGACGGGGATCCAATCCTTTCCCCGCTTCAGGGCAATCACGCAGGAGCCCGCCCGCGCGTACCTCCGTCCGCCCTCTGCCAGGGCGTGAGTGTAGTGGGTCGCCTTGAAGATCCATAGGAAGAGATCCCACTGAGGCGCCATGCCCAGGTACCCCTCGCAGACGGTGGCGTACGTGGCGGCCTGGGAGATGGAGTTGGGGGAGAAGTAATGCAGTTCCATCCCGAAGAAGTGAGGCAGCGTCCTCATGAAGCGACTCAGGCGCGCCCCGAGCCCGCGCTGGTGGAACTTAACGAAGCTGACGATGTAGCCCGGCGGCGGGTTGGGCTCCCAGTGGTCGGCGTCAGGCACTATCCACTCCGCCGGTCCCCCCGGCGGATTGGGGATGAGAAGGCCTCCGTCGATGAGCCCCTCGAGCATCGCCGTCGTCACGCCCGACTCCGGCCACGGCCCCGTCTCATGCATAACGACGGGCACGGGGGCCTTGGCGACCTTCTTGGCGGCCTGGGAGCGCCGGGAACCTTGCGAGCGCTTGGAAACCATTGCGTGTACGGCGACGAAAGCAGCGGCAGCAGCGCGGCTCGGCGGGATTTTTCTTTCTCTCTCTCTCTCGCTTGCTCTCTCCTCTTTCCCTCCTGCACAGGCGGACGCGGTGGGAGAAACGGCGCACAAACTTGCAGGCAATAGCGACGCTGGAAGCAAAGGGCGCTCGGGCTCCTGGCGGCGGCGAGGCGGGAGAGATGGCAAACAAAGAGAAGATGACGGCGGCCCCCCTCCCTGCGTTTTATAAGCACAAGGATCGTAGGGTAACGGACGGATCGGATGACTGCGGCACGATCATCCAACGGCCATGAGGCGGCCGGCGGACTCACCAACGGTAAGGTAGAAACCGCATTAAATGCGGCTTCCAACCGCCTCCTCGATTCTCGCTACAGGTACACGTGTCGCTGGCCCGACGCCGAACCGTCGCCCGGGTCCACCACGACCGCGCCATTCCCTCTCCTCCAGGACCCACCACGACCACGCTGCGGTAACTTCCCCTCAAAAGACGCGCCCAACGGGAGGAAGGAGTTATACCCGGCATTTCCTTCTACAATAAGGTAAGTGGGCTCCGGCCCCACATCAAACTCTCGAGGGAGCAAAGGCTGGCCCTTGAACGGGTTTTCGACAGCCGCCCTCGAGCAGTCCTTCCCAGGGAAGTAAAACGGACTCCGGTCTACCCCCAAATCTCGAGGGGACGAAGGCTGGCCCTCGAACAGGGTTCGACAGCCGCCCTCGAGTACCTGAGTCAGGGATGTCCCAGGGGGAGCCAACACGAGGCCTAGCTCGAGAACGAACTCTCGAGGTCCCCCGGGACATATCCAAGGCAAAACCTGGGAATACCACAGGATCCCTACGACGGGAGGCATCGAGCCGCCAACTCCCATCGAACAGAGTCGGTACCTGGGTAATCCGTATAATTTTGCTTAATGAGGACACCTCCGGGCTTCTATCGACCCTATCGAACGGGGCACGAGTTCTCACTTGGATTTTCCCGTTACCAGCTCACTGAGGACTTCGAGGCTCGTCCAAACGAGGATAGCACGATGCTCTTCGCCCCACAATCCGAACGCAAGGATCCGTGGGAAGGACGCTATGAGGTAGCAATGCACCAGCCGTTCAGGGCTCGGGGGCTCGACTACGCACGGCACCCCTCGACGAAAGAGGGTCGAAAATGCTCGGGGGCTCGACGGCTAGAGTTGACCCTTCGATAGGGCACTGCGACTCCAGTTAATACCACTCCCCCTCGATAAAACGCAAACTAAAAGCCCCCAGAGGAGTTCTTACTCACTCCTCTGGGGCCTCGGGGGCTACCCCCGCGGGGGACGCTCGCGCGCCCCCCACAGTGATATAACATAGCAAAACCTTGCACCTCGAGACTAAGTACTTCAACTCCAGTTCATGTTAATGAACCCCTTGAAGATCTGCTAAAGACCCCTTGCACGAGCCTTTACACTCATACAAGGGCTCGGGGGGCTACTATCGGATATCACGATTAGGGGGTCATTAACCCGGGTGATGAGATGAACAGAACCATCATCGTCTTCTCCAAAATCTCACTCCACCCAGATAGCATCCCGATCCCAACTCCGGCATTGGTCTCAGGGCACGCTGGGCCAGCCCACGAATGGGCTCGAACGGCCCAGCAGCACGTTCGAGGGGAGGGACGCAACCAACCGACCTCTCGAAAGAATGACGGACACCCCTCGTACGAGTGAGTGCCTCGAGACAGACCGATCCGACCCGTCGAAGAAGTTACGGGAAACCCCTCGTACGAATGAAGGCTTCGAACGGAATGGTCACCCCTCGAAAAGGGACCCCCGGACACCCGTACGGGAGCATTAAATGACTCCAACCACTCTCCGCCTAACTTCATGGCTACAACGGGCGGTCGCATTAAGACCGAGCCCGATCCCATCAACTTTTACCGCCCATGCCCCGTAAAACAAGCAGCACTGTGGTGCCATACCGAGCACTGTGCCACGGACGGCACCCCCTCGAAGCGCTACGGTCAAAGATCAACCCACGTTTCTCGCAACTCGGTCCCCTCGACTCGGGGCATGACCCCTCGAATCACCCCTCGAAGAGGTCATTAACCACCCGGGAAGTGACAGCAACAGGGTTTCGCACAGTCATCCGTCCATCCCCGATCGACGGCCATGCTCTGACACAACAGTGGGAGGATAAGCAAGCCATCGTCACCCACGTCGCTACAGGCTCGAACCGATCCAAAGCATGCCTCTACGAATCCCGGCATCAACCCCTCGACGTCATCATACGACAGCCCTAAAACTACTGTGTACCCCTCGGCCTCCCCTTCGCCTATAAAAGGGGACGCCAGGGCTTAGAGTGGAGGGATTCGGAACCTTCACAACACACAAGTTCACAACATCACACATTCTCACGCCCCAGACACTAAGTCCTCACGATTCGCTTGTATTCACCCCTGTACGAGCACTTCGGTGCAAGATAATACAAGATCACCCCCTTCTGCTGGACGTAGAGCCTTATTGGCCCGAACCAGGATAAATCTCTTATGTCCATCTTGCATCACCATCCGGATTAGGGAACACGCGACACAAATTTACTAGTTGGTGTTAGACCCCCGGGTTCGGAACACCGACACAGCCAAGAACGAGAGAAAAGGAAGAGAGCTCGGGCGCGGAAGCTGTAGGGCCTCGCCGCCGCCTTAATCGCCGCCGCACGGGCACCCACCGGCGAGCTCAGGTAGCGGCAAGGCAGGAGATGGGAGGGAGGGGGGTGCCGGCAATGATGCGGGTGGGAGCGCCGCCCATGTCGCCCCACGGACGGGACGACGCGGGGGTCTCTACCCCAAATTTTGTAGCCACCCGGAGACTGTTTCGGTCATAATAAAGATTACTTTTCTCGCAGTTCTATTCTGTCGTGATTCCTGTTAGATCCGAGATAACATGTAATCTGAGTGATGATTGTGAAAGAGTAAAATGAGACCAGGAAAGGAGGAGATAATGGTGGTGGCCATGGTGAGGCTAAGCGAGGAGCACGGATTCGTTGTGTGGACCCCGAGAATACAAGACCTGCGGAATTTGGAAAAGCACCGGACGTCTCTATCATCTAGCTGTCTAGCTAACCTATCATTTCGAGTAAATGGGCTGAAAATGGTCGGTAAGAGGTCACATTCATTGGCGCCAGCCATCCTGTAGGCATCCAGCGCGCGCCATGTCGCCATATATGTCGCTTTGTGTGCGGCACAGCCCGTGGTTTCATCGCTTTATAGCAGGGAAAAACGTCGTGCTGCAGAGCTACCTTTGCTACTAGCGGGCAACGATGAAGAAGGATGCCCTCGAGTCGCCGCTGCTGGCCGACGAAGCAGAGCCGGCGCCGGCCGCCGGCGCCAAGGGCAGTAGCACGTACTACGCGCTGGTCTGCGCGCTCCTCGCCTCCGTCCCCACCGTCACCTATGGCTACAGTAAGGCCGTCCTTTGGCAATTGTGGGCAGCCACCGTGCATGATGGCTACTACGTACCATTGTGGCCACCTTGCAGATCGCGGCGTGATGAGCGGCGCGCAGAAGTTCATCCAGTCCGACATGGGCGTGACCGACGCGCAGCTGGAGGTGCTCATCGGCGCCACCAGCGTCTATGCCCTGCTCGGCTCGCTGGCGGCGGGCTGGGCGTGCGACTGCGTGGGCCGGCGCCGCACAATCCTACTGTCAGCGGCGCTGTTCCTGGTCGGCTCCGCCGTCACCGCCGCCGCCAACGGGTACGCCGCGCTCATGGCGGGCCAGTTTGTCGCGGGCGTCGCCAGCGGCTTCGGCCTGGTCGTCCCACCCGTCTACGTCGCCGAGATCTCACCAGCCAACGAACGTGGCTTCCTCTCCTCCATTCCCGAGGTACGTGTGCGTAGGGGTGCAATTGGTGACCTTTAGGTGCACTTCTAAACCTCTTTAGTTCAAGTATTTATACTACTTCTCCGAAATTTTTGAAAAAGTACTACAAATATTTGAAGTAAAGAGGTTTGGAGCACCTAAAGGTTACCCCTTTATACCCTTGCCTGTGCGTTGTACGACGGCGACGGCCGGTTCCCTACGACCGTATGTGCATGGGTGGCGTGGCATGTCTAGCTAGGTAGTGACGGGTAATGAGCTCGTGGAAGAAATTAAGCCAAAACTTGCCAAGTTCAACTTAAAATGGAAGTTAGTTGGATTGGATGGACTTATTGACACATTAAGCGACAAAAATCGAAGATGGACTCTCTAATGTACGCACGGCACGTTGAGTTATCATTGAAGTACAACTGATACAATAATGTTAATATAGGTCTAACAGAAGAGACCAAATTAAAACATGCTTAATTTTATTCATCATTATGTTTTTTTCACATGGTCCACATGGCTTTTTTTTTAACATAATATAAGAAATTTTCCATCAACATCAAAATGAAATGCAATGATGGAATGATGAGATTTTGCATCCGCGCACATGGGTTTGGAGTGGTGGGGTTTTGCCGTTTTGGGTTCCAGGCTTCCAGCGAGCTAGACGGCGACTTGTAGGGGCCTGGGTGGTGAGATCTGGAGGACGGTGTAGAAAGCAACAAAGATTTACTAATCTATAACTCTTATATAAATAAACCCCACTATCTAATTCTCTCGATTACCGACGTCTGGCGTCCACATCAGCAGCCACCCACTATCAATTCCACTATCTATTTCCATCGATGTGTCTGGCCCACCTCACCAATCCACTATTATTTACTACTAAGAATTTATCTTTGGCATACAAGACGATCTCATTAGTTTACTATTGTAATATATTTTTATTCCTCCTTCATATCCGCTGAACGCTGGAGAATTCTCCTAGTTTATCTATTATTACAGCAAGTCATCATTGCGCAAAAATAAGTTAGCGATTTCGTTGCTGTTAATATTATTTCTGATGACATCATGCATGCGCGTGCGACGTCAGATCGCCAGCAACGTGGGCATCCTTCTGGGCTACATCGCCGACTTCGCGCTGGCCGGCCTCCCGACGCCACTCAATTGGCGCCTGATGATCGGCATCGAAGCCATCCCTCCGCTGCTCCTAGCGGCCGCCGCCACGGTCGCCATGCCCGAGACCCCGCGCTGGCTCGTCCTGCACGGCCACTCCGACGAGGCGCGCCGCGTGCTGGCGCTCACGGTGGGGGACGCGGACCGCAGGCTGCAGGAGATCGTGATGTCCGTGCAGGAGGCCACGAAACAGCAGGCAGCGGCGGAACGAGCGTGTGGCGCGAGATCCTGCTGTGGCCGACGCCGGCCGTCCGGCGCGTGATGCTGGCCATCCTGGGGCTGCATGTGTTCCAGCAAGCGTGCGGCGTGGCGGCCATGGTGCAGTACGCCCCGCGTGTGTTCAGCCACGTCGGGATCACCTCGGACCGCGCCGCGCTGGGCGCCACCGTGCTCCTCGGCGTCGCCAAGGCGGTGCCGCTCGTGGTCCCGCTGTTCGTGCTCACCAGCGCGGGCGGCATGGCCGCGTCGCTCCTGGTCCTCGGCCTGTCGTCCATGCGCGCGACGTCATCGTGGGCGGCCGCAACGTGCGTCGCGGCGGCCGTGGCGTTCATAGCCACGTTCTCGCTGGGGTTCGGCCCCGTCATCTTGATGTACGGGTCGGAGATCCTGCCGCTACGGCTGCGCGCGCAGGGCACCGGCGTCGGGATGGCGGTGAACCGGGTGACGAGCGCCGTCGTGTCGATGACCTTCATCTCCATGTACGAGGCGGTGGGTATGGCCGGGACCTTCTACATCTTCGCGGCGGTGTCCGTAGCGGCGTGGGTGTTCGTCTACGCGTGCCTGCCTGAGACCAAGGGTATGAGCCTGGAGGAGATGGAGGCACACTTCAACGCCGGTGCCAGTGTCGGTGCCGCGACGTCGCCACGGGAGGCATTGGCGTGACGTTCCAGACAGCGAGTACATACACATATGCATCGTGCCCACGCGCGGAAACAAGCACGTGAAGTTGTCAGTTGGCCAAACGCCAGGGTTGTTGTTAGCGACGATCCTGGCGATGTGTAATTTTGTACTCTTGTCATTTGAATGGAATGATTATATTGGTTCTTCCAAGTGCAAGGCACATGGTTAACAAACTTCCTCGGATATTTTCGGTAAGCAACGCGGCTGGCAAAGCAGGGGAGATGGACATATTTCCGGGTGCTTTGAAGTGGCAAGCCAAAGATGGAATTCATGGGACGGGATGGCTGTATCGCACACATGATGACAATAAGTGCTCCTTTCTTTCCTAGATAAGCGTCGTATGGTATTTATACCGGCCAAACTTTTTTAAATTTGACTATTTTATATAAAATATTAATAACATTTGTATCTCTAAATAAGTTTATTATAAAAATAGATTCAACGATCTATCTATCTAATAATATTATGTACTTCCTTAGTCCACAAGTCTCTGTCGTGAAAGCTTGAGCCCAGAGACTAAGGAGCACCAATGGCCCAAATCCTTTGCAACCAAACTGAGTTGAAGGACAAAAAAACAACGATCTGAGGGGGTGAATCGGGGCCTCAAATTTCTTTCGAAATATTTGGCCATTGTCCCAAAATCAAAACCCAAAAAACAAACACAACCAACATGATGACCATGGCCCTAAAGAAGGGTGGATGTTCCCTCGGAACACAGCGGGTCACCACAAAGCAAGCAAACGAAAGGAGAGAGGGTACCGAACGAAAAGACAAAGGAAATAAAACACTCCACTTCTATAGTAAAGAAGCAAAGGTCTCGAATCTTGGATACCCAAACCAACCGGTGACAAGAGTACCTAGATGAGATCCAAGGAACGGTGGAAGACCAACACAAAAGGCGGAACTCGAATCGGAAAAAGAACGGACAAGATACGGAAGAAATAGAAAAAAATAGGGAAAACGTGAATGTTTGGGGACTTTTTTCGAAAGCAACAATGACACGTGTTTCATTAAGTGGAAGTGAGAAGTTTTATATACTCCAAGAAGGATGGTCACGGCGAGGAGTCGTACACACCTTGGAGGAACACTAAACACAAATCACCAATTAGTGGTGGTGAAGCAAAGTTGTACTAACTAAGTAAACAATGGTGCGACAAAGACGGGAGGAGGGCCCAATGTGCGGCGACAGCTCAGGGCGTCACTTCGCTGGCCGTGTTTCCAGCGCTTTGCAAGCGCATGAGCTGTCTCGTTGCCTCCCACTTTCACTGGGATACGGGCTCAGCGAATGCCTCGTGAAACTTGACAGTGATCGTGTCATCCAAAGTGTCGTAAACGGCGTTGTCCAGCCTGTGCTCCTACTTGTTCACCAACACGTGTTTGGCTTGCTTCTCCGGGTTGGGGTCGTGGAAAGCAGCTTTGGCCATGAGCCTGTCACTGTGACAAGGGACCAAGCTTGTAGGCTCCAGGTGCAATGGCGTGTGCAGGAGACTTTCCTATAGTGGCAGCCGAAGGGAGTTGATGAAGAGGGCCCCAACGTCGTTGTCGTCGTAGCCACTACCGCGACATCGATGAAGGGATCCACACCATCCGCCCCCGCGCCTCGGCATCCATGAAGCCAAGAACAACCATCTGAGACGGCGAACGGGTGTCCTCCGCTACTATCTGCCTACTGAAACACTGAAAACAAACTATTGAAACACGAACTGGACACTACTGAAACATGAACGGCGGACTATCTGCGATCAAGGCCTGGACTATCCGCATGTCAAATTTCAGAAACCGAATTGCGTGGAAAGTGTTCTGTTTTCGGCTTGAAAACAAATCCCGGACTATCTGGGCTTCGAGGCCGGATTGTCCGTGGTTACAGACACTGCTCGGGGACAGAAGCTCTGAACTCGAGCTTGATGGTCGGACTGTCCGGGGTTGACATCCACAAGGATAAGATTGATGACTCTATGCTGAAGTACTTCTCTGTTCAGGAAAAGATGCAGGTACGATTGATTCTGGTCTTTTCTGATGTCATTACATATTGCTAAAATACATAGAGGTTGGTGCCTCTGTGTGTTTACCTCTCTCACACAGTCTGGTTTCGTTGAGTTTCTTCCTCAGATGACATCCCCTCTTCGTGCACCTAGGAAGAAGAACCGCATATGCGACGCATTCTATCTTCGCTACATAGAGCCGGTATGAAGTTTATAAACTTATATTAACATGGTATCTTGTTTTATCCTCTATGAATTACTAAAAATTGCCGCAAATACAAGATCGCCCGATTTGTAGTCAAATCAAAACCAACTGTCACTAAATTTTAACCACAAGGTCTCAAGGCAGAAGGTGAGCTATTTCTAAGAGATCATCGCCCAATTTGAAGCCAATCAATGGGAAATCAACGGAGAGCGAAAAATGCCCAAAAACTAGGTCATGAACTTGATTCATCCTGATCTATGAACTAGTGAGGAATTAGATGATTTCCTGTGGAAAGGCTCAATTCACGTTCTAATCCATCTTATATAAAAAGAGAGAATCAAAATGCTTACAAGACGACAAATCGAGACAAGAACTAAGTGGGGGAAAAGAAGAACGCAAAGGACATGAAGAACAACACAAAGCACAACTCAAAAATGAATCTTGGAGTATGCGAGATGGTAAGGACCACCATTCCCACTTAAAAAAAATCTCAGATTCAACAAGAGTTGTGGACCTCTCTCTTGAGCATGAAGTGGATAAGAGACCGTAGCTCTAAAATGAGGCAATGAAAAATGTGAGAGGTGAGATGGGTTTGGGGGGGGGGGTAGCCATCTCTTATTTATTGGGCCTATTATATTTTCCCATTTGCCCCTAGGTACTTTGAGTCGAACCACTTCACCCAAGGCACTAGGTCCAACCCGAGGTAATCTTTGTCCGACAGAAACCGCGCCGTTCATGAGATAGTTTGGCCTCGATGCCGCCACGTGTCTTCTGTTCCTCCTCGGAACCTTCGCCTGGGTTTTGAGGCCCAAACCCGAAAACCGTTCACCGGTGGTTTTGCTGTCCAAACCACCAAACCTGCTCGCGAGTAGCGTACTCCATATGTGTCCTCCGCTCCTCAACACGTGTCACCACCGTCCTCGACCGCCCGGCCGCCAAGTCTTCCAGAGCCTCCCACTTGACTTGCTTGACCGCCGGCTTTGACTCGGTCAACACAGTCGCTCTTCCATGTACACTTGCACTTGTCGATATCTCCAAGTGTCAGTCACCGTGGCTAGTCACCTAGCTTCTCTGGTCCCTCAGTCATCGGCGTCCATCCTTCACCACTCCCGGTCCCTTGGCACAAATCCGCTTGAGTTTCACCTTCATCGTCGACCACCGTCTTCGAGCTCCACACCTGTATATCACAAGCCAAGTCAAAAAACATGTTGCACAACACACTCGTCATGGTTAGTCCTCAAACTCACCCCGAAACACTAACTCGTTGACAATCACTCATCACAAATTCGAACCACAAGGGTACATAACAACCTTATGTGTTCGCATGAGTAAATCAATCTGATGCGCTTTGTTTCCTCCCCTAAATCTCCACTTACCGCCACTGAAATTTCGAATCCCGCACCATGATCATGCGCGCTCACACAGAAACCTCCTAAGTTGCTTTTGGGCTCCTGAGGATCAATCGTACCATCGGCGCTTATGTTGCGGAGCTCGCGTCTGATTGACCTTTCAAGAACACGCATATTTAAACTGCTAGCAGGAAAACATCTCTTTTAGCATTTACTCATGAAAATAGACAAGTTGTGTGTACCAATTAAAAAACATTCATTAAATGCTGATGATCACGAAAGGTTATTAATTTGACAGGTTTGGAGTCAAATCAAGGTGATATACTCTACACTGAACTGTACGTCTGGATCAAAGTGTGTCGGCAATGAAACAAATAATAGCCCTTACTAATTACTGCAGAGGGTTTACATGGATCATGAATGCAAATATGCAATGCATGATGATGGATTTGAACAAACAAACACCTCCAATGATGGAGCACCGCTAGCACCCAATATACTGCAGGTACAAATGTTAACGCTATTTTCTATAACAACAATAATCAAACTAATGTTGGACTTAGTACAAGCCTAGGATGACTTTTTCTATTAGGACGGAGGGAGTACCTACACTAGCTGATAATAATGCCATCTGTCACCGTATGCAGTATGGGTGGAAAGGATTAGACTCCAGGATTGGGTTTGTGATACCAGTTTGTCACCCGAATCAGTGGTATAGGTAGCTATAGTATTCCCTATCGTCTGAGTATGTATCCGGTAACAAGTTCTTGGTCGCCGGCAACGAGCACGGAGCCGCCGTCACCTCAGCCTCTGCCTGGGTGTTGAAGTTACGGAATACAAAACTGAGTTCTCTCCTCTCTCACTTCTTTTAAACGACAAGATGCCTGCCCGTTTTCATGGGCTACTGGGCCTGCTCACTTCCAGTCGGGGCCGAATACTTCATGTTCGGACGAGTTGCTCTCCTTGCCGGATGGACCTGCATCACTTATGGCAGCATCAGCTTCACCATCTTCCTGGCAGCATCAGCTTCACCATCTTCATCAGGTTCGGTTCGGGTCCTGCTCTTGTGTTGCTCTGCACCTTGTTGGTGACAAATTGCTGGTCTTTACAATTTCTACCACCCAATGCGGGGATCCTCAGGCATTGCTCTGAACTGTAGCTTAGACATGTCCCAAATTTGAAGACACTACCGTGCCTCCCAAGACGCCTTGAAGTTCTCCAAATTGCAGTGTGTCCAATGCTTATGTTTGTTTCCAATGATAAGCTGGAAAAGCATGACGAAAAGGAAAGCATGATGAAAACAGATAATCTGGCATCTCGACTTGCTTTGATCTGGGAACTGGATTCAGGGTCAAGTTCTCAAATTAAGAAAATAATATTGGAAGAGCATTCATATCTGAAGCAGATGGTGCCATTGATGGATACTGATGTAGCAGAACATCTTGGAGTCACTGAAAGCAGTCTAGCTGGTGGAAGAGATGAAGCATTTGTGAAAGAAAATATCATCAAGGCATGGATATATTGCCAGGAGCAGAGGATGAAACTCCTCTACAGAAGTAGCCTTGGGACACAATTTGTTTCACCATCAACACTTTGCGAACTTCGTCTTTGTAATTGCAGTATTGCAGATTGGGCTTTAACTATTTGCCTTGGAGGCCTCAGCTCACTGAATCATTTGAGATTACAAGGTATTATGAGTTTAACTACACTCCCATCAGAAGAGGTCTTCCAGAACTTGAAAAGACTGCACAGTTTGGTTATTTTGGAGTGCTGGTGTATCAGATCATTAGGGGGCATAAATGGTGCAGCATCTCTTTTAAGCGTTTATCTAAGTTCCTATCCTTTGGGATTGGCTTGTGGAGTCAAATCTATGCCATTGTCCCTTGAGGAGCTCGATGTATCCAACTGCATGCTTGCAAGTGAGACTGTATATGACTGCAAAAGCTCTTTACCTTATCAGTTGGTCATCTTACCTCCTTAAAGACACTTGAACTAAGCCATTTGCCAGATTTGTGCATGCTTGTAGTATTACCTTCCCTACAGCTTCATGAGTTGAGATTGGTGCTAGTTCCAAAGCTCTCAACCAAGTATATTTCACACAGTTGTGTAGAGAAATCACTCACTGTTAGCAGTTCCGTAATGCTCAATGACATACTATCAACAGAAGGTTTTGCAATTCCAGCACTGGTCACGCTTGAATGTTGCAACGAGCCATTCATTTCGTTTGAAAGGTCTGATGATTTAAGTTCCGTCCAACATCTGTGCTTCACGGATTGTGGAATCCAGTCCCTGCCAAGTTTGAAGGACCTTGCCTGTCTGGAGAGCCTCAAATTCTGGAGCTGTCCCAATCTGCTATCGTTACCAGCATTACCAACATCTCTTCGGCGAATACAAGTGGAAGACTGTGAACTCTTGAAGGAGAGCTGCCATCCTAATGGTGAAAGCTGGTCAAAGATTGCCCACATACGTTGGAAGGAAATAGAATGAATTGAATTTTCAGATTCTTAGAAGAGAAATAAATAAAGGTAAAGCTTCTAGCAATGTGGTTGACATTGATAACTTGTTATAACAGTACTGCTTTTATTTTTACTACATTCAATCTTATTTATTTTGATTACTAAATGTTTTGTCTATATCAATATGCTCAGGTTATATGTTCTTTACAGAGGACACTACTACCAGAAGTGCTTCACTGATGTTCAGATTCTGAATGACAAGGCAACAACATCTACTGACTTTGTCTGCCTACACTCTAGTCTTCCTGGCTAATTGTAGAATGTGTTGAAAAGTCGAGCACTTTGACAGTAAATAAGGCTACTTTATACTTGGATGTACTTATTGCAAAATTAATTCTTTCCTGAATGGAAATGGGCTGAGAAGCCCAGCTGAGACCGTTTCCATTGCAAAGTGCTAGAACTGGCACATCATGTTTGGTAGTAATGGAACCAGGATTTTTAGGCTAGTCCTAGCTAATTATAACATATATATGCAATTCAGTATAATGCACATTCAAAATATGAAGTAGACTACTAGTATTTGCCAAGAAATTCGGTGTAAAACAGAAATTAATCAAAAGCACTATATTTGACAACAGTGGCGATGTTTATTGGCCAGATCAAAGAGATGGCGTTGTTCCTAAAAAGAGTTATTAAACTTCACCAATTCAGCACTCACTTGTGAATGTGAAGGCCCGAATGCTTTATTCTGTAATCTAAAAAAAAGGAATGACAAATAATCAATCATATTGTTTTCCATAACATGCACTGTATGTTCACCACGAAAGCTAAAAAGGAACTAATAGATGCAAAAGGAAGAAAACATGATTATCTTCTTGAAAAAAATTATGCATCGAGATATCATATACAGTGCATTTACATTCTAACTTCCACCCGATTCTAAGTTCTAACGCCAGATCTCTGTGGAGGTGAATGGCGGCGGCCAATGGCAAATGAGTATTTCAGTTCAATATAGCCAGTGCTCACCACCGAATAAGATAGTGACGAGGGAGGCGCGGTGAAGGGGCCTCCGGAAACGAGTAGACCGATGCGCCGAGGCCGGAGACGGAGAATACGGAGAACCGACACGGCCGAAATCCTAGCACGGCTGGAGTGTCGCGTGGAAGGGAAGACCCTCGACGTGGATCAGGACGCCAGCGCAGACGGCGGAGTGCGGGGCTGCGGCGCGAGGAGGCGGGGAGCACAGCAAGCGAGAGCGAGACGGCAACGGCAATTTGGGCTGTCGGGCTGTCGGGCTACTGAGCGAGGAGAGCGCTGGATTTACTTGGACCTTTTCTTCCTTTATTGGGCTTGAGACTTGGGCCATATCCAAAGTACGTTTGTGCTAAATGAGCTCCATCGGCCCTCCTTCCATGGCAGATCTGTCTAAATGTTTCTCTCCTCCTTTTTGGGTTACATTACAAATTACAAATTTACTAAACGTGTGTCTTTGCTCAACAAAAAGAAAACACGCTAACCATGTGTTTGGATATTGGGCGGAGTAGGTTAGAATGGGTTTGACCCAGTTTTATACCGTCTCCAACGACACCCAAAATACACGATTCATTCGATGTTTGGGTAGCGCTACCGAAAAGAGAACTCTTTCTACAAAATGAGCCTCCACGAGAGAGGATGTTTATATTTAGGTTGGTTGTGCCTCTCCTACTATCCCAAATAGATCTCCCATATACAGTGGCGGAGCTCGTCAATTTAGACGACTAGGGCCACTAATCAAAGCGTAATAATAACAAAACTAGAACATGAACCTATGCATAAAACCAGTCATGGAATTTTCACTGGACCGGGATACGTTCAATTAAAATAGAACTCAGATTTGAGATGGAATTACCGAGCCACAGTCGGTCCTGTTCTAAAGCAATTGGCAAGTAACAGAGCACAAAGGATGGAGGCAACAGAAACACATAGTAGTGGCAGAGCCTGGTTACTGCATGCGGCCTGCCCACGACCACGCGCCCACGCAATCAGCTACGGCCAGGCAGCGCAGCCAGCTGTGGCCTGCAGCTAGACGGTCAAGCCCAGTCGCGTGATAGGCTGATGGTTTACTCTCTGCCTCTTTCCTCTCTCTGATGGGCTGGAAGTCTGAAACATTTGGCCCAATACTAAAAACCAGGCCAGAGAACTACACATACTGTAAAGAGTTTTTGGGCCGCGACTAGGGCCGTGGCCCTAGTGGCCCTAGTGGGAAATCCGCCACTGCCCATATACTCCCTCCGTCCTCAAATAAGGTGCATTCTGACATTTGAAATCTGTCTTCAAATACAGTGCATTCAGGAAAAAAAAAAGATAATGTTACTTCAATAAAAATACATGATTATTTTCTATATAGATTTTAATTCATGCACTTGCCTAATTTGTATGAGAAGATTGGGAGTTCATCCTTTAATTATAAGGAATAGAATGAGATGTCAATAGATCAGGAAGGTAAGCGAGGGGCACATGCGTCTATTATCTTCTTCCTTATTTTGTCTGAAAATGGTCAGAATGCACTGTATTTTAGGATGGAGGGAGTAGGTACTTTGTTGGAGGCTGATACAGTATCATTGGAGACTCATTTTGGATTTGAATGCCCTTATGGGTACTCTATTGGAGATAGCCTTAGGACCGTTTGGTTTCAAGTCAGGGTGAATTGGGTCAGACCCAAATGAGAATATGCACTTTAGATGCAGATTTGTTGAAAGCCCTAGTTTAGTTTTGGATAACTGATGAAATCTAATTAAGTATATTAACCTTTGTCATGAGCGTATATGAGATAGGTTGGTACATACCAAGGGTGGACGAAGATGGTGTCCACGGTGATGAAGGTGGACAAGTGGTGATGATCGAGGCTCAACTTGGAAAAGAAGAAACAGAAAAACAAAACCCTATGTAGATCAAGGCAAAGGAATATGTAAGGTTTGTGTTTTGGTGAACAATACACTATAGAGAGTGTGAGCATATTTAGGATATATAGTCATACTATGAAGAGGGAAAAATCATGGAAATTGCGGTTATCAAGTGCCACAAGGTGAATTTATACATGTATATGCATTAGGACCTATTATGCTAACCTAACACCCTTGAAAATGCTTTGAGAAAATGCTAACACACGTGCACAAAGGTTATACACTTTGTGTTTAGCACTTGGGAGCAAGGATGAAGAGAGATAGGAGCTGAGAATATCTGAAAAAGGTGGATTAGACCGAGGGGTTTAGGGGTCCGGACCATCTCTTGATGGGTCCAGAACCAAACCCTATGGGTTGCGGCATGGTGAGCTTACTCCAGACCTTGCTTTGTAGGGGCTCCAGACCTGCTTTGTAGGGGCTCCAGACCTTCTCACGCTGGTGAAAGGTCACAATGGCTAGAGGAGGGGGGGTGAATAGCCTAATAAAATTCTTGCAATGATACTAAATCACAAGTTAGATAGCAAGGCGGCAAATGTGCAAAGCTAAAGCTTCGACTACTCTATGCAAGCCGTCCTACACAATGCAAGGCTACTCAAATCAATAGCACATCAACCACCGTGATTAAGCTACACAATGACGGTTCACGGGCGACCGAACAAGCAATTCTAACCACCGCGATTAAGCTACACAAAGATGGTTGCGGGCGACCACCACAAGCAATTCTAACCACCGCGATTAAGCTACACAAAGATGGTTGCGGGTGACCACCACAAGCAATTCTACTTTGCGGGAAGGTAAAGAGGGGATGAAGGTTTATACCGCCGCGTAGAGAAGAAGATGGCCAATCACCGGCGTAGAAACCAATCACCTACACAAGCTCAAGCACAAGACAATGGAGGACGAAGCCTCGGCAATCACAAATCAACACAATGATTTTTTACCGAGGTTCACTTGCTTTCCGACAAGCTACTCCTCGTTGTGGCGATACACTTGCTTGGTGAGTTGCCCGCTCAATTGGCTCGATGCCAAAGACCCCGACGGGGAGCCGCAATCTCCACACAAGAACAAGGATCCACAAGCCACGCGCAATCCACTAGAGTATCCTTTCGTGAATCTCCCGCGGGGAAGGACCAAGAACCCCTCACAAGTTGCCCGGTGTGGCCTTGAATAATCACCAAGTCGAGCTTACCACCACCCGCTGCTCCAAACCGCCTACGGTGACGGGAATCACCGAAGAGTAACAAGAATCCGCAGCTCACTCGATGAACAAGTGCCTCTAGATGCAACTCTTAATGCAACGCACTTGATCTCACTCAAATCTCTCTCAAGAATGATCAAGCTATCCAAGAGATGAGTGGGGAGGAGTGTCTCTAGCTCAAAGTATGCTCAAGAATGAAAGAATGGGCGAGAGAGACCTCCCATGGCCGGCCACCCACTATTTATAAGCCTCCACAAAAAATGGAGCCGTTGGGAGCTCGGGGCCGCCAAAACCACTGCGCCGGACGCGTCCGGCGCCTGCCGTCGGACGTGTCCGACGACTCCTCGCGTCGCGCCACTGCCGACCGTTGAGTTCGAACCCAGGCGCCACGTCAGCGTTCGCCGCGTCTGACGCATCCCTCTGAGTGCGTCTGATGCCGCGTCCGCCCGGTTGCGCCGCCGCGTAGCCGCACCGGAGTGCGTCCGTCGCCCATCGCACGTCCGACGCGGTGCCTCGGCCGCGTTCGACGACGTGCTCAAGCCAGCCCAGCCCGCGCGCCACGCCCGCCACGTTGGACGCCGTCATGCCCCTTAGTCCGCGCCGCCGCGTAGACGTCGGCCGCGTCCGTCGACGTTGACCGGCCGGGCCGAGCCGCACGAACCCGCCGGACGCCCGAGTAAAGCCGCGTCCGACGCATGCCAACCGGCGTCCGGCGCGTCTCGGTGGAGCCTCTCACCGAGGGCGGCACCGGGCGGCGTCCGGCGCCCGCCAGCGCCCGGCGCTCGCCACCGGCCCGCATCCGGCGCGTTGCGGATGACAGCACCGTCTTCGTCGTTCGTCGCGCCGACTTCAATCCAAGTCCATCCACTTGCCTTGTGTACCAACTCCACCATGTGTAGACCTCGTCTCAAGCACCGGAGTTAGTGTAACATCTCACGAACACATCGGCAAGGGTTAGCACTCTAGTTAGCCTCTCATGCATCATGCAAAGTCGAATCTAGAGGCATTTTGGACCACGAGTCAACCGTGGATTCCCCTCTTGATAGTCGGTTATCGATCCTAAATGTGATCACACTCTCTATAGTGTCTTGATCACCAAACCGGAAAGCCCTATCAAGTATACCTTTGCCTTGATCTCCACGGGCGTTTTCATCCATCTCCGGAGCTCGATCATGCCACAAGTCCACCTTGCCCATCACCATGATCACCATGCTCCATTGTCCACCGTCACGTTGCTATGTGTCTAATCACACTTAGAGCAAAGCATTAGCAACGTTGAGTGTCATTAATTACCAAAACCAAACTGGAGCTTTCAATCTCCCCCTTTTTGGTAATTGATGACAACCCTTCACAAATAGTCACAAAGATATGGAAATTGAATTTAATATGAAATTGAATTGCTTGTCCAAGACATTTTGATCATGAATCTTGGGTTGAACAAGCATTTCAATTCCGGTTTTGGTAGTGGTAGCTCCCCCTACATATGTGCATCAAATGTTTGGTCGATTTTCAAGCACATATGCATAGATAGAACTTGTGGGAGAGTTATCACAACCAAAATGGTACTAAGGTTTATAGAATTAACCTTTGAAGCATGATACCAATCGGAGTGCGATAATAAACCTCCCTTAGCACCATGGGAATCTAGACATCCATCAAAACTCAAAATACCCCATGAGATCAACATTATAAGCAAGGTACTTTGAACAAGGAAACCACTATGTCTAGAAACTACTTCATTTCATCAATCAAGTTCTATACTAGCAATACACCAAACAAGCATGAATATTGAATTTAGCTTGCAATGCTCCATGCACATACAAATACAACAAATAGTCTATGAGCTTGCTCCCCCTATTTGTGTGCTCATGGTTGGGTCATATCATAAAAATTGATCCCCTTCCATTACTCTTTGTGACTTATTTCTCCCTCTTTTGTGTACTTCTCCCCCTTTGTCAACAATGACCAACAAGGGTATATAAGATGAGAGGAAACAAGTCAATCATTATGGCCAAATCTAAATCACATGCCTAGAGTATGTATTTTGGTTTGAACCAAGGGCAAGCTTCTTCACACCTCATAAGAATAAGGGTTATCTTGACCATGTTGAAATACACATCATGAGCAAGTGCTAAAGATTCAACACTAGGTTCACAAGCTCACAAACATGTCATTTGCCACCACTAGATCAAATCAAGCATAGAAACAATAGTGGTGCCATACATCCATCAAATTCATTTGATTTGCAATGAATGAGCCTAGGAAGATGCACATGTATACATGTCTACACAACTAGCAAAGGATGCATGAGATGCAACAAACAACTTTACCTTGCTTTGTTGGAGGAGAGGCATGTCATATATGGGGGTGCATCAATCCATGTTGGAGACACTAAGTATGTTCAACTCATTCCTCAACTTGCAATATCTTTTCTCATCAAGAGGCTTGGTGAATATGTCGGCTAGTTGATCTTCTGCCAATGCTTTCAATGCTAATGTCACCCTTTTGTTGATGATCTCTAATGAAGTGGTGCCTCACATCAATGTGCTTGGTTCTTGAATGTTGAACCGGATTGTTTGTCATCTTGATTGCACTTTCATTGTCACAAAACAAAGGCACATGCTTGAATTTGATTCCATAGTCCTTCAAGGTGGCTTTCATCCATAGAAATTATGCACAATAATTCCCCGCACTTATGTATTCGGCTTCGCGGTGGAAAGGGCCACACTAGTTTGCTTCTTTGAAGACCATGAAACTAGAGATCTTCCTAGCACTTGGCATGTTCCACTTGTACTCTTCCTATCAATCTTGCAACCGGCATAGTCGAGTCGGAGTATCCAATCAACTCAAAGCTTGACCCCTTGGGATACCATAGACCAACATCTTGAGTGCCCTTCAAGTACCTCAACACTCTCTTGGCTGCCGTCAAGTGACTCTCTCTTGGTGATGCTTGAAATCTTGCACACATGCACACACTAAACATGACATCCGGCCTTGAAGCGTCACATATAGCCAAATACTTCTAATCATTGATCTATATAGCTTTTGCTCAATCATCTTGCCACTATCATCAATGTCCAAGCCACCATTGGTTCCCATTGGTGTGCTAATAGCCTTAGCATCTTGCAATCCAAACTTCTTGATCATGTCCTTGATGTACTTGCCTTGACTCACAAAGGTGCCATTCTTCATTTGCTTGATTTGAGGTCCAAGGAAGTAGCTTAGCTCTCCAAGCATAGACATCTCAAACTCACTAGCCATCATCTTGGCAAACTCTTCACAAAACTCTTGATTTGTTAAACCGAAGATGATATCATCCACATAGATTTGCAACACAAACAAGTCATCTTCTATCTTCTTGGTGAAGAGAGTGGTGTCCACTTTTCCCATCTTGAAGCCTTTAGAAAGGAGAAAGTCTCTCAATCTTTCATACCATGCCCTTGGTGCTTGCTTCAAGCCATACAATGCCTTCTTGAGCTTGTAGACATGGTTGGGCCTCTTGTCTTCTTCAAAACCGGGAGGTTACTCAACATAGACTTCTTCATTGATGAACCCATTGAGAAATGCACTCTTCACATCCATTTGATAGAGCTTGATGTTGTGAGCACAAGCATAGGCTAATAGGATTCTAATTGCCTCCAATCTTGCCACCGGTGCATATGTCTCCCTAAAGTCAAGACCCTCAACTTGAGTGTAACCTTGTGCCACAAGTCTTGCTTTGTTCCTCACAACTAAGCCATCTTGATCTTGCTTATTCTTGAAGACCCACTTGGTGCCAGTCACATTGTGCTTCTTCGGCCTTTCAACAAGCTCCCACACTTCATTCCTAGTGAAGTTGTTCAATTCCTCATGCATGGCATTTATCCAATCCGATCCTTCAATGCTTCATCAATCTTGGTTGCCTCAATGAATGACACAAATGAATAGTGCTCACAAATGCTAGCCAACCTTGATCTTGTTTGCACACCTCTTTGAATGTCACCAATGATATGATCTAGAGGATGATCTCTTGCAATGCTTGAAGGTTGAAGAACTAGCTCACTTGCATTGCTTGCTTGACCTTGATATTGATCTTGAGCTTCATGTTGAGTACCACTTGTGCTTGCCTCATTTGAATCTTGGATCACCACTTGAGTTGGCACTTGCACTTCATCACCATCTTCAACTTGCCTTGGCCTAATATCACCAATGTCCATGTGTCTCATTGCATTGTTCAATTGATCTCCACCCACATCATCATGATTTTGATCTTCACTTTGAGAACCTTGGGTTTCATCAAATTCAACATCATGAACCTCTTCAACTAGCCCACTAGCCAAGTTCCACACTCTATAAGCCTTGCTAGAGGTAGAATAACCAAGAAGAAATTCCTCATCACATCTCTTGTCAAACTTGCCAAGTCTTTGCCCTTTCTTGAGAATGTAGCACTTGCAACCAAAGACCCGGAAGTAAGCAATATTGGGCTTTCTTCCATTCAAGATCACATAAGGTGTATTCTCTAACTTCCCATGGCAATAGAGACGGTTGCTATAGTAGCAAGCCATGTTGATAGCATCACTCCAAAACTTTTGGCTCACATTGTACTCTCAAAGCATTGTTCTAGCCATCTCAATCAAAGTTCTATTCTTCCTTTCAACTACACCATTGGATTAGGGAGTGTAGGTTGGTGAGAATTAATGTCCAATGCCAAGCTCATCACACAACTCTTCAATTCTTGTGTTCTTGGACTCACTCCCGTTGTCACTTCTAATCTTCTTGATGGTAGTGTCAAATTCATTTTGCACCCTCTTGACAAATGACTTGAATAGATCAAAGACTTCACTCTTGTCATAGAGGAAGAACACCCAAGTGTATCTTGTGTAGTCATCCACAATCACAAATCCATACTTGTTGCCCCCAATTGATGTGTATGTTGTTGGCCCAAACAAGTCCATGTGCAACAACTCAAATGCTGTTGAAGTTGATATCTCATTCTTCTTGGGATGTGGCTTCCCATGTTGCTTGCCGGCTTGACATGCACTACAAGGTCTATCCTTCTCAAATGTGACATCATTCAAGCCTCTCACTAGATCATGCTTCACTAACTTGTTCAATTACTTCATGCCAACATGACCAAGTCTTCTATGCCACAAACCAACCCTTGCTAGACTTGCCAATCAAGCATGATGAAAGTTGAGCTTCACTAGCCTTGAAATCAACCAAGTACACGCTTCCATGCCTAAAACCCTTGAAGATGAGATTTGCTTGATCTTTGCTCACCACCTCAACATAATCCTTGTCAAAGATGCACTTGTAGCCAAGATCACACAAGTGTGCCACCGACAAAAGATTGAAGTTCAAAGTATCAACTAGCAACACATTGGAGAGACTCTTGTCATTGGAAATAGCAACCTTCCCAAGCCCCATGACATCACCCTTACTATTGTCACCAAATGTGATAGAATCAAATCCACCATTGTCATTCTTGTCAAGTGTCTTGAACATACTATCTTCTCCGGTCATATGATTTGAGCACCCACTATCAAGCACCCAATGCCTTCCTCTGGCTTTGTAATTGACCTACATGAGAAGATCAAGCTTTAGGTATCCATTTTTGCTTGGGTCCTTGAAGGTTAGTCACTAGAGTCTTTGGCACCCAAATGGCTTTCTTCTTTGAGCCCATCCATGGTGTACCAATGAATCTAGCCTTCACACCACTATCACTCCTAACAAGAGCATAAGAAGCATTCAACTTGTAGGAGGATGCAATAGTGTTCTTGTTCTTGCATGCATGCTCTAAGTGACCCACTTGCTTGCAACTAGTGCAATAGCTACCATTCCTCTTCACAAAACTTGTCTTGTGAGGAGCAAAGGCGGCCTTGCCTTTCTTGGGGGTATAGCCTAAGCCCTCTTTGTAAAGAGATGCCCTTTGGCTACCCAAGCACATAAGCAAGCGGTCCTCACCACCGAAGGCCTTGGCCAAGGTGTGATTGAGCTCCTTGACCTCCTTCTTAAGAGCCTCATTCTCAACTACTAGAGTAGAATCACATGAATGATCTACACTACTAGAAGAACTAGGAGTAAAAGAGCAAGAGGGGTCAAGTGACGCAACAACAATGAATCATCAAGTGAATCACATGATGTAGCCACATCTTTCTTTTCTATGATCACCACTTGTGATTGCTCTTTCTCTTGCTTCTCAACTAGAGAGGAATGAGCTTTTTCAAGCTTGGAGTGAGCAATCTCTAGCTTCTTATGGTCTACCTTTAGACTCTCATAAGAAGCTCTCAACTCCATGAGCTCTTGCTCAAGGCTTTCTTTGTCCTTGCGCAAGACTCTACATTCCTTCCTAGAATCCTTGAAGGCACCTTTGCAATCCTCAAGCATGACAAAGAGTTCTTCTTTTGTGGTCTCATCATCATCACTCTCATCATTACTATCGGGTGGAGGTTGTACCTTAGTGGCCTTGGCCATGAAGCAAGATGATGGAGCACCAAATAGAGAAAGCTTCTCTTGAATGGCAATGCTTGCATGCCCCTTCTTCTTCTTGCTCTTGGAATCATCCTCATCATCACTTGAGGAATATGAGTCACTCTCCCAAGTTGCCACATGAGATTCACCCTTCTTCTTCTTGTGGGAGGAGTCATGCTTCTCCTCCTTCTTTTTTTCTTGCTTCTTCTTCTCCTTCTTCATGGCATCTTCATCATCACTTGCATAGGGACACTTGGCAATGAGATGATCCTTGCTATTGCACCGGAAGCACTTCATGGGACGGTCACTAGACTTGGATGAGCTTCTCTTGCCCTTGGACCGGTACCCCTTCTTCACAAGCTTCCCCATCTTCTTCACAAGGAGTGCCATTTGCTCACTCATATCTTCTTCTTCACTTGAGCTAGAGCATGGCTCATCATCACTTGATGACTCTTGCTTCTTCTTCTTGCCCTTGCTCTTGGATGATGTGGCCTTGAATGCCACACTCTTCTTGTAGTCATCATCCTTCTTCTCACTTTCCTTCTTCTTCTTCTTCACCAACTCTTCCTTCTCATGATCCTCTCTAAACTCATCATCGGCCATGATCTCTTGAAGAACTTGGTTGGGAGTTGGCTTGTCCTTCATGGTTGTCTTCATCATGACGGTCTTCAAGGTCTCAAATCTCTTAGGTAAGCATCTCATGAACTTGGTTGAGAATTGTTGATCCTTGACTTCTTCACCAAGTGCCTTGAGCTCATTCACTATCACTTGGAGCCTATGAAACATCTCCGGCACACTCTCATCTTCCTTCATTGTGAAGCTCGTAAACCTCTCTTGAAGCATGTAGGCTCTTGCCGTTTTCACACTATCGGTGCCCTCATAAGCTTCTTCAAGTTTCTTCCAAATGTCATGAGCCACCTCAATGTTCTTGATGAGCTCAAAAGCTTTGTCATCAAGAGCCTCATGAAATACACTCACGACAACATCATTTGCTTGTTGCTTCTTCTCTTCGGCCGGTGTTGGCACCGCGTCCTCAACCAACTCAAACTTGGTCTCGGTCACATTCCACACCTCTCTATTGATTGACTTGAGATGACTCTTCATCTTGAGCTTCCACTTGGCGTAGTCATCGCCATGGAAGGGTGGTGCCCTCTTGGTGTTGTTGATATGTGTTGACGGTCGTTAAGTATCAATTTTATACCGTCAACGCAGCAAGAGAAAGGACTAATATGAGTTCACCTGTTAGATATAGGGGTTACACTGACAGAATTCCACGAGTTTTGGTGATTGTCTATTTCTGCAGGGGGTTATCAGAAAGAGAACCAAAGGAGGCCCACATGTCATGATTACATAGAGATAAAGACCGAACGGGTAAAATTGTATAATCTAGAAGACTCCGTAAGGCGACCCCCGAAGGCCGGGGCCCACTCGGCAGGGTGGGCAGCGGCCGACCCAAGGGGAGTCGGCCGACTCCCCACCTCCACCAATCGGGTGGAGTCTCGTGGATCCCGCCTCCACCGCCTTTGAGGATGAATAATTATCGTCCATTTAGGTCGGTTTGATCCGAGGGCTGTGGTTCATCCTAGGGGGCTATATATTCGTGAGCCCCCGGCCCCCGGGTGAAACCCGAAGCTAATTCATTCAAGAGTTCATTCTCTCATCGTAATTCGAGAAGCCAGAGCCACCATCTCAATTAGAGCTCCATAGTTTAGTAGCATAGCTACATAGGAATAGATCTAGAGGGAATTAAGCCTAGCTTGGAGTCCGGATCTGTCGGAGTTCTTGGTAATTCCCTCTACATTCTTGTAATATTCATCATTATTCGTGATACTATGAGTAGTACTTTATTCTATTCTATTATATCATACTTGACTTTGCTCTATTTGATTATATTCTCAATTATATTGTTCTTAGTTTACTTTGATTATATGTTTAGCATAGTTGGACTAGAATTATGTTTATGCATAGGATCGTATAGCGCTTACTCATTAGATCGATGGGTGAGTGGTAAATATTGTGTAGGCGTGGTGCTTAGACCGTATTTATCTCGCGATTGCACCCTATTGGCCGGGTCGTGTGGTAGATCGCGGAAGTGACAGCCTCCGTTGAGTCCTTTGTATTCCATCCCCCGTTGGTAGGTCTTAGTAGAACAACCTATTACATTGAAGTCATTGCTATGTCTCTTGTCTTCTCTCGGTAATATCACTATGCATAGATGTAACCTTTTCCCGCCATGATTGCTAGATGTTCTTGCACTAATCATTGTATGCTTTGACCTTATAGTTAGAATAACATAGGATTATACCCTAGATCATCCTAGTCCATGCTAGTGTTATAAGCTTAGAGTGCTAAGTTGAGATGGCTTATTACTATTATTTTATGTGGCTAATTGCTCTCATTTATCTTATGTCATTTATCATTCATTCCTATATTTTATGTGACACTTACCCCGTATGAGATGATCGATACGTATAAGGTTAAGCTCTCCATTACAAATGTGCATTGCTCATCACTCATTATCCAAAGGCATTCCCTTCCCAAAGGTAAAAATATAAATAACGATACCTGGATACTCCCGGTTAAAATGCTACATCGGTATTATCCGTGCGCTATGGGATCCCATATTTATTTCTAGTAGCAAGCTTGCATTATTTAGTACCAACATTTTTGGCGCCATGTTGGGGATGACAACCTAACACCGAGTGGCGTTAGAAATGTCAACAAGCATTTTTGGCGCGTTGCCGGGAAGGTTGAAAGCCAATGGATAATGAGCAGCATTGCACTACATAATGAGATTGAGCACTGTCACCATTCTCTACTCATACAAATTTACCCTTGTTTTTCGTCTATTCTTATATCTTATGCGGGTAATGTATGAAAAAGACAATTCTTCCCGATAATTATATTGACGATCCGTAAGTTTTATTCAGAAGGCCGTAAGCAAGTTGAAGAAGACCAATCAATCATCATCATCATCAACTCAACTTGGAAGCTTGACGGAAGCAGTAAAGTCAACCTTTCGTTCGAGACTTGACACCAGCGTTTGAAGCCATGGCGCACAAGTCACTCCGCGAGTTCTCGCTCCAACTACGGACAACATTCGTACTGACCAGCCGCGGACATCGAAGGAGCTTTTGAGCTTAAGCCTACGCTAATCAACATGGTGCAAGCAAGCCGCCTTCTGTGGGAAGGCCCATGAAGATGCTAGTGCTCATCTCCAACACTTTCTAGAGATTTGTAGCACATTCACTATCAAGGATGTCCCTGCAGATGCTATACTACTTCGCCTCTTCCCATTCTCACTCTTGGGGAGAGCGAAGCAAAGGGTTCTACGCCAATAAGGAGAAGAATCCTACGTGGGCACTATGTTCCACCAATTTCTTGGCGAAGTTCTTCCCAATGGGCAAGACAAATGCTCTTCGTGGGAAGATATCAAGCTTTCAAAGAACATCATGATGAGACTGTCCCGTGCTTGGGAGCGCTTTCAAGATTACATCCTCGAGTGTCCTCATCATGGCATGGAGAATTGGCTGCTCATGCGACATTCTACCATGGGCTCGAACAAGACACGTGAGACGATGGATGCCGCTGGGAGGTGCATTCTTATCACTCACTATTCCTCAAGCCACAGCTCTTGTGGAGAAGATGGCATCCAACCAAGGTTGGAGTGAAGAAAGAACTCGACCCGCAAGAGAGGAGGAGGAATGCACCAAATGAAGGAGGTAGACATGCCGTCTCGCCAAAATGGATCTGCTAATGAAGAGGCTCGATGAAAGAGCCACAGAGAAGAAAGAAGACATGCATATACATGATGCTCGCATGACATGTGAAGAGTGTGGAGAGACTCGGGCACACAGTGTGCTAACCGCCCGAGCTGAAGGAGGACGTGAACTACCTCAACAACAACAACAATAATTACTATCATCCTCGCAGAATCAAGGTTGGAATCAGCAAAGCAGAGGCCTAACTACTCGTGCAATTATTCGTGCAACTATCAAGGTAACAACTCCTCCTACAATAATTACAACCAGCCGCCTTTGAGAGAGTTAGTGCCGAATCAAGGCAAGATGATGGACAATCTGTCCAAGAAGCCGACATCAAATGACAAGGTCCTAGAGACACTCAAGAATGAATGGATGGCTTTTCCAATGCCATCAAGAGTCACCACTTCAACAAGATACTTGAGTCGCAGTACAACAAATGCCTTGTCAACCTTGCTCCCTCCACTCGGTCAAGGTAAACCGGCAGACAACCCGAAGAGCTCGAGACTGCAAATCTTGTTGATATATTCAATGTAGAAGATAGCCGAAGTGATCCATCGAAGGGGTCATGGATTGACTCAACTCTGCCAATCAAGAAGGGCGATCCAGGGAGACCAGTCATTCCGATCTCCATTGGAAGTACTAACTTTAATGAGGCAATCTGTGACTTCGGTGCAAGCATCAACATCATGCCAAGAGTGATATATGAGAAGCTATTCGTATGCCCCTTAGCATACACAACCATGTGCTTGCAAACTTGCAGATCGGTCACTCCGTGTTCCTTTGGGAGTACTAGAAGATATATGTGTACGAGTGGGCAACTCATATGTTCCAAAGACTTCGTGATAGTGGATACAGGCAGTGATGAAAGGTCCCCTATCATTTTGGGACGACCATTCTTGAACACCGCCGGAGCCATCATGTATGCCAACACCGCCAAGATCATCTTCAACATCAAGGGCAAGCGAGAAACCTTCTTCTTCAAGAACAGAGTGTCATAGCCTTCCCAAAGACACCCTCATCAACAATGAAGAGAAGAAGAAGAGTCCAGCTAAGAAGAGCAAGAACAAGAATAAGAAGACCAAGAAGACAGAGACAAGAAGGATGGTCACCGCAGTCCACAAGGAGCATGACCACTTACTCAGTCCCCACGTCCGATCAAGAAGGATGACCCAGGTGTCCCAACCATTCAATGCTCCATCAACAAGCTCTTTCAATAAAGTCAGCCGTGACACCGGATCGGGCGTCAACATTATGGCCAAAGTAACTTATGAGTATCTATATGGCACTATGCCTTTGGAGCCTACCTATGCACAAATGCAGATGGCGTATCGACATTCCGCTTCGTCGAAGGAGAAGTGAAGGATGTCCTCATCCATAGATGACCATTATGTCCCTACGCACTTCCTAGTCATTGACATGGGAGATGACTACGATCCTCCAATCATCCTAGGAAGACCATTCCTAAACACCACCGAGCTATCATCTATATCGGGACAAAGAGAGATCCATTTCCACTTTCCCACCGAGAAGGTACGCCGCTACTTCAATAATAATTATATAATCACCGAGGAGCCCAAGAAGAACAGAACAAGGAGAAGGCAGCGCACACTGCCGCGTAACAAGAAGAACATCACTAAAGATGGATGGGCTGACTATGAGGGAGAAGTATTCGTATATGAAGATCGGTACCCGTAAGAAAAGAACATTGTAGAAGAACCCGAGAAGGTGCTTTGTCATCGAAGAGAACCAAGTGCCCCAAGAAGCTTCCTCCTCAAGGTCACCCTCTCCAACGAAGAAGGTGTGGAAGGTAAAAGCAAAATCGAATCAATTCCTACACACGAGGCGACGTCATCGAGGCGCCGGCCAATGCGCCCCTTGAAAAATGAGCAAACATGACAAGTCCCGTTCGGAGGACTTAAAACCACCGAACGCCACGCCAAGAGGTAACTTGGTATTTATCAAGAATTACTTTCCAAAGATTGCATTTTTACCTTAGTATATTTATTTCCCTACTTGCACCTTAGTTGCATCTTTACCATCTCTCGCATTAGAAAAGAAAATAAAGATGTTGTGCATTCGCATCCAAAAAATCGTCAAGCCCCATGTGAATAATCATTCACCGTGGTGGCACAAAAATAATTTCTCAAAGATATTTATTTCCCCGTCTCGCATTCCTTAAATAATAAAAAAGATAAAAATATTTCTTGTGATCCCGTTAGAACAAGTCTAAGTTAAGAAAGTTCTAGACAACCAGGGCCTAGAGGTTTTATCACTAACGCTTAATCAGTTCCACAAGCTTTGTTGTCTATTTGAGCTTCACAAAACATCAAGGATCATGAAGAGCTAACAGGCAGAAGGACATCCAGTCCCCTGTCGGAGTACTGCCCGCGAAAATTGAATGCTGTCTCCAACAGCAACTATCTACGACACTCCCGGAGGACTAGAACGTCTTCGATGCCCGTCGCCAACATCGCAGACTATGTCAACATCCAGCCTTGGGGAGAGCATCCCCCGTGTACCAAGCTAAGTGTTTCCAACTTATCTATTTATGCTTTATTAGAGTGTGCTTTGATTAAAACAACTAAAAAAGATGCATAACCATAGAAACCCGTAAAGATTTCCTTATTTATCTTTTCTACTTTTGGAGAGCTCTTGCAACTGCCTTTAAAAGTGATCCCTAGAATAAACTCTACATGGAGATGATGAATAGTTGCTCGCCGTAATTCCTTTCAAGTACCTAGTTTTCAACCTTGCACTCTCCCGAGTCTTGGACACAACCGTTTAGATTTGAGATTTGCTCAACCCGAAACTTGTGGGTAGCAAACACTTGATCTAAGTCTAGGTGGTTGACGGGTATGATATGGGAAGGTTTTGAGCTGCTATTTATCTTGTTCCTAGAGATACTAGAGTTCGGAGAATTTATCTCGTGAAAATATTAAATTCCTGCATGATGAGTTCCTTTATGATGAGAGTTCAAATTCCTACCACAGCCATATATTCATGCTTACTAGATTAGGAAAACCCATCTCGTTTAAATAGATCATATTTTAGGTTTGAGTGTAGACTTTATAGGCATTGAGTGTGGTTATGCTCATGGACCCATAAGGAATTAGTCACGCAGCTTAAAGTCAATACTATGTGCTCTCCATCCATTGATCTATGCTACTTCGTCCTCGAAGTATGCACCCATTTTATAAATGTTATATTCATTCTCGTGCTACTTCGTTCCTCGAAGTACCACCCACATATAGATCCATATCCACCACATATTGTGCTATCTCTACCCCGGAGATACGCACTTATGCTACTCCTATCCCGGGAGTACGCATTCCCCACTTACTATGCTATCTCTACCCCGGAGATACGCACTTATGCCGCTCCTACACCGGGAGTACGCATCCATTCATTCATCCACATATACATACGCCATTCATTTCACATCATCCGAAAAGGTACTATTCCTATCCCGGGAGTGAACATTTAGAAATAATCATCGTCGTTCCATTTGCCTACATCAAAGCTCCAAATATTATCATTTCAAGTTATATACTCCCCGTGCTAAAGTTTTGTTTCCGAGGATTGATTGCTCTAAAAAAAAAAAGAAGAAAAAAAAAAGAAAAAAAAAAAAAAAAAAAGAAAGAGTAGCCAAGTCTTTCCATTTAAGAAGTTTCAAGGTTTCCGAATAAAGGGAGTCATGTTATCCCCAAGGAGCAAGTGTAGAAGTAGATGTTCACCAGTTGAGTACCCCTCATAATCATTTCCTTATCACCATCATCCTATCATCTTTTCATCCATTCCATTTCCTCATTCACATGCACATATGACTTTATTATTATTTTAGTTCCTATTGGATCCATGTCTTAACCGTGCAATATATGCAAGTGAGTTTGAGTGTCTCCCCACCTATGAGCTCCACATAAGCCTATTAGAAAGTAGGGTGAGAGAGAGAAGGCACTTTCCACTATGCCTTAGTTCCACAAATACCACATATTCTTGAGAGAAGAGAAAAGGCATACACTACTCATGCCTTGGAGAGGATCCGTAAATACCACAAATGAGAGACTTGAAAGGTTCATACAAGGAACTCGAGTTTTATTTCAAAACCTTGCAAAAACTCCGGATAATAGTTGATCAAAGAGCGAGAAACATGGCGCTTGACTTGACCGTTCTATCTTTCAACTACTCAAGACCCAAGTGACGGTTACAAGCCCCATGGTGAAAGGTAATATGAGTGAGTTTTGAGTCGATAGTTCACTCTAATCCGGAGGAGAGTTCTTGTTTGAACGCATGTGTACTTGTGAGGAGTGAAAGTATTATAGCAACTCCCGATCCATCACTCGAGTCTATCTTTGCTCGTGGACGAGCAAAAGGTAAGCTTGGGGAGTTTGTTGACGGTCGTTAAGTATCAATTTTATACCGTCAACGCAGCAAGAGAAAGGACTAATATGAGTTCACCTGTTAGATATAGGGGTTACACCGACGTAATTCCACGAGTTTTGGTGATTGTCTATTTCTCGCAGGGGGTTATCGAAAGAGAACCAAAGGAGGCCCACATGTCATGATTACATAGAGATAAAGACCGAACGGGTAAAATTGTATAATCTAGAAGACTCCGGAAGGCGACCCCCGAAGGCCGGGCCCCACCTGGCAAAGGTGGGCAGTCGCCGACCCAAGGGGGAGTCGGCCGACTCCCCACCTCCACCAATTAGGTGGAGTCTCGTGATCCCGCCTCCACCGCCTTTGAGGATGAATAATTATCGTCCATTTAGGTCGGTTTGATCCGAGGGCATGTGGTTCATCCTAGGGGGCTATATATTCGAGCCCCCGGCCCCGGGTGAAACCCGAAGCTAATTCATTCAAGAGTTCATTCTCTCATCGAATTCGAGAAGCCAGAGCCACCATCTCAGTTAGAGCTCCATAGTTTAGTAGCATAGCTACATAGGAATAGATCTAGAGGGAATCAAGCCTAGCGTGGAGTCCGGATCTATCGGAGTTCTTGGTAATTCCCTCTACATTCTTGTAATATTCATCATTGTTCGTGATACTATGAGTAGTACTTTATTCTATTCTATTATATCATACTTGACTTTGCTCTATTTGATTATATTCTCAATTATATTGTTCTTAGTTTACTTTGATTATATGTTTAGCATAGTTGGACTAGAATTATGTTTATGCATAGGATCGTATAGCGCTTACTCATTAGATCGATGGGTGAGTGGTAAATATTGTGTAGGCGTGGTGCTTAGACCGTATTTATCTCGCGATTGCACCCTATTGGCCGGTCGTGTGGTAGATCGCGGAAAGTGACAGCCCGTTGAGTCCTTTGTATTCCATCCCCGTTGGTAGGTCTTAGTAGAACAACCTATTACATTGAAGTCATTGCTATGTCTCTTGTCTTCTCGGTAATATCACTATGCATAGATGTAACCTTTTCCCGCCATGATTGCTAGATGTTCTTGCACTAATCATTGTATGCTTTGACCTTATAGTTAGAATAACATAGGATTATACCCTAGATCATCCTAGTCCATGCTAGTGTTATAAGCTTAGAGTGCTAAGTTGAGATGGCTTATTACTATTATTTTATGTGGCTAATTGCTCTCATTTATCTTATGTCATTTATCATTCATTCCTATATTTTATGTGACACTTACCCCGTATGAGATGATCGATACGTACAAGGTTAAGCTCTCCATTACAGATGTGCATTGCTCATCACTCATTATCCAAAGGCATTCCCTTCCCAGTGGTAAAAATATAAATAACGTTACCTGGATACTCCTGGTTAAAATGCTACATCGGTATTATCTGTGCGCTTGCGGATCCCATATTTATTTCTAGTAGCAGTTGCATTATTTAGTACCAGCATTTTTGGCGCCATGTTGGGGATGACAACCTAACACTGAGTGGCGTTAGAAATGTCAACAATATGCAAAACCAAAGCCATTGCTTCACCGTAGGATGTTAATCCAACACAAACACACGGTGCCCGGCTCTGATACCACGTGAAAGGTCACAATGGCTAGAGGGGGGTGAATATCCTAATAAAATTCTTGCAATGATACTAAATCACAAGTTAGATAGCAAGGCGGCAAATGTGCAAAGCTAAAGCTTCGACTACTCTATGCAAGCCGTCCTACACAATGCAAGGCTACTCAAATCAATAGCACATCAACCACCGTGATTAAGCTACACAATGACGGTTCACGGGCGACCGAACAAGCAATTCTAACCACCGCGATTAAGCTACACAAAGATGGTTGCGGGCGACCACCACAAGCAATTCTAACCACCGCAATTAAGCTACACAAAGATGGTTGCGGGTGACCACCACAAGCAATTCTACTTTGCGGGAATGTAAAGAGGGGATGAAGGTTTATACCGCCGCGTAGAGAAGAAGATGGCCAATCACCGGCGTAGAAACCAATCACCTACACAAGCTCAAGCACAAGATAATGGAGGACAAAGCCTCGGCAATCACAAATCAACACAATGATTTTTTACCGAGGTTCACTTGCTTCCCGGCAAGCTACTCCTTGTTGTGGCGATACACTTGCTTGGTGAGTTGCTCGCTCAATTGGCTCGATGCCAAAGACCCCGACGGGGAGCCGCAATCTCCACACAAGAACAAGGATCCACAAGCCACGCACAATCCACTAGAGTATCCTTTCGCGAATCTCCCGCGGGGAAGGACCAAGAACCCCTCACAAGTTGCCCGGTGTGGCCTCGAACAATCACCAAGTCGAGCTCACCACCATCCGCTGCTCCAAACCGTCTACGGTGACGGGAATCACCGAAGAGTAACAAGAATCCGCAGCTCACTCGATGAACAAGTGCCTCTAGATGCAACTCTCAATGCAACGCACTTGATCTCACTCAAATCTCTCTCAAGAATGATCAAGCTATCCAAGAGATGAGTGGGGAGGAGTGTCTCTAGCTCAAAGTATGCTCAAGAATGAAAGAATGGGCGAGAGAGACCTCCCATGGCCGGCCACCCACTATTTATAAGCCTCCACAAAAAATGGAGCCGTTGGGAGCTCGGGGACGCCAAAACCACTGCGTCGGACGCGTCCGATGATTCCTCGCGTCGCGCCGCTACCGACCGTTGAGTTTGAACCCAGGCGCCACGTCAGCGTCCGCCCGCGCGTCCGACGCGTCCCTCTGAGTGCGTCTGACGCCGCGTCCGCCGGGTTGCCCGCCTGCAGGATGCACTAGAGTGCGTCCGTCGCCCATCGCGCGTCCGACGCGGTGCCTCGGCCGCGTCCGTCGACGTGCTCAAGCCAGCCTAGCCCGCGCGCCACGCCAGCCACGTCGGACGCCGTACAGCCTCCGTACTACGTCCGCCGCGTAGACGTCGGCCGCGTCCGTCGACGTTGACCGGGCCAGGCCGAGCCAGCGCACGAACCCGCCGGACGCCATGCAAGCCGCGTCCGACGCATGCCAACCAGCGTCCGGCGCTGCGTCTGGTGGAGCCTCTCACCGAGGGCGGCACTGGACAGCGTCCGGCGCCCCTTCGCGCGTCCGGCGCTCGCCACCAGCCGCGTCCAGCGCCGTTGACCGGCACCGTCTTCGTCGTTTCGTCGCGCCGACTTCAATCCAAGTCCATCCACTTGCCTTGGGTACCAGCTCCACCATTGGTAGACCTCATCTCAAGCACCGGAGTTAGTGTGACATCTCACGAACACGTCGGCAAGGGTTAGCACTCTAGTTAGCCTCTCATGCATCATGCAAAGTCGAATCTAGAGGCATTTTGGACCGCGAGTCAACCATGGATTCCCCTCTTGATAGTCGGTTATCGATCCTAAATGTGATCACACTCTCTATAGTGTCTTGATCACCAAACCGGAAAGCCCTATCAAGTATACCTTTGCCTTGATCTCCACGGGCGTTTCCATCCATCTCCGGAGCTCGATCATGCCACAAGTCCACCTTGTCCATCACCATGATCACCATGCTCCATTGTCCACCGTCACATTGCTATGTGTCTAGTCACACTTAGAGCAAAGCATTAGCAACGTTGAGTGTCATTAATTACCAAAACCAAACCGGAGCTTTCAATCTGCCCCTTTTTGGTAATTGATGACAACCCTTCACAAACAGTCACAAAGATATGGAAATTGAATTCAATATGAAATTGAATTGCTTGTCCAAGACAGTTTGATCATGAATCTTGGGTTGAACAAGCATTTCAATTCCAGTTTTGGTAGTGGTAGCTCCCCTACATATGTGCATCAAATGTTTGGTCGATTTTCAAGCACATATGCATAGATAGAACTTGTGGGAGAGTTATCACAACCAAAATGGTACTAAGGTTTATAGAATTCACCTTTGAAGCGTGATACCAATCGGAGTGCGATAATAAAGCTTCCTTAGCACCTCGGGAATCTAGACATCCATCAAAACTCAAAATACCCCATGAGATCAACATTATAAGCAAGGTACTTTGAACAAGGAAACCACTATGTCTAGAAACCATCTATGCATACTAGTACTTCATTTCATCAATCAAGTTCTATACTAGCAATACACCAAACAAGCATGAATATTGAATTTAGCTTGCAATACTCCATGCACATACAAATGCAACAAATAGTCTATGAGTTTGCTCCCCCTATTTGTGTGCTCATGGTTGGGTCATATCATAAAAATTGATCCCCTTCCATTGCTCTTTGTGACTTATTTCTCCCGCTTTTGTGTACTTCTCCCCCTTTGTCAACAATGACCAACAAGGGTATATAAGATGAGAGGAAACAAGTCAATCATTAGGGCCAAATCTAAATCACATACCTAGAGTATGTATTTCGGTTTGAACCAAGGGGAAGCTTCTTCACACCTCATAAGAATAAGGGTTATCTTGACCATGTTGAAATACACATCATGAGCAAGTGCTAAAGATTCAACACTAGGTTCACAAGCTCACAAACATGTCATATGCCACCACTAGATCAAATCAAGCATAGAAACAATAGTGGTGCCATACATCCATCAAATTCATTTGATTTGCAATGAATGAGCCTAGCAAGATGCACATGTATACATGTCTACACAACTAGCAAAGGATGCATGAGATGCAACAAACAACTTTACCTTGCTTTGTTGGAGGAGAGGCATGTCATATATGGGGGTGCATCAATCCATGTTGGAGAAGCTAAGTATGTTCAACTCATTCCTCAACTTGCAATATCTTTTCTCATCAAGAGGCTTGGTGAATATGTCGGCTAGTTGATCTTCGGTGCCAATGCTTTCAATGCTAATGTCACCCTTTTGTTGATGATCTCTAATGAAGTGGTGCCTCACATCAATGTGCTTGGTTCTTGAATGTTGAACCGGATTGTTTGTCATCTTGATTGCACTTTCATTGTCACAAAACAAAGGCACATGCTTGAATTTGATTCCATAGTCCTTCAAGGTGGCTTTCATCCATAGAAATTATGCACAATAATTCCCCGCACTTATGTATTCGGCTTCGGCGGTGGAAAGGGCCACACTATTTTGCTTCTTTGAAGACCATGAAACTAGAGATCTTCCTAGCACTTGGCATGTTCCACTTGTACTCTTCCTATCAATCTTGCAACCGGCATAGTCGGAGTCGGAGTATCCAATCAACTCAAAGCTTGACCCCTTGGGATACCATAGACCAACATCTTGAGTGCCCTTCAAGTACCTCAACACTCTCTTGGCGCCGTCAAGTGACTCTCTCTTGGTGATGCTTGAAATCTTGCACACATGCACACACTAAACATGACATCTGACCTTGAAGCGGTCACATATAGCAAGCCTTATCTGAGAAATTAGGATTGGGCATATGCATTTGAATAGTCTTACTTAACCTGTGTACAACTACTTCTATTTATAACATCGGTTGATGTTTGTACTCCCTCGGTTCTATAATATAGTGCATTTTAGTATTCAAAATTTGTCCTTAAATATAATGCATTCTGGAGGACAAAACCTAGTTTTGCATTAAATACTTTCCATTGTCAATCAATCACCGTTGATCACCTTCATGATAGGGTCTGATTAGGAAATAAAATGAGGATACATGAGTCTTTTATGTTATCTCTTAATTTGTTTAAAATTTATAGAATACATTGTATTATTGGACGGAGAGAGTATATGTATATGTTTTTATAGTAGTGTGATGCATTAGCTCATACAAGAACGGAATTATCTTCACATCAATCTATAATAATTTTCAAATACAAACGAACAACCAATCTGTGTCAACATAGTTGACTAATAACCCCTTGAAAAGGAACTAGACAGTACATAACTCGACAAGCATATATGTTCTTGCTATATATATACACATAATGTAGTCTAGGCTGTATAGAATAATAATATTATTTTAATAAGGTAGTTCAACACGCAGGACATGGGAAGAACTAAACAGAACATATACCCAATGGTTTAAGGTAGCTTTAAGCTGGTATATATAGGGATAATTGTATGATAAAAGCAGATTCTTCATCGACAAAGTGTGTATCAACCAAAGTAAGTTCAAGATCCATTTGACACTTGGAGTGACTACCTGCAAATTGAATCAAGAAGCACAAATAATGTTAGAAGGAAATAAATATTCACAAATGTTTTAAATATAATTTGCATCGGGATAGTATGGAATACACATTGAAATTGCGGCATTTGTGACAACTCACAAACAATCTTTTATATAGGAAGTAAGGCTATCTTAACTTGTTGGGTGGTGGGTATGGTGCGTCTCAAAGACCTAAGACTGAATACTATTTAACCTTGTCCATTTTTCAATTAGTCTTGTGTGGTGCCTTGGAAAAAATACTTTAGCTGGCTCATTCACCATATGTATGTTATATATGTAGAGGCAGTCTTGTTCATATACTGTGGTAGAAGCAATTTCTCGCTCTGTAAGAATGACTAGGAGTCGGTGAACTTGTTCATATATTGGCATGTTATTGGGGTAAAACATGCAAGGTACCAAAGCTACAAAACCCATGCTCAGGCTGTGCAAGAATACACTAATGCACTGAGAATAGGTTCTGTCAGGCAGATTCAATCTGCAGCCATGACTGATCCAGTGCCCATGGCACCAAGTTATGAAAATAAAGGTAAGAGTGTGATCATTGAAAAGTCAAATGCTGGTAAGAATTTGATCATTGCCTTGCTTAGCTTGTTGGTGTTTGCTCTTTGGAGCAGGCTGTCAAAGTGTTGTTCATGTAATTGAGATTGGGGAAATTTGGCCGATGATGACTGTTTATGTTGATGAACTTGACAAAATTGATGACAACTCTATGGGTCTGAGGCCTTGTTCATGTTGAATTTGTTCAGACTTTGTTCAATTTCAAATTCTGGTGCTGCCACTGTGGTGTTGTTCTTTGTTTCCTCTCAAATTCTGTTATTCTCAGCTGTCATGGTCGAACTGGGCCTGGCCCGAATCAAACACTGTCTCCAGGTGGTAGTTGATGGTAGTTGGTCATGGGCCAGGCTCCTAGGCTGAAATCAAACAGCAAAAAGGCTTGGGCCAGCTCCTCCTGCTGCAATGTAATCAAACAAGCCACCTTGGTTGCTTTGGGCCAGGCCGTGGCTGGCCAGAGCCTGGCTCATCGGCCAGGCCGTGCTGGGCCAAGAAATCAAACACGCCCATACTTTTCGCCTTGACTGAGCCGAATCCGTCACTTTGTTGTGTTTGGAGGGTAGCTGCACCAATTAGCGAATTTGTTCCACCAAATTGAGTAGTTGACAATTTGTTGGCCCCACTATGCACTCAACCTGCCAAGTTGCTATAGGGTGGGTGTGCAATTTTAGTAATTAACTCATCACATTAGTCCACATGTAACAGCACATCTGTTGTCAAATTTTAACCACCCCTTGTTTTCTTTGTTAGCAACATATTTTTAGTCTTGCAAAAAGAATGGATATTTGAATTATCTAATATAGAAAATGAGTGCATAATAATTATAGTACTACTACTATAATACTGAAAAAGCCTGGGACACAAGATAGGTTGGAATTTGCTGAATCATAGGCCCTTTTTAAACACTCACAAGTGAATTAATACGTATATGTCACTCCATTCTCATATACAATGGTTTTCAGTTATCAGAAGTCAAACTATCATAAGTTTGACCGTGCTGTAGAAAAAACAATAACCCTTAAGCTCTGAAATAAACTTCTCCATTAAATACATTATGAAATATTATTTTCAATTTATATCTTTTTAATGGTGCTACTCCCACCATCTTAAGTATAAGTCATTTCAAAAATTTTGGAGAGTCAAAGCATCTCAAGTTTGACCAAAGTTATATAGTAGGCTAATAACATTTGTGATGGCAACTAAGTATCATTAGATTTTTTTATTAATGATATTTTTATAGTATATCTATTGGATGTCACAAATCTTTATAATTTTCTCTATAATTTTGGTCAAACTTAAAATGATTTGACTCTACAAGATTCTTGGAATGACTTATAATTTAAAATGGGAGAATAGATGTTATTACTATTCTCTACAAACTTGGTCAAACTTACGATGGTTTGACTTAATTAGGACCATTAAAAATCAATTATATTTTAGAACTAAGGGAGTATATACCAAATGAGAGCAGCCATAAAAAATTCATGGTGCGTTTTAGGAGAAAAATCTTAACCTGTTTGAAATGGACTCGTCCACTTGACCTTCTCTTGGTGCAGCGCAGCCATCAGCGGTAGGGGCTGCGGTAGATCCAGATGTCTCAGCATGTGCTCCACTTGCTTCTTGTATAATAGGAGACATGCTGTCAGGATGGCCGTTATTCGTCCCCTAAATTCATCAGTGTTAAGCGTACATTAGACATTAATCATGTGTTTTTTTTTTGTTTCACTAGTATGGAAGCTTTTTGCCGCGGAGTTTGAGTGAGGTGATGCTGTAGAAGTCTTTTTCTGGAGAGAGTAGAGACACATCTTCGAAGCTTGCATCGAACTCAAGGGATAGTGAACGGTCAATATTTGGATCCTTGTTATCCTCAATGTACCTCTGAAGCGCAGATGAAATATTAGTATTATTACTATTACTGGAGCACTCATTACTGCTGTCCGGTGATGACTTATACCAAATCTTGACCTTTTTCAAATTCTTCATGTCAACTAATAGCTGCAGGAAGCCGTCATTGCTGCCAGTGACGACAAATCCAGCTAGAATTTCCAGGTTACTTTTTCCCGATTTGAGAAAATCTGTGATTTTTGATACATTGTCCACAAATTTAAATTTCCCAAAGAGATGAATCAAACTGGTGAGCATCAGCACATCCACTGGAATCGTCACCTCTTCGTTGGTTCTCCTCACATCAAGTGTCTCCAAATACTCCAGTTTTTTAATTCCCCTTGGTAGCTCGGTCACGGTGCCCCCAAGGCTTAGATAGTTCAGCAGGAACAGCTTGCATATGCTCTTAAGATGATCATTCTTTAAGTCTTCACATTCTTCAAGATCCAAGACTCTCAGCAGGCGGTACTTGTCAAAACTAAGAATATATTGGCATGCCTTACCAAAGATAGTGAGCGATCGGACAAGGGATAAATCGCATCCCTGGCCCTCCTGAACATGGGGAGTAGAGCGATGATGCAAGGAGATCCGTCGGGCATATCCAGGAATCTCCAGGCGCATCTTATCGCAGAATAAGGTTGTGGAATTCTCAGACATAGATCTGTGCCTAATGAATTCAAGCATCATCCCGGGCGGCTGGCATGACCTCACCTTGTAATTGTTGCTGATATCAAAGGGCTGAACGATATTATGGTCTATGAGCGTCTCCAAATCTGCGACTGCCTTGTCTACTCTATCATGCTGACGGTGCGGGCTTTTCTCGAAAACACCTTCAGCCAACCATCGCCTTATCAGCCTTTTCCCCCGGATACGGTGACCGCTGGGAAACATCCCTATGGATACCAGGCAGGACTTGGCAGTTTCCCTAGTTAAGCAGTTGTAGCTCCGGGTCAGCACCTCTTGCATTCGTGCTAAGGCAGTGTCCTTACCCGCTTCCTCCAGATCATTACCTAGATTGCTGCACACCTTTCTACAGGTGTGTCCCGTCGGCGTCGGCCCATCCTTTCTCAAATGCAACCATTCACCTACGCTGACCAGAGCAAGCGGTAGACCGTTACATTTCATCCGAAGTTCTTCTGAACCAGTCTTCATGTCTTGTGATGGTTGCCTGACATCGGCGCTTTTATAGAACAAATCATCGGAGAAACGGGCATTGAGTCCTTGCATTCTGTACACACAACCCGTTTTAGAGCAGCATTCCTTTGCGATTGACTCGATACTAGTGGTCACCAGAACTCTGCTGCTGTGACCTTTTGTTATGTCTTCTTTTCCCCTTACATTCTCCTTCCCTGGGCGGCTTTCAGCTTCAGTGGACCAACCGCCAGCGGAATCCGGAAAACCCCCGCGGTAACCACCGCTGTTTTCGGGGAATGCTGCCTTTATAGTACTCCATAGATGTGTCCTCATGTCGTCAATTACAATGAAATACCTGTGAGACAAATTGAAAAAAAAAATAAATGTACAAACATGATGAAGGCCCGCCTGGGTTCAGTAGCCAGCAACCAAGTAATAATAGGGAAAAAAAGGAAAATTGCGACTTAAAGTGTATCTCCGACAGTTAGAGAGAAATATTAAGGACAAGTGAAGGCCTGACAAAACCTATGTGGGTTGTTCGGTTGGTGGAATGATGTGGTCCATCGCCATCTTACTCTCTATATTTTGTTTGGTTTGTGGATTACAATTAGTTGATCCATGATCACCTTATTCCTCCACAAACTAATAATTAGTACTAGTTCAAGAAATGGGGTCATTCCTCAAACTAAACACACCCCCAAATGGCTTCTATGAACACAAGATTGATACGTGGATGAGTGATTGTCAAAGATGATCAAGGCTTTGGCTGAGTTTAGAGACTAGCCATTGCGTGTGTGCAACATATCTCTTGGCTGTGTTGGTGTGCAGGTGTGGACCACATTGATGGTCAACGGACATGGTGAGGGTCAAGTAGAGGCAGGGCGTGCCGATGGACTAGGAGCGGTGAAGGACCGTCATGAGGCTTGGACCGAGGGATCAAAATGGCCAGAAGACTAAGCATGATGACTGACACTTGGGGACATCAACAAACAAGAGCACATGAGGAGTAGACCGTGTTCCAAGTCAAGACGGCTGTCAACAAAGTCAAGCGAAGGAAAAAGAGGACTTGGTGATCAGATGGTCAAGGTTGTATGATGGTGACAAGTTTCGATATCATAGGGGAGGCGTAGAGGATATGCTTCTCCAAGGAGTTTGGTGGTTTGGGTCTCAAAACTACCAGGGTATAGTTTTCAGGTTCGGGCCTCAAACCCGGTTGGGGTTCCTGTGGTAATCGGAGAAGGCACATGGCGTCATCGCGAGCTTGCGTCGAGGCGAAGCAAAATCATAAAGAGGTCGTGGCCATCAGATGCTTGATCTCAAGTTGGACCATTTTGCCTTTAGGTTAAGTGGTTCAACCAAAATATCTAAGGGCATGTTAGGGGTAGCTTAATAAATAAGAGCATGACCGCTCCTAACTAGCCCCTCTCTCCAATTATCATTTCTAGGCTTAGTTTTTCCCATTCCCTAGTTTAGTCTTCCAGCTACTGAGATCTGCAATGAGAGAATCGGATCTCTATTGTGTTAGTTAGTCCACTACAAGAACCAGATCCTGTTTGGTGATAAAATAAAGCAATCTTTCATGGTAGATCTGAACTCTTGTCATGTGTCTTTGAATCGATTTTCTTTTTGGTCTCCCAAACCCCACTTCTCTTGGCTTTTCGGTAAATTTTATTTTTTCAGAGACTTGTGACCAATTGGGATGGTTGGATATGTGCTGACACATGAGGAACATATTTGTAAGTTAACTTTACTAGATTCTTCACGAGCATAAGATCGGGAGATTTTGAGGAAAGTTTGGAGAACTACAAATTGGTCTACACTTTTCTCGATCTATGAAGTTCCCTTTGTTTTTTGGGTTTGATCTTATGGGCATATCATGCTGACATCTCCTTCTACCTCCCTGTCAAATTTTGTCTCATTTGAAGTTCGTTTAGTTCTACGTTGTAGTCTATTTGTACCGATATGTACAAATCTTATAATCAATATTTTAACTCATAAACATTCTTAAATAAGAAAACTTTTAACTACAAAATTTTAGATCTCGTCGAGCACTACAATTTTCATGTAACACATTTCTCCATCCATGGTCATTTCACAAAATCAAAAATTTGAAATTAAATATCTAAGACTTAATTTATATATTTGAAACCCTAAATGATCTCAAACAAAAATTTTATCAACTAAAATTTTTTTAGATCTCATCGAGATGTACAATTTTGATATAAATTTGGTCTTCATAGGATTTCATTTAAAAAAAGATATAAATTTATTTGTGCTACATATATTTTTAAGGATGGTTGACATAGTCAACCGCCCTTGAAAATCAATTTTCAGAGGCGGTTCTCTTAACGTAAGTGCGATACATTTTTAGAGGCAGATTTCTTAATTAAACCGCCTCTGAAAATAGAATTTTTAGCGACGGTTATGGAGCTATAGTGCTGACACTAGAGGTGGTGTGCTAGTTTATCCGTCTCTGATAGAAAAGGGAGGCATCCCAAAAAATGTTGTGTGTACTAGTGGAAATATCAAGGGTGCTGCAACCATAGGTAGATTTGATAAAAATCCTAATCAGGGAAGACATGGTGGGACTGACCACACAACACCTACATTCAAGTGTTCTCTGGAGGTGGTACAAACCTACATATGGCGCATTGGGCCATATGAGAAGGTGTAGTTAAGGAAATTGCAAAGTGAAGGAGCTCTTGGGTTTTAAGGTAGTCAGGACACTCCAACGTGGACACTAACAACATACTATGGTGATGTACGTGAGCTCCTATGATGGGGGCACTCCTTTGAGAGTATAAATAAAAAATGAGCCAACATGGAGTGAGTTGTTCTTAATAACTAGGTTACTTTAAGGACTAAAGAAAATGGGTGGTTGTTGTATATTAACTCGATGAAATCTTACTTGAACGAGGAGTCAAAAGAGGTGTTCTATTATAGGACTTAGAGTGTAGAATACTATTAGGAATAGAAATCCAAGTTGGATGTATGTTGGGACTATATAAACAAGGAGTGAAGGCCATACATATCGACCAAGCCAACATAAGGGACTTATCCACGACCTTGTAAAGAACGAGCAGGAGCGCTCAAGAGGATTACACTAGTCAATTCTTTTGCAATAGATTCTTATACATGTTAAATATCAAAGGGTCCAAGCTAGAGGGTCAAATTAATATGGTTGAGATAGCGATAATCATTTGTACTCTTTTGGAGTTCTTCCTATAGAATCTGCAGTTAATTTATCCAAAACCCTAATATCTTGTCACGATTTCTTCAACATTTCATCTAAGATTTTCTAGGAGATTCATCTATGTCGATTTTGATACAATGCAATCTGTTGTGTAAAATTCACAACCTTATTCTTTCAAAAATCTGAGGGCCATTACACATAACTATGGATATCTCATTCTAACAAAAAAGTTTAACTAACTTTGTCCTAGGTTTGATGCCTTCCTGTTTTTGTATGTGCAGTGTATTTCATCAAGTATGTAGTTAATGGACGTGAAATTTAGAAAATAATAAACTCTCTCTGTCCCGAATTAATAGGAAAGGATGTTTAGGACAAGAGAAATGGGAAACTTGCACGTTCCCTCAGTAAAGCACGGTGCATACTATAGGTTTTAATCGGCCCAGATGTGGGAAAGGAGTCGTGGCATGCTAATTAGTGAAAGAAATGATATATCGAGAGACAATTTTGAAACGCTTCAAGACATAGGGAGTATTATGCTCCCATGATGACTATTAGTAATCCACCTGATGGAAGAAGGGTGAATGGTTGCAAGGCTTCTTTATATCTTCTAATTTTTGTGCCGAGTCCTTTCTGGAGGAACTTATTCTATTTTCCTTTGCGTGTGAAAAATGGTGTGTAGTTTCTCCAAAGCAAGTGATACATGGACGAAAATTGCAGTAGAATTTTTTATGCATATGATGGATACTTTTTAAGCAGGCATACTTCCTCTGTTCTACGTTGCATTAATCTTATCTTTGACCTATTTTAAACTTCTCTAGTTTGACCAGGTTTACAGAAAGTTGCATAACTATCTACATAAAAAGATTAGTTAGATATACCATGAAATAGATTTTTTTTTTTTTTTGCGACCACGCCCAACCCTGGACGCGTTTTTCATTAAGCAGAATAGAGTCCAAACCCAAACAAAACAAGGCACAGTAACCAAAGTTACCACACCACCCTCACCCCTCCACTCTCAGGTAACACAAAGGATTACATTGCAACAAATTTGCTACCGAACAACTACAAGGAGAAGAAGCGCGCGATCAGAGATCCTCCTCCTCGAGGCCATCTAACTCGAGCTCAACCATACTGAAATCGAGCTGGCCGCCCAACACCTTCTGGAGCACATTTCTCTTCCTGTCGGGCATGTCCTTGGCCCCACGAATGAGCGCCCTGAACTTCTCCTTGACCTCTGTGTCTGGTTCGTTCACCTCTACCGCCATGCCCATCTTCTTGAGTAGGACATTGTGCGCTTGCGTAGTGGCATTAGCCGCCCTCGGCTTGGACGCCAGCCTGCCACTCCTCCTAAGGGCGCCCCCCGAGACCGGCGTCCTCGACCTTCGCAAGCACGGCTTCTTGAGCAGCGGCGTCTGCAAGGGCAGACAAATTGCTCCCTCGATTACCTCCTGGATCGAAGAGGACGTGGTCGGCGCCGCGGCAACACCCACCCCCATCGCCGGGGGCGGCAACGGCGGCGGCGGCGGCCGCTCCGGTGAGACACGCAACTGCGGATGGCCCGCGAGCTCCGCCCCCACCAAATCGGGGCACCACTCCTGCTCGGGCGCCGAAGACGCCGGAGTCAATGAGACAGGAACACCGCCGAAAGGCGCCTGACTCACCTCCACCTCCACAGGTGTGTCTTGCCCAGAGAGGCACAAGTCCTCCGCCACGGCCAGACACCCGGAATCCGACGTCAAAGGAGACACCACCAGCGCAGCCCGAGACGCGTCAACCTCGAGCGCCATGGGGTCAAACTCCCTACGTGGGGCGGCATCCTGCAGAGGGTTGCAAGATGGTCCAGCCTGCAGTCCCACAGAACCTCGAACCGAAGCCGAGGACACCTCGAACTCCAAGGAGAGGTGTGCCAGGAGCTTCTCCAGCGTGGCAGCACCAGCAAGCGAGACAAGAAGGAAGTCAGTGGCCTCACCAGGCAATGCGACGATCCGTCGAACTGCGAAGGCCTCAATCCGGGGACGTTGAAGCGGCGCTGACGAGTGCGCAGACATCCGTTGCGCGTGAAGAGGTGAAGGCCTCACCGGCGATTGCGCAGGGACATCAAGACGGGGGCTTCGCTCCAAGGAAGGCCCCCGCAAGCGCGGCGGAGCACGGCCACCCGTGCACGCCCTCGCCCGGTGCCCGGTACCCCCGCACCGGAGGCAACTCGGCGGCGAGCGACACTGCGCGGCGACATGGCCTCTCACGAGGCAGTTGAAGCAGCGGCCCACAAGGTCATGCGGTACGGGGCCGCGTCGCTTGGGTTCGCAACCTCTGGGCGAGCGACGATGACGACGATTAACGACCCGGAAGCCATCGGCGTCGACGGAGGGGTCACGACGGAGCCGTCGGTCCGCAGCAGGCACCTCTGTCAGGGGCCTGCCAAGCCTGTCGTGCACCGGGACTCTCGACTCCCACCGCGGACCAACTCGACGATGCGCGGGCACCCGCACCCCCCGCGTGGGCACGGGCACGGCCCGCCGCTGCCGACGTCCTCGCCGGCGGCGCCTGGCGTCCACCCGCTGAGCACCCATCGCCACCTCGACCACCCGCTGAGCACCCATCGCCGCCTCGACCAAAGGCGTAGGAGAAGCCCGGGCAGCTCCGCGAGCCGCATCCAGGTACGATCGAGGAGCATTCAGGGGATGGGGCGCAGCCGCAGCGCCGCCCGCGCCCACATCCACATCTGCCCAGCGCTGGGCCTTGGAGCGCCCCATGGACGTACCCCCGGGGTGAAAGGGGGCAGCGAGAGGGGACAGGGAGCTCGCCGGCTCCCGGGAGAAGGCACGAATCGGCAGCAGCAGCGGTTGCGACGACGGTGATGGAGGGCACGACCTCTGCACGGCGCCGTGGGAGGCGGAGACCGAAGAAGAGGGCGCTATCTCCCCATCCTCCAACGCCACGTCGTCGTCGTCGTCGTCGTCGGACAACTCCTCGACGAGGACGCAGTCCTCCAGTCCCCCACCAGGGGACCCGGCGTCCGCAGGGGAGGCAGGGGCACCCACCGCGGGCACAGTCGGGGCGGCGCCGAAGGCCGCGAGGACGGCCGCGGGGGACAGCACCACCGCGCCGCCAGGGCCCCCCGCAGAGGCCGACGACGCGCGGCCATCCCGCCGCGGGCTGACGACGGCACCGTCCGGAGAGGGCAACCGGAGCACCGCCCCGCCGGAGCACGAGCCCAGCCCGCGAGTGGCACGACCCGGCGGATCCGGCGACAGGGAGTCCGGATCCGGCGATGGAGGGGGAGGGAGGGCTGGAGGAGGGAGGCGGAGCTGGTGGGGGGCGCGCGGCGGCGCCATCGGCGGGGAGGGTCGGGAGGGGGAGGGTCCAACGGAAACATAACCAATCTATGAAATAGATTTTGGTAGTACCTTTGTTTGATATCATAATGTTAATATATTTTTAAGCACTTGGTTGAAGTCAAACAATTTAGACTTATGGATTAAAAGTAAAACAGTTTGCAATTTAAAATGGAAGTTAGTATGACATAAAAAATCACCTCTTGTTTTGCAGGCATGTTCTGATTTGTTCGCAGAGCTTCTCGCCATTGGTTGTGTTCCTTGGTTGGGGTACTTCTTTTTCTTCAGGAAGCTGCTGGAGGATCTCCAGGAGAACCTGTCGGGGATCTTTGTCTGCCGCATTAACCCAGGCCCGATAGTCACTGAACTGCTTCGCAACATCGTAAACTAGGGTTGCAAGGGCAGTCTTGCCTAGACCGTCAAACCCAAGGATGGAGATCACCTTGAGCTTCTTGGGCTGGCCCTCGGCTTGCTCCTCCGCCATCAGGTCGAGGAGCTCCCTAAGGGGAGCGTCCGTGCCCACGAGATTCAAGGGAAGCACGGGTGCGCTTGATCTTGATGAACTGCAATCGCCTGTAGCGGGTATTTTACTTGTAGTAGCGCCGTCGTCGACTGTATATTTTTCCCTCAATTCGGATATTTCATTTGACTTCCTCTTCAATGCCTTGATCTGGTCTGCGAACTGAACATATTTTGGCGTCCCAGCAAATTGATCATAGATGTACTGGTCCACACAGTCCTCAATCCTGTGAGCCAGCTCGTACACAAGGTTGATCCATGTTCCCTGGACGGCCCCGAGATTTTTGCTCCGTGCTAATTCATTGTACTCTTGAACGGCGCTCCACATCATCTTTAGCTCCTTCCTCAAAGATTCGATGTCGTCCCGAACGTCTTGGCGGAGGCTGGACCTCTCTTCGACGATCCTGAGCATCTTGGGCAGGAGCGTGTTCATTGCAGCGGTAAGGAGGGGAGGGACGACCATGGCAGCAGCCAGCTCCATGGCCCTGGATCGATTGATGAGCGCGGTCCCTGGGAGATATTAGTATGACAGAGATTCAGTGGTGGGAATATAAATCGAGCTCACTAGTAGGTGGTGTGGTTACCTTTCACATCAAGGGAAGGGGAAGGAACAAGCATTCATTCAGTGATGGAAACAACTACATAATATAGTCGTCTGTTATACTTCTACGTAATATACAAACCTAAGGTGACATTTTTCTCATATAAATTAGTCAAACTTGAGATGCTTTGACCCTCTAAAATTTTTGGAATGACTTACAATTTGGGATGGAGGAAGTACGTCAATACACTGATGTACGTGGAAATTGCAGTGTTCGCGATGTCGCCTTCTGACAAGGAAGTATTTATATTTTTGTGCCAACTTCGACCAAGTTGTGGATCATTCATTGACCAGCGAAATCGACGTTCTACGAGGTATAATTTCCAGACTAATACAGGCATTGCAACTACTTGGGATGGAGGAAGTACGTCAATACACTAATGTGGGTGGAAATTGCAGGGTTGGCAATGTCGCTTTCTGACAAGGAAGTATTTATATTGTTGTGCCAACTTCGACCGAGTAGTGGATCATTCATTGACCAGTGAAATCGACGTTCTACAGGGTATAATTTCCGGACTAATACAGGCGATGTCGCCTTCTGACAAGGAAGTATTTATATTTGTGCCAACTTCGACCGAGTTGTGGATCATTCATTGACCAGCGAAATCGACGTTCTACGGGGTATAATTTCCAGACTAATTCAGGCACTGCAACTACTTGGGATGGAGGAAGTACGTCAATACACTGATGTGGGTGGAAATTGCAGTGTTGGCGATGTCGCCTTCTGACAAGGAAGTATTTATATTGTTGTGCCAACTTCGACCTAGTTGTGGATCATTCATTGACCAGCGAAATCGACGTTCTAGGGGTATAATTTCCGGACTAATACATGCACTGCAACTACTACGTCTGGTGGCTGAAATATTCAGAACATATGAGTGGGAGAACTACGACTGCTCATTTGTTTTTGTTAGCTAACATCCTTTGGCATGGGTTGGTCCCACGTGAAAAGGAAAATGAAAACTAATGAAGATGGAGGCCAAGTATGCAATACATTATTTGATGCAGAAATCAAACGTTCGGTTGCGTCGATGTCTCATATATGAGTCTAGTTCCATGAAACTACATGGCACTCAATTTGTATATAGGAGTCTAGTTCCATGAAACTACATGACCGCCCATGGTAACAATGACATAAGAAAGTTACAAGTCACCCAATTCTTTGCTAGAAAAATGCACAACATGCGGGATCGAACCAAATACCTGTAGTGTCAGATGTATGTCCACCTGTCGTCGGTTCGTAACTGCGGCAGTGATTGGGTTAGCATGTTGCCATACACCCCTCTATATCCTATGTATTCTGCCATGTTTGTTCTAGTTCTTATAGTGTAGGGTACTATATCTATCAACCCTTTTCACCCCTTTTCTGGCGATGCCTGGGCCTTACCCAGAAGTGTTATCGAAACATAGAATACTATTTCGATCTTGACATAATTATATCTCTTTTTTTCGCTAGAGTTTTACTCAACAGTAAAATTATCTTAAGGTCCTTGTACTCATTCGTTGCACAACCACTAGGTACGTCGTCTGTCTTATTCTTTTGTTCTTCCTTATCACAATACATTTTGCTATCAATACCTCCATTTAGAGTTCGGTGATTGTTGGTACTATAGTAATTGGAACTCATATCAATCAATCATCTAAGCGACACCCTTTCCTGATTAAGGATATATAAATATGATACTTGGAATGCACATAGGTGAACACTTATGCAACAATACGTATGATATTTGGAATATGCATCCTGATTTTTCGATATTTTTGGAGAACTTGACTGTCACACGCCCAACGTGCACCATGTAACTCGGCGGAGAAAACGAGCCATCAAGGGGCCAAGGAGGGCCGCCAGCCAGCCTCCACGTCACGCCCTAGGGCTGCATGCATGTGAGAAGGAGGGGCCGCCGCCGTCGCTATCTAGTTACCTCATTGAGTCCTAGTAGATTGGGAAAGAGTTAATTAGTTAATGGAATTGAGTTTGAGTTTGTTAGGAAAGGAGAATCCAAATCCTATAATGATCTCCAAAGTTGCTTAGCGGTCAAGTCTCACTAGGACTATAAATACTAGCGGCATGTAATCATTGCAACTGAGAATGAAATAGCCGAAAGGTTTATCCCCTTCCTCCTCTATGCTTCGGTCCTCTAGGATGAGATCGCAGACCTCTAGGGCATCAATAAGGCCCACCCCACTGGTGCCACAACTGTCGTGACCCAAACCAGATTGGGTCTGGATGATGCCATCGACAACCCTGTTGTGGAGACACAGCAGGTTACGCCATCGACAATCTTGTTGTGGAGACACAGCAGGTTACGATCGCCGCTGACAAAACCTCCGTCACCACAACGATGGAGGAACCCCTCTCATCCGGCACCATGAAGATCATCTAGGAGGTGTCGAACAAGTCCTTCTCGCCACAACCAACACTGTAGTTGCCCTTGGTTCCATGCTCGGATCTGATCGTCAACAACGGGTGTCCTGCCACCATCACCTTCAAGGCGACCCTCATCAACGGCAGCAGCGGCAGCATGCTACTGCCCGACGCTCACCAAAACAACATGGATGAACGTCCCATGGAGACTCCCAACATCAACATGATTAGCCAACTGAGACAAGAGGTAACAATTATGGCACAACTCCAGTTTCTGCTTCCCCATCCGACAACAGATCCCAAGGTGCCCCTAGATGCAGCACCACAATTGCTCGTGCTGCCTTTTTCTGGTGTGGCAGGCTAGCCCACGATCAACCCGGCGCCCACGCAACCACCTCAGGCAGGCTACTACCCTCCTCGGTCAGCATCAAGCTACCAATACAACAAGCACCCCCACCATCACTCAAGGAGTGCTCAACTTCACCGGCTACACCACCAGCGCCATCAATGCCCCTCAAGGCATCTATACCTCCACAATAGTTGCTGCAATTGGCAGTAATAAATCTGCCGCCGATCCTCCAAAAACACCATGACAGAGGGAACTTGCTCCCAACAACATTGAAATTGGGAGTCGCCACACGCTTGGCGACCTCACTCCTCCGTGGCGGCAAGGCACTGGAACGACTACATCGACTTCTTCGCCGTGTTCGTTCAACATGATGGCATCGCCAACGACCTCCCGCAAGTCTTCTTCTTCGATATACTTAAGGTGGCAGGCGAGCAGCACCGGCTGTGAGAGATGGTAATAGCTATCCTCCTAGCCCGTGCCACGGAGGCCCCAGTGCCAACTGTGCCCAAGTCGGCATACGTCTTCAGCAAGACCATCTTTCTTCACAAGGACAATCAACTGGATCATCTATGGGAGCCAGACGCCCACCTCTCAACTGAGAAGGGAGACGCACCATCCCCAATCGCGCTGGTGACATTGTCAGCATACTAGATCACCCCGGCAATGACACTGCTACTCGGCTTCCACGACCTTGACACCAACAATGCTGTGAGAATCTAGCATGTGATGGACGTCCTCCTCACCAACGGGAACAGCAAACCGGCCATACCTCCCCAAAAGTGATGCCTTCAATTGTCCTGCGCTATCCAACATCATCGACCCCATCGACCGGGCTGCCACCTCCACAACTATTGAGCTCCAAGCCAAGGCTCTACAAAGTACGCTACTATATCCCTGTGACTTCTCCATTGCTAAAAGTAGTAGTGGAATTCTGAGGGACGACAGCCCCACAACTCCTAGTAGTCGCTCTTCCCACAATGACATCCACATCGACGGCAGCCGTGCCATAATAATGACTCCCCGTCAGCCACGTGACATGGACGCCCAAGGCCACATGGCACCGCCTCGCCAACAACAACAACCATCTTAATCAATGACCTCAGTTGTCAACTAATCTTCGTCATGAACGTTTACATTGATCTCCACTACAACAAACCTCACCTCACGTCAAACGCCTTCACTAACGGTGAGTTTATTTTTAACAACATGCTCCTCTTGGCTACAACACCATCAACCATGTGCCGCCACTTTATGAGCCATGTCCTTCTCAACATCATCAAACGTCTACATGACTTTACCTCTACGCCATGAACCATGCCCCAGCTCTTGGGACCTCAAACTCCTTCGTCTTCAGCTACTTCGACTACTACCACGACTGCTTTGTGATCACCGGCAATGACATCAACAAAGAACCAACAGATGAGATCATGGAGCATCTCCTTATCCAAATTAAGGAGGCACCTTGGAGCAGCAAGCTCCGAGGCCCTATTTTGGCACAACGACATGCCGAGCGGAGAGGGGGAGTACTGTCACATGCCCAACATCGACCATGTACCTCGGTAGAGAAAATGGGCCAACAAGGGCCTGAGAAGGGCATCAGCCGATCTCTACGTCATGCCCTAGGGCTGCGTGCACGTGGGAAGGAGGGGGCGCCACCGCCGATTGCGCCGCCACCATCGCTGTCTAGTAACCTTATCGAGTCCTAGTAGATTTGGAAAGAGTTGATTAGTTAATGGAATTGAGTTTGAGTTTGTTAGGAAAGGAGAATCCAAATCCTATAAGGATCTCCTAAGTTGCTTAGCGGTCAAGTCTCACTAGGAGTATAAATACTAGCGGCATGTAATCATTGCAACTAAGAAAGAAATAGCCGAAAGGTTTATCCCCTTTCTCCTTCTATGCCTCTGTCCTCTCTTCTTCATTCCCTAAACTCCTCTCCCTGTGGCACAACCCATCGCCTCATACGCCGTCGCCTTTGCTGCCCTCACTATCCACGCCACCGCCGCCCTCACCATGCCACTGGTAGCCCCCACTTGCCATGCCTGCTACATTGACGTTCATGATCTAGTCTTCAAATCTAATCTTTAGACACCAAAATCATTACACCACTGCTCTGTTGGTTATCAACCATGCACAACATAATTGTTCTTACCGAGAAGGCTTTCTTAAAAGCAAATTGAGAACACAAGCAAGAACGAGATGAACGCAATTTGAAATTGCAAGTAAATATGAAGCTTATGATCTGATTGGTGCTTCAAGTATTGATTCGAAAGGACTAGTTAACACAGGCGAACAAGAGCAAGAACAGGGGCCTGGTTCACCCTAATTGATCTTGGCGATACAAGTGTAGTGAACAAATGTATGTTCATTAGGAAAACAAGAAAGCAACAAAACACAAACTCTAATGAGAGCAGCGGCAACTAATTATCCATTCTTGGACATGATCACCCATGGACACACTGATGGGCTCTAAGATAGTAGACAACCCAATGGACCAAAATACGATGTCGCAGCACCCTGGCATATTCTAGACATTGATGTAAAAAATAAAGTCCATATGCACCCCGACCATTGATTTTATCCTAGACTGCTCCTTGAATCTATGATGGACTCCAACTTGAGTTGGGCTAGTACTACACCGTGATGTAGATAAGTTGGAAACCCCTATCAATCCTCATCATCTCTTTGGCTTTTATTTGAAGAAGTGATGTCCTCAGAACCATCACAGTCCATTGATTGTAGCTGTGCATGATCTTCACCATTGCCTTGGTCCATCGACGTCAATCTCTCTACTCGTACTTTACCACCTCGATGGTCCATCGTGTCTAGCTTGCCCTTAACTCTTGCACACGGTCCATCCTAGCCAATCCCCACCTCGATCTTCTCTATCTTGCCATAAGAGTCTATATCAGATAGCATATTCAAAAAGTACCTTCATTATCTTCACAAGTTGAGCACACTCGACACATGCAAATGGTATATCTTTCCTCTGTGGCCTTCATGTCTTGCTCGGCATAGCATGTCAACTAAGCAATTATTTGTCTTATACAAAACACATTAGTCCACCAATGTTGACATTCAATTACCAAAACTAAAACTTGACTTTCATAAAGCTTGGTTTTGAACCCCCGCTACCACATATTTTTTCCCAAATTGCAAATTCAAATAAATGATCTTATGTCAAGGGCCTAGCCTGGGGCGGCGACGTGGGCAGCCTGAGGCGGTGGCCGGAGGCGGAGATGGCGCTACAGGGGCAGTGGCGTGACGTGCAGGGGTGGCGGCATGCACACGTGGGGTAAGAGGAGGGGACGGTGGTAGCATGAGAGGGGGAGAGAGGGATAGGAATAGAGTTTACTTTATTGCTTGCCCAATCTGATTACAACTCCTCAATTTATAGTACCTGACTTAACTTGACTGCTAAGCAACTCGAGAGATCCTACGGATTCCCTCTTTCCTATCTTAACATAACTTAATTAAATTAACAACTTGATGATGAAGATTCAATGAGAGCAGCGGCGGCGGAGACGGCACCTCTTCCCCTTGGGCGCGCCCCCGCCTAGAATTAGCCATGGCTCGCGGCGATGGTGTCAACGATGTTCCCATCTTGGGCCCTAATTGGCCCAATTTCCTCATCGAAGAGTCTAGCCTGCATTGCACTTATGACAGAACTCCCCTTTTCTCCACTCGGCATGTCCTCGTGCTGAAATGCAAGCCACTTGTTGATGCCTTCTGGTGGGGTTGTGTTGCTTGGGATTCCCTTCAAATAGTAGGCCATGTGGCCATCCATCGGATTGGCTTGGTATAGGTTGCGATGAGATTGTAGCAGTTGGAACTCGAAGCAGTATTGAAGGTCGCTGATGTATCCATAGCAGTAGTAGGGGATGTTTGCCTCCATTGGGTCATGGTGAGCGTCATCCTGTGCATCCTGAAGGGAATTGCGTGGTACATCTGTTGGTATGTTGAAACATACCATGGTTGTTGGTGGTATGGTGAAGTGTCGTATGTGATCGTTGATGTTTGCTGAACTCTCCATAGGGATGTGACGCCATAATGTTGTCACAGAGCATGCAGGTGTCAGTATAGAGATGTCGAGCATAGATCCAAAGATGAAAGTCCTGAGATCGAAGGTACCTAGTGATAGTTTTCTTATTGTTGTGTTGGAGATGAAGCTGATGTGGACGCTATCAATTCATGCGAAAAGGCAGCCTTGGTTGTAAGGCCATTTTTGCTCCTGCTAGTGGATGGTCTATGGGCTAAGGGTGCCCCAAGAGTATATGCGTTGGTGTTCTGTTGCTCTCCCCATTTGTTGGTGAGGACCACGCTCCTATTACCAGCAACTCCATATTAGCCGGTGTACCTCGTCACAGGACCTGCAAGAACTCTTGAAGCAAAGGTTGATGTAGCAGGCAAGTAGAAGCAACCCTCGAAGAAGATTAGGCCCCTACTGAAGAACCATTCTTGTCCTGCTTGTCCTTGTATGTTTGATGTAGTGAGCTGGCAAAGGTCCCTTTGTTCCATCCTGGTCGGGCGAAGGTGTTCGAAGATGATGTTGTCGGGGTCGTTGTCCAGTCTAGGATGGTAGGAAAATGTACCCTATGTGTCCTGTTCATCATTTGTGGTGGGGTGTTGTCAGCGCGCATCATCGGTGGAACAGGTAGCGCCCGTACTTTTGTCGAAGGTGCCTATAGTTGTGGTGGAGCGTGCAGCCTATGTGAGCGTCCCTCGCGGTCGTAGTACAGGAACCTATCAGTGAAGTCCCAGATGACATGACCTAGGCTAGCGAGCCATGGTGTGCTGAGGACAATGTCGATGTAGTGGTCGAGGTCGAGGAGGTACGCGTCGATGCTGAAGACGTCATCACTGATGCTTAGAGGTACCGTTAAGGAGGCAGAGCGACAAGGAATTTCGTCCCCGCTACCCACAAGGATAGTGGGGATGATGTGTTGCTCTTGTAGGCTGATGCTTCGGGCGACGTTAATGTTGCTGATGTTATGCATTGAGCCAGAGTTGATGAGTGCGTGGACATACGTGTCGATGACCGCGCCCTTGAGATATAGGAGAAAAGCGCTATATACTCCTATATTCCTTCGTCTGATGATCATCATGAGGCCATCAGTGGCTTTGGCAGAGTAAGTGATCATCGATGCAGTAGCTGGGGTTGGTGTCATTCTTCGCAAGGTGGCACATGGAGATACCAGTCTAGTGACTCCTGTGATCTAGCTGTAAATATGTTTACCTGTTGTTGTTGTTGGAACTCAAAGTTCGGGAGGGTGATGGATTTTGCGTCCACTGGTTTGATCTTGGGACTGTTGTCCTCCTCGCGGAAGAGCTTGGCCTCTACCTTGGCTGCAATTTTTGGCATGGTTTGAGATGTGGATGCATCTACGTGCTTCCTGATGGAGGCGCGGCCTGCATCTATCATGGCGTGCTTGGTTCCAAGCTCTAGTACAGTAGCCAAGCGCTCCTTGCCGGCCTCCAGTTCCCTGCTCTTCTCTGCCGTGGAGTACTTCTTCACCACTTGCTCGAGGTGGGAGTGTATGGAGGTCATCTCTTCACGAAGTGCGTCGATCTTGTTGATGACGTTGGAGGTGAAGGCCTGGATCATTTTCTCGATCTCAGTGAGGGTAGCCATGGCAGTGGCGTGGGATCGATTTGGCCTCACGATACCAGCTGTCGAGGGCCTGGACCGGGGCAGTGGTGTGTGCAGCCCGAGGCTGGCCGGAGGCGGCGAGGGCGCCGCGGGGGCGGCGGCGCGATGTGCATGGGTGGCGGCTTGCACACGTGGGGGGAGAGGAGGAGACGGCGGCAGCAGGAGAGGGAGAGAAAGGGATAGGAATAGGGTTTACTTTATTGCTTGCCCAATCTGATTACAACTCCTCAATATGTAGTACTTGACTTAACTGCTAAGCAACTCGAGAGATCCGACGGATTCACTTTTTTTCCTATCTTAATATAGCTTAATTAAAGTAATAACTTGATGATGAAGATTCAACGAGAGCCGCCGCCACTTCCTCACCCCCCGCAACATAGGGTTAACCACGGTCCGCGGAGGTGGCGTTGACGATGTTCCCAGCTTAGGCCCTAATTGGCCCAATTTCCTCATCGAAGAGGCACCCTGTGTTGCACTTGTGACATTTTACAAGGCTGCTAATTTTTGACCTGTCTCTATAAATCTATTTGTAGAGGTGACTATATTTTCAATCCAGCTCTAAAGATTGATTTTTAGGGCGGCTAAAAACGCCTCTAGAAATTGTATAGAATTCTAAAGACGTATAGGTAGGGGTGGCTGATCATTTAGAAATCATCTATGTAGAATTCTAAAGACGTATAGGTAGAGGTGGCTGATAATTTAGAAATCATCTACAACCGCCTCTAAAAATGATGTATGTAGTAGCGAGATGTGATGCAAAGGACAATTAATATACGTACAAAATTATCATTGGCATCCATGTAAGATCTCAGTGATTTCTCATTGAAGTCGTGTTCGATGAAACTTCACGCCACTCAGGTTCTTTAACTAAAATTTGTCTACGGGGTCGTTCATGAATAAAAATCTATGTTATGTTCTTATTGGTGAGTTGACAATATAAAGGTAGAAAATGGCACCTTCTAGCATGGCGTTACCATTTGGCAAGTAAGCATTTATATCGTTGTGCTAACTTTGACCGAGCTGTGGCATTTGTAATAGCAAACAAAATTGTCGTTCTAGAAGTTTATTTTTGCATTGATGTGATGTTGTCTGAGCGGAGTCTGTTCAATGTAACTGTGTACCACTCACGTTCGTGTGTGGTGCGGTTTGCGCAAAGCAACTCATTTTAGATTTTTTTTTTTAACTGTTTTGGACGCTAATGACCCCGCGTCGCGCCATGGCTTTGGTTTCGTTGCCGCTCACGAGTAATAAAGTTTGCCGTCCCCTCCACTGCCCCTTCGTACTAGTACCTTGCTCGCTCGTTGGCACTGGGTACGGAGCGGACCCACTCGTTGATCGATACAAAGCATATATGTGCAAAATTAGATGGCACCTATCACGATGTAAACGGCTAGAAAGGAATATCTCATATAAATAAGTTAATTCTTACTGTAAGTCTATTTTAACATGCAAGCCATGTACATTATTTTCACTATCTATATCATCTCTCACCAACAGTCATGTCATTTCACTAATCTTCAAACCTCTCTTAAGGTAATCTAGCTATCCACATTTCGTCTTCACTTAGTTTCATGTTGAATTCTTTGCAGTACCCACAGCATCGCGTTTGTGGTATGTTTTAGTTTATATATTGTTGTAGAGATCTGGACCGGGTCGTTATTCTAAAGTTCGCCAGCCAAATTGACGAAATACTATGTTGTGGGTGCAAATTGCAGCGTTGGCGATGTCGCCTTCTAACAAGGAAAGTATTTATATTGTTGTGCCAACTTCAACTGAGTTGTTGATCATTAATTGACCAGCGAAATCGACGTTCTACGGTTATAATTTCAGGACTAATGCACGCACTGCAACTACTACATACGTCTGGTGGCTAAAATGTTCAGAACTTACGAGTGGGAGAACTACGACTTCTTTTGTTGGCCGGCTAACATCCTTTGGCATGGGTTGGTCCCACGTGAAAAGGCAAATGAGAGCTCACGAAGATGGCCACGTATGCAATACATTATTTGAAGCACAAATCAACGCTCGGTCGCGTCGATGTCTCAGAGAAGTCTAGTTCCATGAAACTACGTTGCACACTCAATTTGTAGACATGGTTTTTCAGACATCTCTAAGAATAAATTTATGGAAGTGGCTGTATTTTACTCTTTTGCGGTAGAGATAGCAACACACTTAGCAAAATTGTAGTTGCACATCTAGATAGTTTAACTCTTAATATCTTTTACTAAGCTTAAAATTAGAGGCCTTAGTTAGAAATTGAGTTTTAGATTGCCTAATTCACCCCCTCTTTAGCATCACAATCCATTCAGGCATTAAATCCACCTCTGCCGCCGGAACTCTAGCCGCCACCTTTCTTCATCGTCTCTGGCGTGGATGTGGGGCACGAGGGCCACACGGAGCGTGACCGGGCATGTAGTAACCTTTGCGTATTGAATTCTGTTTGGTTTCAACTAAGTTCAATGTCCTAAGGCCGGTTTCAGTGGGGAGTTTCATAGCGTTGTTTCCAAGGCCGACATGTCATGTGAAATGAAATGAAATGAAACTCGGATGAAACACACACTCTCAATGCAAAGTTTCATTCTATAGTTTCATATGCATTAAATTTCATGACTCATAGAGAGTTGGTATTCGTGTCGAGAGAGTTTCATCTCCATAACACTCATTTCTTCTCTCTTCTTAAATACGGTGCCGCATCATCCAAAATGCCTACGTGACAGCTCATTAAATGCGAATAAAACTCTGATGACACTCCCACTGAGACTGGCCTAAGGGCAACGAGCATATTTGGGTCTGGTCAAATTGGACGGTTCCACTATAAATAGCCTCGTAGTTTACTAAGAGATTTTGTTGCTCAGTTGGGTGTCTGGTTCCCATCTTCCTTGTTGACTAAAGATTCTAGGAAATGTTGAGGATGTTTCCCAGTATGACCTATAAAAATAATTAGATCTATTTAGTCATATTTGGCTGAGCTCACAACAACTTCATAAGATATTAATGAGCGTTTGGTAAAACAATAACTCATGAAATTGTTTTTCTTCTCCTCTCAAAGACATGAGTTAGGATAAAGGCAAAAAAGTAGCTTATCACAGGTTCATCTCCCTCATGTAGGCCCCCAGCGTACATAGATATCTAATATGCTCCTACTTATCTGATTTGGACCTAACCTAACCCACTTGGTCTCCAAACCAAATATATATTAGATGTGGCCGGGATGCACAAACAGACCATTGAATGCACGGGTGCGGGCTTCACCCTAGGCGATGCAGCCGCAGCCATGTAGTGGGTTAGAGCTGCCGTGGTACACGCAGACCAAGTCCGGCGTGGTGGATTTGCCACATCCAAAGAACGGGTCAGAGACGCCTCATGGATGAGACGGAGAGTGAGGACACATGGTTTTTACCATAACCATTGTGTGGACCTTTGTGTGATGAGTGATTGTCAACATGCCAACACAAGACGTGTGTGTGTTACTGCTAACCGATGGCACGCGGTTTCGTGTCAAACAACGGTGTCTCTTGGCTGTGATGTTTGCAAGTGTCGAGCTCGGAGACGGTGGTCGACGGTTGGTGAAGATCAAGTAGGGCGTGCCGTGCTGACGGGCCGGGTGCGGTGAAGGCGGACGTGAGGCTTGGATCGAGGACTGAGGACCGGGCGGCCCGTGGTGGTGGGCGCAGTGACATCGACGAGCGCAAGTGTACACGGCGGGGGACGCGTACGGGCTACGCTACTCGCGGAGGTTTTGGTGGTTTCGCCTACCATCGGCGGCGGATTTCCCTGGTTTGCGCCTCAAAACCAGGGGCGGAGGTCCCGATGCGGACGGACGACACGTGGCGGCATCGGGGAGATTGCTTGGAAGCAAGGCTACCGGTGAGGAGGCGCGGTGGCCGTCGGATCAAGTGAAGTCCCGAGTTGGACCGCTCTTTTTGCCCGTGGTTTGGCTCTTCGTATCCGAAGCGAAGAAGGAATGTAAAATAGGCTGCCCTATAAATAAAGGATGAGGTCTCCTTCCCCCTCACCTCTTCCATTTCCATTTTTCTGTTTTAGGATTTCCCGTCGTGTGAGAGAGAGGTCTGCAAATCTTCGATTTGTACTCGAACCAGTGTGTGTAACGAGCGCCTAGTCTCTGCTGTTTCCTCCGGGTTTTAATCATGTGGTCTTAAATTGGATCTTGAGTTTCTGTTCCTCCTGTTTTTTCTATGGTTGTTTAGATGGAGAGCAGCTCTTTTTTCGCTTCCCTGTGTATTTGTTGTTCTTCTGAGCACTGGACGCCGAGGGACAGCAGCACGGCAGCGCTACCAGCGCCAAGCACCTAGGTGCCGGCGAGCTCAGAGAGCAGCGCTCGCTGCTGGATCTGGTGGTCAGCGGTTCGCCTCCTTTCTTGTGTTTCGAGTTTGTCTCCCATCGATCTTTCCCCTTTCTATTTATTTCAGATTCGATGGTGTGAAAATCGAAGTCAAGTCCTGTGATTGAGTAGAGGACTGGTGGTTTATTTTGGTTCAGTGATTTGTCTTCTTCCCATTTCTTTTCATCTCGTGCAGGAACTTTCAGCTTCCAGATCGAAGCAGGAGCCGCTGGCAGCTTCCTTTGCCCCAACGCCATCAAGCTGGATCTTTAGCATCATGGTGAGCAGACCCACCGGATGCCTCTCCTCTCTCTATTTTTCCTGTATTTGATTCAGCTGGTTCAGTACGCAAAGTTCATTGGAGAGCACCATCTGTAGATGTGCGTGTGTTGTTTCTAGTTGAAGAAAAGCGCTCGTCTTTTTGCTTCTGTGAATTTCACCTTGTTTCTGGCTGCTGGTGCGTTGCTAGCAGAAGCTGCTCCTTCGTTCATTTGTGTCTGAGTGCCTTCGAGCTCCAGTACGTTGTTTGCTGCAGGTTGTGCCTATCGTGAGAGTCAAGAAGTTTCTGTTCTTGTCTCATTTGGTCAGAAAGCTAGAATCTTGCTCACGTGAATTACTAAAGCATTCATTTATAGACTATTCAAAGAAGTATTAAATTACTTCATGCTAGTATTCACGAAGTGCAAGATCTCTATTTGATTTGAACTCTGAATTTTATCCAGATTAGCCATGAGGATGAACAAATTTCCTGCTGACTTTCTGCAGAATTTTCACTGGCCATGATTCCTTATTTTGTGCACAGTTTTGTCGTTCGTGCTCCGATTCGCTTTCCGCTTGTTGCATTGAGTTTCTATCGCTCCAAAGAATTTATCTAGATACTCCCATCACCAGTTGGTGCGAGTATTTTAGATTTAAGGATTTTACTTCTTGGGGTTTGAATTGGGACAGTGGCCAAATATTTCGCGAGAAATTTGAGGCTCCCATTCACCCCCCCTCTGGTCGCCGATTTCGGTCCTTCAGAGAGAAAAAATAGAAAAAAGAAAATTTAAAGGCATTATAGTCATTTTATACGTTTGGTGTTCCACGTAAAAAAACAGCTCAGCTTCGCTAAAGAGTTGCTCGTAAAGCTGGAGCTGAGCTGTGCCTAAAAGGTATAGCCAAATGACAGAGAAAAGGGACTACGGAGTACCTGAGGCATGATCTGCCACATGCGCCAAACCCCCACCCCCACCCCCAACCCCTACGCGGCTTCCTCTATCTATATATTGTATACAACCTATATCCTACATAAAAATCGCATATGGAATCGCTCTTCTCCTAAGGGTCACAGCGCGGTTCTGTGCAGTCTGTTTCGGCGCGTGTCTGATATTGCATATGGTTAATTTCCTTCGTTCCAAATCTATCTAGGATGTTCATATTCACCTCCTGCGTTCTCATACTCTGCTTTGCTTCAGGAAAACATGGCGACCCCGTCCAGCATAACACTTGGGGTCCTGGGATCCCTTCTCTGCAAGCCTGATTTGAAGCACCTCAAAGGCTATGTCAAGGAACTACATGGCTACCTTGATGAGCTGTCTCGGTTGGAGGAACCAACGTTAAAACACAAGTCCTGGATGAGGGAGGTCCGCGAACTATCCTACGACATGGAGGACCACATAGACCGGAAGCTCATGAGCGTGGAAAAGCTGGTACAGAAATTCAGCGCTCCGCTCCAAGAGGCGATTGAGCGATACAAAAGGTATAATCTCGGTGGTTCCCTGCTCCACTGTCGATATCTGCCTGTTGGGCAGCACCAGCCAACACAGTACAGAGAGGTCGCCGACCTGTTCCTTGGACTGGCGGATGATCTTGTCAGGCGTTTGAAGAATGATGAACAGCAGCTGTTGCAAGTTTTAGCTATTGTTGGACCAGGAGGGGTCGGTAAGACCACGCTTGCCAAAAGGCTCTATCAAACAGTAGGAGGTGAATTCGACTGCCGAGCTTTTGTACGAGTGACCAGAAAGCCTGATATGAAAAGGCTTATGAGGGATATGCTCTCGCAAGTTCGGAGCCACCGGCCGGCTGATGCTTGCGACTTGCTTGAACTTATCGAAGGCATCAAAAAACACCTTCTTCATAAAAGGTATTTACTGAAAAACTATCCACCTCGATTGAGAGGGAGAGATGTGTGTTTGTATTTTAATCTAATAGCAACATTTATTTTTGGACGGAGGGAGTAAATGGTAACTATTATCTACAATGTTGCTATCACTTCCATGGAAATGTTTGGTACTGGTTTGCTGGGAACGGTGGTACCCAAAGAATTACCTAGAAGCTCCCTTGCTTTTTCTTAGACCATTAGCTCCACATGGACCTACCGTACCATCCAAACTAACGGTGATTGATAAATTCAATCGGATATGTTTTCCAGTCAACACCTGTGTAGCTAGTTAAACCTTCCAATAGTTATTTGGACATGTGATTGACAAAAAGCAGATCTCGTAGACGGTCATAACAAATATTCATATTGATATTTCTTTATTTCACTCCAAATATCCAGATTGATATTGTCAAAGTTCATGGACCTATGTGACGCATGCTTATAAGTTCGAGGACCCCTGGTGCATTTAACTCTTTCTATTAACTTTGTTGTTCCCCTCTTGCCATCTAGCCATGGCGGTGCTCCAAGCTGTCTTGTTGGCAGCAACGTGTGTCAAGTGTGCTAGTTGTGGTCTGTGTTAGTTTCCAGAGAGAGTTGCTTGGCTAGTTGTTCTTGAGTTGAGGTGCATTGAGTCACTTTAGTTGTTAATTGGTTGTCAGTGTAGTGGATCGAGTTGCTAGTTTAGTAGTTTAGACCAAGTTGACTCAGTGTAGTTCATCTGAGCAAGCAGCGGCATGAAGTTGTTAGCTGTTGTTTTGTCAGTGCACTGAAGTTGTAAGGGATGAGTGGCACACTCTCTCTTCCTAGACGTGTGTTTTGTAGATCTAGTTTTTACTCACTTGTCTTTGTCTATTTCCTTGCCTAGTAAAATTGACAGTGAACCTTTTGTCGTCCCTCCCCCTCCCACCTCACACACACCCAAAAAAAAAAGAAAAAGAAGAAGAAGTAGGACGTGATGGTCATATTAGATTGTGGAAAGAGTACCAAATGTATAATAAAGTTAAACGTAGCTACAACCTATAAAAAGATTCTAGCTTGCTAACCTATTTATTTGTTTAGTTATAAGAGCTAAACTTGCATTGTTTTTAAATGTGTTAGTCTTCTTAGATTTATTCTTAAAATGTTTGTTTTAAAATATTTTTCTTTTACATAAAATTATGATGTAGATGTTTTAGTACCATCCTTTGTACAATGGAATGAAATGTGTCATGTTCTATCTAATTACCAACTATGCATCTTTTTTCAGGTACTTGATTGTAATGGATGATATAGATTCTACATCATTATGGCATAATATTCGTCGAGCTATTCCAGAAGGCAGAGGTGGCAGTAGAATAATAATGACCGGACAGATCGAAGAGGTGGCACTTACACATTGTGGTTATCACCCAGAGTTCATTTTTAAGATGAAATATCTTAGTATGAAGTCCTCTGAAATACTGTTTTCCAGCATAGTTTTTGACTCAGAAGATGATCACCCAAGTCACATCAGGAATGACTCGTCTCAAATTATTGAAAGATGTGGTGGATTGCCACTAACAATTGGCAGCATAGCTAGCCTTTTATCATGCTTTGTATCAAGCCACCCAGACGTGACACTAATGGTTGAACAATGGAAACACATAAATCACTCATTAGGGTCCAACAATCTGCGTGCTAATTTCACCTCAGAAGTAACAAAGAACGTACTTAACCTTTGTTATAATATTCTTCCTCACCATCTGAAGACATGCTTGCTTTATCTTACTATATATCCAGAAGACTATACAATCCTGAAGGGTGATTTAACAAAGCAGTGGGTGGCAGAAGGCTTTATAGCTGCAGATAGTGGGCAAGAGCTGGAGGAAGCAGGTAAGTATTTTGATGAACTTGTCAACAGAAGAATGATCCAACCTGCAGATATCAATGAGAACAATGAGGTTTTATCTTGCACCATGCATAGCATGGTGCTTGATCTTATTGCCAACAAGTCAGTTGAAGATAATTTCATTGCAGTACTGGATAGTTACCAAGGGCTCATGGGACTTTCTGAGAAGGTTCGTCGACTGTCATTCCATTTTGGTAATGCAAGGCATGCAAATGCAACAGAATATATCGGAGTATCACAAGTTCGATCACTAGCATGTTTTGGATTTTATAGATGTCTGCCACCAATTAAACAGTTTGAACTTGTTCGAGTTCTAATCCTTCAGATTTGGGGAGATAACCATGGCACAATTGTTGACCTCGGTGGAATTTCAGAATTGTACCATTTGAGATATTTGAAGATTACTTGTGACACCATTATTGATCTTCCAACACAGATAGAGCCGCTACAGTATTTGATGACAATTGATGTGGATGCAACGGGAATAAGCTCTGTTCCATCAGATATTATTAATTTGCAACACTTGTTGCATCTCCTCCTTCCTAGCGAGGCGGATATGCCTGATAGGATCGGAGATATGTCATCCCTCTGCACTCTGGGTTATTTTGATCTCAGCAAATACTCCAAGGACATGTTGCATAGTTTTGGTGGGCTGACCAATCTGCAACATCTTCATTTCACCTGCTCTAGTGCAGAATCAATTCATCTAAAGGCAAATTTTAACATGCTGGGTTCAGTCATCCAGAATCTTGGCAAACTCGAATCGGTAACTATAGTTCCTAGGTTTCTACAAAAAAAATCCTTTGCCAATGACCATTCAACTGTCAAAATCACCTGGGCCGGCTTCTCTCATCCTCCTCCATTTCTTCAGAAACTAGAGATCTCCCCGCGCATCTGTGCCTTTTCCAGCATTCCAGATTGGACCTTACAGCTAAGCAAGCTTTGTACATTGAAGGTTGCAGTTCATAAACTACAGAACACAGATGTTGGCATTCTTGAAGCGTTGTCTGCCCTTACAATTCTTTCACTGCATGTGGAAAATGCCCCAGCTGAATGCATTGGTTTCCACAAGGAGAAGTTCCCTGTTCTCAAGTTCTTTAAGTTCGTATGCAGCGTGCCATGGCTGAAGTTTGAGGAAGGAACAATGCCTAATCTCCAAAAGATTCACCTCGGTTTCAACGCCCATGGGGCCGCAGTGCACGGCCATACTCCTGTAGGCATGATCCACCTATTAAGGCTCCAACTACTCAATGGAGTAATCGGGTGCTTCCAGGCAGAACAGTCTCACAGAAGGGCTGCAGAGTCTGCCCTGAGGAGTATCACTAGTTTGCTTGCAACAAGACCTGTGGTCAATATCCGCTGGGTAGATTGGAACTTCTATCGGCCATTTGACGACAAACTGAGCATCTACCAAGGGTATGTTTTTTTCAACATGGCCACCCACGCTTGTTCAAAATTACATAACTTAACATTTGACAATAATCAAATCTTTTTGGACTCCAAATTTTGTGCCATTCCACATGAGCTTTGGTGCATTGCATTCAGATATTTCAATAGAGTTTTTTTCCAAAAAAAATGATAATCATGCATGTAAATGTGATGGTAATGTTCTACAAATGGTTTCTTTAAGATGTAATGCATAGGAACTTGCTGGCTGATATAAATTTTTACTACACAATAATTACATTGAAATTTTCATTTATTTTTTTGAGTTTTCACTATATAATATATTGCACCAAAGCTCATGTGGAATGGTATCATGTTTGATCGTAAGTTATATGCATGCCCTGCTCCCTATTAATGGAAAGTAGTTCCATCAATTTATCAGGATATTTCCTTCCTCTGAGCAGAAAGGGGCTGCCGCCTTCAACCATGGAGACTCAGGTAACTTAATCTGTTTCGCTGCTCCAATAGTCACTAGCTTGTTTTAATTTTAAAAATCGCTAGCTTGTTTTAATTTTAGAACATATCCCTGAGTCTAGCTAGTTAATGAAATAAGTGTAACATTTATCTTCATCGACTATGGTTAAGTTACACACATTTTCACCTCATGTTACTTGATTGCCACCTTGTTGTACCTGACAATTAGACTTTTTCACAACAATGATTTAAATAAAACACCAGAAATTACAAAAATATCTATGATGCAAATGCAATCATACTATTAATTACTAATTAGAGACTGATGTTGGAGCCTCCAAATTAAACATCATGAAATGCTATAGAAAAAATAAGATAAATACAATAATTCCTATTAAAAATTATAAATGAACGGCCATGCAATTTGTTGTGACTCTGTTTGAAATGAATTGGATTACTGAATGAGGAATTTAACCTTTGTAGCTTGTGATATTCCCACGACACATTGGCCAGTACTTCCCATGTATTGGAAGATACCATTCCAAAATATAATAATTATACATAAACATGTAACATTGTAACATATCCATCATTATAACATGTTGTGGCATAATCCATCATCACGTCCAAACACTGCATCGATCAAATAAAATACAGAGTAAAGTAAGGTAGCTCTTAAACTTCAGTGGCGTCCTTGAGAAAAAGAATGGAACCACTAATTAATTAATAACTTCAATCATCTTCTCCGTCACTGTAGTCATAGCTGGACTCAATGTCTAAAAGCAGACAAATGATATGAGTTGTGGATATGTATCCGCAATGCTTGCAATTCAAAGGAATGTATATATGTATCCTAGAATGTCTCCTAGGCATTAGTGCAGGTCTCAACAAGTCAACAAGGTACTATCACGAACATGGATGTGAATACAACATTCCAAGACCGACATTCCAACACAAATTGATCGGGATGGCTCCCTCCCTTTCTCATCTCAGTAGCCATATAGATGAATATCTCAACAAAATTAAGTATGATTTAGAAGAAGGATAGCATTCTAGTTGGGCAAGCAAGTCACATGCATGTCATGACCAAGGATATGGATATATTTATATTTTACACTGTACATAGTTTACCCGCACTAAGTACATTTGGTGGTGGACCTAGCAAGATTAACACCATCTTGCTTCCCCGACCATGAGCCATGGGGTGTCCACGATCGCAACTAGTAACACAGATGAGATGCCTTTAGGTAGGCCTAGTGGGGGTAGAAAAGGACGTGAGGTACGAAGGTTTACATGCTTCCGTAAGCAAGGTCAAACTAGCTCGGTCTTTCACAACAAGCGTTTGGAGAACTCTCAACCAATAACTAAAGTACAAACATATACCCATTATTATAGGTAACCCTCACGAGACTCCACAAAGTTATTAAGGATATCTAAAGTACCCACCATAGGTATGCACAAATAGGGAGTACCCAGAACCCAAGTATCGCTATTGGTGGATGGATTGCTACGGGGAATGGGATAGGGCCAGTGTCACATGCCCAACGCGTGCAGTATTCCCCGGCGGAGAAAACAGGCCAACTCGAGACCAAGAGGGACATGTCACCACGAGCAGCTGGCCGAGGGGGTGCCCTAGGCCACGCACTAAGGAGGAAGGGGCGCCATGGCTAGACGTCGCCACCGCCGGCCCCGTCTTCATCATTATCAATTACCATAATCGAGTCAATTTAGGTTTTGGAAAGGAGTAAGTTAAATTTAGAAAGTCAGGTTAGTTAAAGATGGGAAAGGAGAATCCATATCTTATAAGGATCTCCTAGATTGCTTAGGGGTCATGTTTCATGAGGGACTATAAATACTAGGGAGATGTAATTGGATCAATCAAGTAATAGATGAGCAAAAGCTCTTTCCCTACTCTCTCCTCTCTTCCTGCCGCTGCCGTCCCCTACCTCTTGCCCTAGCCATCTGCACCACCCTCCGCTGACGCACGTCACTGCCACCCCGCAACGTCCCACGCCGTCGCTGCCACCACCCCCTGCCCTAGCACCACTGCCGTCAGGGCCCCTGGCCGAAAACCCAGACAGTTTGATGGAAAAGTTTAGATAGGCTAAAGATAAGGGCGTCTGCAATGGTCCTAGACCATTTCTAGCTAGGAGCATCATCATCTTGTGAGGCAGCATGCACATTTCTCTTCCAACGGTTGCCTCCCAAGAAGAGTAGATCCCACTTATAGAAAAAATTTACTATAAATCATCAATGAAGCAGCAAGGACATTTCCTCAAGCCATGCGCTAAACGTGCACGTAGTGAGCCACTTCCTCTAGTGGCTAGTTGCTCGTCGCTAGCCACTGTTCGGGGCACCCTAAGGATAAAAGATATTAACCATTTCCCATGTTTGGGCTAGGTGGGATGCCTCTATAGAGGTGGCTACCCAACCTTCTTTATCTTTCGCATCTACAAACCAGCAATGAGCTTCTAGAAATGGGATGTAAAGGTAGCTAGGAACCAAGAGCCGCCTCTAAAAATCAATTTATAGAGACGGTTATATTTCAAATAATCTCCATAAATCGTAATTAGAAATCATATATCTAGGCTAACAATAGGAAAAAAAAGTTAAACCCGAAGAGACCCCATCGGACAGCCACACGCATGTGGTGCCGCAAAAAAAAACATTTCACACTTAGTGTTATGGAGAGTCTGTTTGAACTAGTTGCAGTCACTAGTGAAAATCTCAATAGTATTTTTGGTTATCTTATCCTATAGTCATGTAAAGCAAAACCCTAGTAGCAATTCTCTTGACATATAAGGTGTCCACTTCAGCAGTCCATAATCACTTGCAATTAAAGTTCACTAGCACGATACACATCATCCACTAGCATACACTTTATTACTCCACATCATCGTGCCACACTATCCACTATCATTAGTTTATAATAGTTAATTTCTTCCTACAAATTGTATGAATTGTTAAATTTCATTGTTCTCGTGGCAACGCGCAAGGTGTTCTCCAAGTACTCCTATGAAGCTAAACCTCATTAGCTAATTCTCTCAACCTGCATGTTATCCGATTCATCAATCCACTATCAGATGCATTAATGGTCAACTAGCATTTGCAGTTATGATCTACATGTGAGCAAGACACATCGTCCACTAACATCCTCTAACTAGCATTATGCCACGTCATCCACTAACATTAACTTATAATTGTTTATCCCTTTGTATAAATAATCATATTCTAAATCATCAGCAAGCAACGTGCAGGATATTGCTTTCTTGATCCTTGAAACACTTAAGATTTATGTGTTTGCAATTATTACTAATAACTCATATTTTTATATCTTTTTCATTCATCAAATAGTCACCAAAACAAACCTTAAATTCCAGCGGCAACACGCGGGGAACCCACATAGTATAAATTGCATTATACTACCTCCCGTCATGAAAACATGACATATCAGACTATGTATGGTTTCTAATGTGTAAATTGATTTGTTTAATAATTTCTTCTAGAATAAAATCTTAAAATACATTAAACTTATGTGATTTTTGCAAAATATTAATACAACTTTAGACATACAATTTACATGTGTTCCAACTAATAAATAACGTGTTGATTAAATCTTGTCCGAAACAACGTGTTGTTATGACTAGAGGCAGTATATGCTTTGATATCCTTTCAATTTTTATGGACTATACAAAATGTACCATTACACTTGTGTTGTAATTTTTTTATCATCGTTTTTTCTCTCAGGAACATGGCGGACTGACTATAAGCCAAGATTCCAGCATTTTGAAATGTCCGATTGGACTATGACCACCATACTATTGTGCAAAAATACTATTGTGCACATCGAGCTTTATGCTGGTAATTGTATTACTCTTGCTTGTCCTTTGCAGAGAGTTATCTTACTACCCCCACTATTGCAAAAATATAACTTAGTCTCAGATTTGTCCTAGTCAAAGGTCTTTAAGTTTGACCAATTTTACAGAAAAAAAAAACACAGCAATATATGACCTAACTCCTCACGTGAAATAGGCCCACATACATGTAGCACCTCTCTTACACTTTTGCTTTCACTTCGTGTAAAAGAGTTAATACAGAGGTATTGTGTTTAGAGCGACAATGATTAAAAAACTGACCCTCACATTCCCATACTTCCAAGGTGGTACTAAACCTATCAACCACAATCTCACATTCTACATGGTCCAATAACTCAACTACTATAGGCTTCTTATGGACCAGGGTATTACACCGTCATCCCTAACCTAGTCGCACCTGGATGAGCGTTGTCATTCCTAACCCAATCAGGACTGAAGCATTGCCAAATAGTTTATTTTGGGAGCTGGAGAGACCGAGATCGAGAGCAGGTAGGAGGTAGATCTAGAGTGGCATGGAGCTAGTCTAGAATGCTTCCAAAGTGTGCCTCAACAAACTCCTTCAATAGATCAATCAACTAAGCCATATCGCTTTCAAGTTTTTATATACAAACATCAACCTAAGAATTGAACTACATTTTCTATATTTGCTTCATCCAAAGGGTCCGCTATCATAAAATCCCTATCCTAACTTACCCATATCTTCACGATCCTCTAGACTTATACATATCATTCTTTTGAAATTATTACTTTACATGACGCTTTTCCAACCATTCTTCATTAGGATACATCTAATTAGATCGTATTTTTTAGGCTATCACCACTGAAGGGACAGTGACGGCTATGGGGGAATTAGGCAACTTAAAACTCTAAATCTGCAACTATGGTTTTGCTAGTGTGTTGCTATAACCTGTTTTGTCCAATGGAAGCAAAACCCTAATAATTTGTTTCGTCTCGTGCAAAGTCTCACTTTAAAATAGCTACTAGATTAATAAGTTCATAACATTTTAGCGAAGTCAGACGAAGACAAATTTTGTATCAAAATTGTAGAGCATGATGATATCTATAACTTTATAGTTAATGACTTCTAAAAATCATGAGAAGACCAAATATATATTTTGAGTTAACATATGTTGAATTTTTTTGAATGACCTTGGATGGAGACACGCCCTATATCAAAGTTGTAGTTTCTGTTAAATCTAAAACTTATTAGTTAGTTGTTCATTTGATATCGTGTTGAAGCTAGAGTATTTGATACAAGATCCGTTTACAAGTGACTATGGGTGTGGTGATGATAGGGAAGAGCTTGCAAAGCAAAGAGGTCCTTTCAGGGCCTATCCAAAAGAGAATTCAGGACCTCTTGGTCTTGAATATCATAATAGGACAACGAACCAACGTCCACGGATGTCATTACTTTGGAACAAAATAATTGGGATTAAGCTTGGTAAACTAGAATGTGTATTATCCATATAGAAGATCTTCCAATCAAAAGATCTATTGATCTGAGATGAAGAGAAAGGGCCCATTTTTTTACTTATTCAATTAAACCAATAATTCTTTGTGGAAGCAGATAGCAACAACCACTTCATTAGACATCGTACTTTTTTATTATCCGGTGGATTTACATGGTTTCATTATTGCAAATTGGTTCAATAGCATATGCACTTGTGCAGAAAAATTGACAATTGAATCTAGAAAGAAATTTCTAATTCTTTTACTATTTACTATTTAAAAAAGACTAAAATATTCATTTTAGAGACCGTTGACTTAGTTAATCACCCCTAAAAATCAATTTTTTGTATTTATATGTTTTATGATTAAAAGCTGCTAAATGAAACTGTCCTAAAAATCTTTTTTTTTTTTGGTATGGTTTTAAGTCTCCAAAAAAAAAATGCATCATTTCTACTATAGACGGCGTAGTGCTTAGTCTCGAAAACCACCCCTAAGAATCCATTTTGATTACTTCTAAAAATCTTACGTATGTGGTAGTGACTATATTACGTACAAGTAGCAAGTATGTTGAAATTAACTACTTTACTTGTTGGTTGATTTTCATGGTGGTACGTCCTGCCCTCCTTACAGTTTGCACTGATAATATATCCTTATTATTCTTCCTTCTTTTCTCTGCTAGATCGACGGGAAGTTTGTTCAGTAGCAACCATATCTTCCGTTAGATCTTGCATAGCTCAGGCGCAACAAATTAATCAGGCCGGTGTACTGGGTGTGGACAATGAGCTCACGGAACTACAGCAAAAAATGCAGCAGATACTCAAGTCTCTCGTTGCTGGAATGAGGATTGAAGTGTACAGCACCATCATTTGGCTTACTGACGTAAAGGATACTATGTCGGAAGCCGATGCAATAATTGACTCTCTCAAATCTGAAGGTGCACAAGAAAGCCATCCATCATCGTCATCGCCAACAAGCCTAATTCCATGTATTCCAGTTCAGTTTGCTCGGAGGCGTCCTAAGATTGATACTAATATTACGATTAGAAACCGAACTACTAAGACCAAGATCTCTGAGCTGCAGCTGAGATTTAAGACACTTGCAGGTGCAGAACCTATTGTCAAAGCTTCACCATGGAACCGAAATATCTGCCACCTATTAGAGCCCAACCTTGAAGGAAAGGAAACCATAAATGCTAGCGCAAAATTGGCTGATTTGGTTATTGCGCATAAGGTAAAGAAGGTTCACAAGCTTGCAATTGTTGGGATGGGAGGAGTTGGCAAAACAACATTGGCACAAAAGGTATACAATCATCATAAGGTGAGAGGAATCTTCCACAAACAAGCATGGATTTTGGTTTCTCGTGAGTACTCCAACATTTCGCTACTAAAAGAACTACTTAAAAATATTGGTGCTCCTCAAGAGAAAGAATCAACAAAAGAAGAGCTCAGCAGTAAGCTGTTTGAAGCAGTTAAAGGCAAGAGTTTGTTTTTGGTGTTGGATGATGTATGGAATTCTCAAGTCTGGACTGATCTACTACAAGCTCCACTGGATGCTGCGGCTACAGCTTTCATTTTACTAACAACTCGAAACATAGAAGTTGCACGTAAAATGGGGGTACAAAATGTGCATGAAGTTGAATTGATGACAAGAGAAGATGGATGGGAACTATTTTGGAAGAGTATGCACATCAATGAAGAGAAAGAAGTTATAAATCTGAAGGAAATAGGGATGCAGATTGTTGATAAGTGTGGCGGCCTCCCTCTTGCAATCAAGGCTTTAGCTGGTGTCCTAGCGACCAAAGATAGAACCAAGGAACAATGGAAAAAGATCCTGAGAAACAGTGATTGGTCTATGAGGTCTATGAGTGAGCTTCCTACTGAACTACATTGTGCTTTCAATTTGAGTTATGAGGATCTACAACCATGCTTGAAAAAATGTTTCCTTTATTGTGCCCTATTTCCAGAAAGGTGGATACTGAACCGTGATGATCTTGTGCGATTCTGGGTTTCAGAAGGTTTTGTAAAAGAGAAAGAAAATCAACTACTAGAAGATTCAGCAGAAGAGTACTATTATGAACTGATTTACAGAAATCTGCTGGAACCAGAGCCCATACAATTTGGCCACCAATGGTGCAAAGTGCACGATCCTTTAAGACAGCTTGCTTTATGTCTATCGCAAGAAGAGTTCTTTGCTGGAGATCCAGAATCTTTGGATTCTAAAACTTTTTCCAGACTGCGATATGTTTCAGTTATTACAGGGAAGAATTTGGTAGATTTCCCTACAATGGGTGCAGGCCTTAAAGGAGTGAAGACATTGATTTTTAATGGTGAAAACTCAACATCAATTGAAACAGAAGTTTTTAAACAGTTTCGCCATGTTAATGTTCTTGATTTGACTGGGTTCCTTGTACAGAACATTACAGAATACATTGGAAATCTGGTACATCTCCGTTTACTAGACCTAGATGGTACTGATGTATCTAGCATTCCAGAATCCATTGGTTCTCTCAGAAGCCTAGAAATACTGAACTTGCAGAGGTGTGATTCTTTGCATAGTCTTCCTTCTGCAATTACCAAATTGTGCAATTTGAGGCGCCTTGGTCTGGGTGGTACACCAATAGATGATGTTCCAAAAGGGATTGGCAATTTGGCATTTCTTAACGATTTGGAAGGGTTTCCAATAGGCAGTGGCCGAGATAATTCTATAACGCAAGATGGATGGGAATTGAAAGAGTTGGCTTCACTTGTTCAGTTGAGGCGGCTCGATGTAGTTAAATTAGGTAAAGCAGTTCCATGCGGTACAAATTCATTTCTTGAAAACAAAGTTCATCTAAAATTTATTGTACTACGCTGCACAGACCAAGCTACAGATAAGCCATACCCGGATGAAAATGTTAGAAAGATCGAGGCAATCTTTGAGCAATTGATTCCTCCTATGAATTTGGAAGATCTGGCCATTGACAGATTCTTTGGCCAGTGTTATCCCACATGGTTAGGTACCCATTTGATATCAGTGAAACATTTAACACTTGCTAATTGCATATCATGTGTGGATCTGCCACCATTGGGGCAGCTACCCAATTTGAAATATCTTAGAATTGTGGGAGCAACCGCAGTTACAAGGATTGGACCAGAGTTTATCGGCCATGGGGTTGGTAATCCCAGTTCTTCGGAGTCAGTGGCATTCCCAAATCTTGAATTGCTCGTGATGAGAGACATGACCAGCTGGACAAAGTGGTCCTTTGTTGAGGAGGATGAGATACAGCATGGAAATACTCCAGGAAACAATGAGAATGAGATGGTACTACAACTACTGCCACGTCTGAAGAAACTGCAACTCATCAACTGCCCAAAAATAATGACGCTCCCACAACAGCTCGCGCATGCTTCCAGCTTAGAAGTGCTAGAGTTGAGATGGGCAAGCAGCTTGAATGTGTTGGAGAACCTTCCCAACCTCTCTGACATCCTCGTAATGGCAACATGTGAAAACCTGAAGACTGTCTCCAACCTTCCTCTTGTGAGAGTACTACGCCTACAGAAATGCCCTAATTTAAGATCAGTTGAGAACTTGGACAATTTGGAGCAAATGTGGCTCACCGAGGACATGAAGGATACCTCTTCGAAGTGGCTACCACAACTTCAGGAACAACAGCGCCATAGTAAAGACCTTGATGTCTACACGTGGCGATGATGTGTAAATGCTCAAATGGATACTTGGATAGCAACACTAGATCAAAGGTATGATCATTGACTATTGCTTCCAAGTTCTTAATTCGCATGTACTTTTACCATAGTTTCTCTTTGTTTTACCGTACAATTTCTCCTAAATTTCAAAGCCACGGGGTCCAATTCATGGCCATCAAATAAGATGTCTTCCATTTTTATTTTTCATTTTTTATTATTTTTTTTGGGGGGGGGGGGGGGGGGGCAGGACACTCAATAAGCTTGGTTTGGTCGTAGACATATCCTGTTCGTTGATTTAGCTCAATGGACGCTAACTTTTTGGTGTTTATTGTCTAAAGGACATTACACTGCACCACAGGCCTATTTTGCCCATGCTTTCTTATCATCTCTTTTACTTAAGGCTGGTGTCATTTCTCTCCTCTTCTCCTTTCCTACTAGTGATTTGCGCGCGCCCATGCGCGCGTCAAATGGCCAAAGAAAATTTTTCAAAATAAAAGACAGGGTGAATATTAGAATTCTAGATATATATTACATGGCATAGGGAGTTAGCTCAAAGAGCGATCGAAGTCTCACACAATATTACATCAAACTTGAAGTCCTAGGAACGGGAAGTACCATAGTGGTCCATAATTTTACTATAAGGTTCATTACGGAAGGCACCACAAGATAGGAAGTGCATGGAAAAGCATAGAATCGAGCATTTCTGGAGAATGTTGGAGTAGTAGTGCTCTGGCTTCGGCTGTGTGCCATAGGAGGCCTAGTTCAGATGGCGAGTCCGATCCGATTGCATGCTGCAGCCGGATGAATAGTCTGCGAAAAGGGTTTTCTTAGTTTATTCTTGGCCTATACTGCTTGAGATGTTAACTACAGGTGTAATCTATTGTGTACCTCGTGGCAGGTAGACGTCTCATCTGAATTATTGGTGAAGGCAGAAGTTGCACTGTCTGATGCGTGTCCATGGCGTCTCCGAGCATCAGCTATAAGGCATATAGAAACACGATGAGATGGTAGTTCAGGCTGGATAAATAATGATGTAAATCTCATTGTTTGTATACAATGTGTTATGCAGAAGCCATCATCAGAAGACTCGCTGGAGACAGAGGACTGGCTGTAGGTTGCAAAGCCACGGTATTTCCCACGTGCAATGCGTGCATTGGCTGTAATAGAGACATAGATAGAATTAGACAATGCGAAGCGCTGCAATGGTAGGGGTAGGCATGAATGTTACCTCTTATCTGCCATTCTTTGGCTTCATCATACATCTCCCTGTCGCATCCGGCTTCCTCAGCTTGTAATCAAACATATAATGAACATGAAAAGAAGTCAATCAAATATGTGGTAGTTAAGTGTGCGCTGGTTGAATATACAATGGATGATATGCTTGTTACCTGAATCCAAAGAAAGAGCAGGATCATTGCTGGTACATTCAGTCTTATTGGTGTAGGCTTGGTTCATAGGAAAGGGTGGAGCCTCAGAATAGTTATATGCTGTCATGGTGACAGGGAAGACTAAGTTTCTGACACCATGTTGGGTTGGGTACTGCAGCCCTACTTTTCCAGTGTTTGGAATGGAGTTTGCATTAGCTGCAAATGCACCGACCCGACACTCGCCTGTAGTTTCGCTGAAAGTATGATCCTGGATGCTGCAGTGGCGGTCGAGCAGTGATGCTAATGCATTGGGATGGAATGTATGGGGTGGGAAGCCATGAATGTCTATAGCCAGCTCAGTGTTCCAGTCAATAGCCTGGCCACCATAGTGGTTAGACATGCACGGGGTTGGCCACAGCCCACAGGGCCATCTGAGTAAACAACAAATATGTTTTTGTCCAGGTGAAAGCGCAACCTGATGACATAGGACAGTGTAGACATTTAGAGGCTGAAGAAGCCATAAAGGCACATGATAATACAATCTAAATGAGAGTTCATACAGTCCACCAACTACCCTATGCGCCACACTCAATCTGAGGTATGTAAGCCGCGAGCAAACCCAGCGAGGCTATTAATACCAAATGCCAATTATAAGTACTATGCAGAGGCGCATCACCTACACTGTCCAGCAGAGGTGCACTTCCATCCAGATGCAGCCATGGAAGACACATAGTTCTGGCCACATGGCCAGCCGAATAAATAGTTAACATGGTTTTGCCCGATGCAGTTCTTCCTGCCTAGAAGCCAACACAGTGGCCAATCTACTATCTTAGGACGACGGGTTAGTTTCCTATGCAGAGGAAGCCAAGCCACAAAAAAGAGGCAGGAGTCTTCTTTGGACGGCAGGTTATACAGAGCCAGTCCAGCCAAAAGTCAGCGATCCGGTCATGTTTCCTGCAAACAACAACGGACTCAGTGACTTCAAGGATATCTGGGGTGCGACGGTGGAAAGCAGACTTGTGTTACAAGGAACTTGCCTGATCTAGTCGGTCTTCTGAGCGGGGGACTCCTCTCCAGAAGAGTCGCCATGCTCGGCAGCTTTAGCTTTTTCAGCTGCAGCACTGGAAGAGGACATAGGGTCAGTGTCGTGGCCCCTAACTGGGTAGGAAACAAAATATAGGTTGCTTAAATAGGTAGATCATGGAAGAACGCTGGTTCCATACTCTGAAATCTGAGGGGCTGCAGCAGCGGTGTCAGCATCATCAGGCTCCAGCACAAGCCTGCGGCGGCATGAAGAGCCCTTTGTAGCCTTTGACGATCCACTGCAGAAAAAGGTGAATCTGATCGAACCGAATAGATGGAAAGTCGCATTTCCTGAACCTATATATAACAAAACCATTCTCATCTATGAGTGTTTCAGGTTCGAATTTTTTTGTAAATTTCTTTGAGCATTTACCATTTTTCATACATGCACATGTGGGATGACTTGCGCCACAGGGACCATGGACCATATGTTCAGCCACCAGTACATAGCCAAGCGGGTCTGTCCGTGGGTCTGGAATCTCAGCACTAATGTGTTTATTTATGAATGCAGGAGAAGGGTGGGAGGTATCCTGCCTCAACCAAGCAATTATGTGGGCATGTGGTAGGCCCCGCTTTTGAAACTCAACTATATGCAGCACTAAAAAAAAGAACAATAAGGTAAACAATCAGACCCAGATCCGCTGAAGCCAACGAAGAACCACAAACAGCACAGTGGTTCAAGGGACATACCAGCACTAATGGGGCCAAAGACGGTACCACTTTTAATATCATCGAGGAGCTCTTCGAGTTTCATATTGTACACTCTAGTTACTATATCTAATCTGTCAGTAGATTTTTGGCCAGGCTCAAAAGACAAGGCCAATGCAATTTCTGGCCACTTTGGGTTACAGGTGAAAGTCACAAAAAAGTCTGGCGGACCATGGACTCTACAAATAGCAATTGCATCATGGTAGTTTTGGATCATGTATCGCCTACTGCCGATATGCGACGCTGGCAGCACAGTTTTCTTGCCAACCTCACCTCCGTCCACACAACCCTTCTCTACCGCATCCACAATACCCTGCACGCTCTCTACCCGCAATTTGCCTTGATTTTTTATCACAAACCAGAGTCTAGCCTCATCGACACACGCACGTGCATCGACCTTAGCTTGGCTGGATAAGGAACCATAGCAAAGGAAAGGATTGGACTGGCCTCTTCTATAGTGGAAACAATGTCGATAATAGTCTTGCATTGTTATTTTCGTACGCTTGTTCTCGCCTGATGTATCTATCCCCGTGTAAGGCATGTCAATTTGGAAGCCACGCTCACCATAAGGAAAGAGGAGCGGATACTGCAGTGACATAAAAGCAGGATGCAAAGAGGAGATATGCTGCAGCCTGCCAGACCTAGGCTGCACGACGATATCACGCTAAAAAGTATCAAGCGAGAAATCCCCCACAACCACCAAGGCAAGCTGGGCAACAGTGGGCAGATTATACTGAACTGGGTCCCCTTCTTTTGCCCCAATAAGCCTTACCACAAACTCATCGTTGCTATCTTGTGCTAACCTATCTTTGGCCAGCCTAAACTTTTTTGCCAATGGGTTGTGGTCATCCAACATTTTTAGCAATTGATCAGCAATGGCTGGGTCTAAAGGATCACCTGCACGCTCATTCGGGCTGAGGGCGTGGATTCTATTGCTAACCTCATTCGTTGTGTCATATATATACAGCTGCAGGAATTTGGGTGGCTGACCTTCACCTGGAAGGAGGGGGCCTATACGATGATGGATCTGGCCAGAGATTTTAAACACAGGAGGACCACGACCATCGTTCATGGATCTATCAATATCTGCACCCATCGATGTAAACGCAAACGGGCAATTGTACCGGCGTATATTCTTGAGGAATTGTCTACACCGAGTATCACCATCAAATCTGGCAAGAGAAGCGAGTGGCTCGGGGGGTAATTAAAAGGAGGTATGACCACTTTACCAGCCTTACAACACCCATTATAAACGACCCTGCCATCTCTCACGCTGGACTCTGCAGAGCTACATTCTCGCAACCAAAATATGGCACCGCATTGCCGACATGTATAGTCAGGACCCCCATAGAAAGAGCGGCCTACATATGAATCTAGGAACAGACAGGGAGAAGGTAATCAGCAAGCGTGCATTATTTAGATAGGCTAAACACCGCCAATAGGCGAAGAGGGAAGCTCGCACAGACCTTTGAGAGCATCAATATATTCCTGACTGAAGTGGCCACAACCTGATGCATCAACGCTGCCTACCAAGCCTAAGAACAGAGTAGAATTGGAGCAAGGAGCAGTCCAGATTAGAATCAATCTATGTACAGGAGCCCGAACGGAACAACGATCTAAAAAAGGAAGCACCTGATTTAGCCAGCTTCTTCTGCCTCATATATTTCATGCGTTTGCGCCGTGCATCAGCAGGCGAAAGGCTATTTGGCGTATGATAAGCAGCTTCGGCTATAGCATGGTTACAAGGAAATATCTACGGTGAGCATCAGGTTGGAGTGAAACAAATACGTACAGTATAGGCAGGAGAACCTACACTGTCTTTTCCGAGAACCTGAAGGGTTACGGGGTGGAGCACACGAGGAAGCTAGAAGAGGGAGCCAATGAAGCAGATAAGCAACAGAAGGATAAATGGGAACCAGAAACACACATACCGAACCTAACCAGCGTAGAGACGTACATGGCTCTCCAGACCCTACTGGAACAATAGGCGGTCGACGATGCCTAGCCATTGCAATGGCTATATGTGCCGAGAGTATGAGAGCTACAACAGCTGAACAGAGGAGAACATGCATTATATTAACGCCACAGTCAGAGAGGAGAGCTGAACAACTGTTTATACAACATGCCGTGGAAATGTAATAGACCGCCAGAAAGTACAATATCTCAGAATACAGAAAAGAAAGGATCTATCTTGACGAGCCTACACAAGAAGATTCAGGACTGAAAGTTCTCTCATAAGCGACTCAGCCTGACTGACAACCCCGGTCGCCCTGGCAGCCAACGACACAGCACTGCGCGCTACTCCACTGCAAAATAGGACTCCTTCAAAATTGTAATCTACAACCACGAACCCATACAGCTTCTGAAGGAACGATATGGCCTGGAGAGCAGCATGCTCGTGACCATCTATGGAAGAACCATCCATGGATGACCAGAAGAATACACTATGGGTTGACCGTACCGCTCCGACGGAAGGGACATCTGTCTCGACGCCGTAAACCGGCGCGCCATCTCCGGTGAACTCAGAGACGACGGCGGCATACGGCAGCCCACAGCGCGTAACCACTGCCTGCAACAGCGCCACGCAAGACGCGCCAACCACGAACATCGTGCGCGCTCCACTCTGTGAACTCAGAACGCAAAACCCAAAAGAAAAGAACCCCACCCAAAAGGGGAAAAACACACTGACCAAGCAAACACAGCGTAAGACATCCGCTTTAGCTAATAATAATCGAGAAGGACAAGGCAGGCTAGGCGGCAGATGAAGAAGCATACCAACAGCAGTCAATCTGGGCATCAAAAACCAAATTTACCGAACCGAACCGAACTACCCGAGAACCGAACCGAACTTCCCGAACCGATCGGTTTCGGTTCCAAGTTCGGTTCCAGGATTTAACTACCCGAAATTCCCGAGGGAAATTCGGTTCCAGGCCTCGGGAAACCGAATAGCCCGAAATACCCGAAATTATATGTGTGTGCTGCTGCCTGCTGTGCAGCCTGTGCTAGTGTGCTGGACGCCCATCGAGGCTTAAGTTTGTTGCTTGTGGATTGTGGAATGTTGTTTGTTTGCATTGAACTTTTATATATGTGTGCTATGTGCATGAATGCTGTCAAAATGCTGTCAAAATGAGGCAAAATGCTGTCAAAATTTACATTTGAATGAGCTATTTTTTTATTTTCTTGTTTTTCGGTTCCTGTTCGGGAATTCCCAAAACCGAACCGAATTTTCCGATCCCGAAACCGAATTTCCCGAACCCGAAATAGGAACCGATCGGTTCCAGTTCCTAGGTAACCGAATTACCCGAATACCCGAGGAACCGAACCGATCGGTTTCGGGTACCGGAATGCCCATATTGAAACAGCAGGAGGATGCAGGGCGCGCTAAAGCTGGACCCGGCAGCGCTCCACCACCCGGACGTGCCCCCGACGCGCTCCCGGACCGCCGCGGCGCCGCAGCAGGAAGCAACCAGGAAGTTCGTCTGCAGCACGAAGCCAGCTGAAAATGAGAGGCAAAGCGTCCACAGGCACATTGAACAGCGCCATGGACGGAACGACACTAGATTAGAGAACGATGCCTGCGGAAGCAGCAAAGAAGCAGAGATGAAGACGATCTGGCATACCCGATGAAGACCGGCGATAGGCTCCAGGAAGTGACCCCCAGATCCGAATGCAGGCCCAGGTCACCTGCAAAGGAGGAGGAAATCGCCGGCAGCCGCGATGGACGGCGCCATCGCCGGAAACACAACGGATTAGAGAGCGCCGCCGGTGGAACGAAGAAACGAACAGGGAAGGAGACGATGCAGGATACCTGTGGAAGCCGTGGGGAACGAAACCGGGGCCAGCGATCGAGGGGTGTGAGCCGATTTTATCGCCGCCGCTGGCTGGCCCCAGCCCAACTGGAAAAGCGCATGAGCCACCACCCACTGACGATGGCCCCGGCCGCGCGTAGCAGGCGTCCTGTCCCCACTGGCAGCGTCGGCGGGGCAGAGGCGGTCAACCGACGAACGAACGTGGCCGTGGAGCGGAGAACCCGTCGCACGCCCGCGGAGCCGACATGCGGGCCAGGCCGCGAGAGGCCAATCACAGGACGACAACGAAAAGCGGCCCTGGCATCGCACGACGGGCGAGCGTCCACCATCGTGCGCGCGTTGCAGCGACGGGGCCCGCGACAAACTCGATCACCACCACACGCGCAGCGACGGAGGCTCACAGACATGCGGACCCAAGCCTGACCTAACCACCCTGGCCCATCAGTCATCGTCACCGAAGGAAGCAAGGCCGGCAGCCCACCTCTCCGACGCGCCGGGCCGGTGACCCGCTCCACCCGGAAGCCGCGCGAGGACAGCGAACCCCAGGTCGACAGCGCGCAGCGCACCCGAGAACAGACCTGGAGTACGGCCGGACCCATTCAAACTCCTGGTCGTGCTCCTGTTCACCTTGGGCAGGTCAACCAATTCACCACCATCGCAGATCGGAGGAGCAACGGCCAAGAAGAATTCCGCCACCGTGGCCATCGCCAGGCCGCGGCATGGCTTGGAGTTCTAGTATCTTTAGATCTTCGCCCTGTTCGTTTGGTCGTTTTTGGCTGGCTGATTCTCGCTGCTGCTGATTTATTGTGAGAGAAAAATACTGTTGAATCGCTGGCTGAAAGCGCTGATAAGTTCAAACGAACAGGGCCTCATTAGATTTCTCAATGGTAAACCAAAAGTGATGGTTCTAGTCTACCACGGCACACGACCATGAGTTTTGACGAGTAAGTCGTGATCTGGCAAAAGAATCCGCTGACTTGCTCGATCGCCATGGGCACGCGGGCTCTTCCCAAGTAAAAATCAGCCATCGATGATCGGCCTCTCCTCTCCGGTCTCGATTGCCATGGGAAGGTGACAGAGAGCCATCGAGATACAAGACCACTTCATTCGCAAAAAAAAAAAAAAAAAAAAAAAAAAAAAAAGAAAGAAAGAAAGAAAGATACAAGACCACTTGGCAATAATAGCAGACAAGCTGCCACTGCCATAGGTGCTGGCAGTCCAGCACCACCAAGATAGCTGCAGGGTGGGATAGGTTGGTAGCGTCATCACCGCCATGCAGCAAGGGAGACACAGTAGGAGTTAGCTTGCAGATGGGGGGAACCAGAAGAAGCTTGCAAACAGGAAGAAACTGGGAGAAGAGAAGAGCAAAGTGGTCTATTGATTGAAGTGTGTGTTCTAGGCAAAGGATCTGTTTTCACAATGTGCCTAGAATCTATATATGGTAATTTCACAGCATCGCTGAACAAGCAGAGTTTATGATTTGCAAGACATCCAACTGCATTACCATCGTAGGCCTATAGAAAGTTTTTGAGCTTCTTCACATACGGAGTATATTCAAGTATGCATCGTAGTTGTATAGTAAGTTTTTTTTTTTTTTGACCGAAAAAGACTGTGGGGGAGATCCCCACAGTGCACGCTCAAATTTTCATTAATAAAGTGGTAAAGGGTCTTACTTACATATTTTAACTGAAAGAATCAAGCCAAACGCAAAAAGATGACCGAAGGTCCTCTTTGAATCTAACTAGATGTAAATTACATTGATGTTTAAACTTGCAGAACCAAAAACTAGGATCCGGAACACGCCTGTTGAAGATTTTGTCATTCCTGACCATCCACAACTCCCACGAAGCTATCATGGTCACCTCTATGAAGCAAGGGATGTTACTAAGACTTCTGGCTTGAAACATTCTGTCAAAAAGCTCCAGGTTTGCATCCCAGGTGATTCCCAAGCGCTGCCAAAGAATCTCGAGCAAACGGACGTCGAAGAACAAGTGTTGTATCGTTTCCGGTTGACTGTATTGCACATGACACATACCTGTGTTCCTGGTACATTTAGGTGCCTTCGTTGGAGCATGGTTTTTGTGTTTAACCGATCCACCAATACTAGCCAAGTGAAGAATTTGATTCGTGGAATGCACCTGGATTTCCAAACCACCTTATAGATAGGATGTGAATCAACACCTTTGAACACATTGGTGTAATATTTCTTCGAGGTGAATGTATCTCCCCATATGGGCTTCCATCTGTCCATTGTTTCTTCATCATAATTTATTTCTGCCAGCATATTTTGCATATCTTCTAGCTCTTGGAATGCTTCTATTGATAGTGGCAGCATGAAGATTGTGTCTAAGTCTTCAGCATTCATCATCTCAAGAATTGAAGCACCTTCAGTTTTTGCAAAGGTCACTAGTCTTGGGTATTTGTTTGACAGCACCTCATCTGTCCAGAGGTCATCCCAGAAGCAAATTGTGTCTCCCTGTCCTGCCACACATCTTGCAATGCCTCTATAAAGTGTGCTTAACCTCAGGACATCCTTCCACCAGAAGGATCCTGTTTCTGCAGCTACATGTGGCACTTTACTTGTATAATATTTGCTCCATATTAATCTTACCCATGGGATGTTAACTTTGTTGTAGAACTTGTGCAAGTGCTTCATTAGCAATGCATCGTTTTGCAATCTCAGGTTTATTATACCCAGCCCTCCTTTTTCCTTGGGCAGCAATGCAATTGGCCATGCCACCAAGTTGCCTCCCTTTTTCTTTGCAGAATTTCCCCTCCATAAACATTGCTTCCTCGGCTCACAATGTTTTCAATCACACCTTTTGGCGCTTTGATTGTGCTCATTGCATAGGTGGTTATGGTGTTATTGCTGAGTTAAGCATTTCAAGCCTTCCACTGTAAGATAGCCATGTAGAACAGGCTGATAGTCTTCTCTCAACTATCCATCATAGGTACTAAGTCTTCAATTCTTGGCTTGGTTGTCCCCATGGGGAGGCCTAAATAAGTGAATGGCATGGTCCCAATGTCACACCCAAAGGTATTTGCAAGAATCACCATCTTGTCATGGTGAACATTGATTGGATACATTTGAGACTTTGAGTAGTTCACTTTGAGCCCTGTTGATTCTGCAAAACTGTTGAGCATTGCTTTGAGGAAGACTAGCTGTCTTGCATCTGCCTGTAGAAGAAGAAGTGTATCATCTGCATATTGGACTATGGGGAAGTCTTCATCAGGTTGTGGCAGTGGTTTGCTCAGAAGGTTGAGATTAGAAGCCTGATTTATTAACACTTGCAAGAGCTCTGCAGCCAAGACAAAGAGTAGTGGTGATAATGGATCACCTTGCCTAACTCCTCTCTTGCATCTAAAATATTTGCCTGATACTCCATTCATGAGAATAGCAGAGGAACCAGATGCTAGGATTGCTTGGACCCACTGTATCCATCTCTGAGGGAAGCCTAAGTGTGTCATCATGAGAATGATGGTGGAGTGTTCAATAGTGTCAAAAGCCTTCTCAAAATCCAACTTGAGGATGATCACTTCTCTTTTGGATTGGTGGCATTGATGTATATATTCATAACTCCAAGCCAAGCAATCTTGTATGGTTCTCGGTTTTGATGAATCCATATTGGTTCGATGCACTATGTCCAAGATCTTCATTTGCGGCTGTCGGCTAGTATCTTGGTGATGAGCTTTAATGAAATGTTCATCAAGGATATAGGCCTATAATCATTCACGGTTCGGACTATCTTTTTTGGGTACAAGTGTGATGAATGAAGTGTTGATACAATTCAGATTTACTTGTCCCTTCATAGAAGCCTGCACGGTCATAGAAATCTCCCTTGACAATTGGCCAACATCTTTTCAGAAAAGCTCCATTGAAGCCATCTGGGCCTGGGGCTTTGTCTACTGGCATTTTTCTCACTATTTTGTCAATTTCATCGGTTTGAAAGGGTTGCACTAAGATGTCCAAATCGGTTGTGGGTCGGATGTACTGTAAATCAAAAAGCATGCTTGGAGATGAGGTAGAGCCCATTCGTTTTTGAAAGATGACCACAATAGACCAGCCTTGCCTGCATGATCCCGTATTATTGCTCCTTGTTCATTTTGGTACTGTGGATGTTGTTTCTTCTATAAGAAATGGTAGCCATGCCATGGAAAAACTTAGTACATTCATCCCCAAATTTGATCCTGTTCACAGTGTATCTGTTTTTCCAATAAATTGTTTTGCACTTGAGCCATTCTTTCAGCTGCCTCTTAATGATAAATCTGAAATTTGCTTCTGGGAAAAACAGTGGCCGCAATTCTTCAATATCGCCCATCGCTGCAATGACTTCATTGCGCTTGGTGATGAGCCGTTTGAGATTGGATATGTTTCGGACCAATGCTTTAGCTTGTATCTGAGAGCCTTTAATTTTGCAGAGATATTTCTTGCCTTATCTTCTAAGGTCCTTGTGGATAGCCAACAGTTATAGACTGTCTCAAGGAAGTCATGTCTTTCAAGCCAATAGTTTTCAAAACGAAAAATATTGGCTTTTGGGATTCTTGTGCCAATACTGATGTGACATGGTAGGTGATCAGAAGTTATCTTTGCCAGTGGAAGCACTTCTGTGTTTGGAAACTCAATAGTCCAGTTTATTGAGGTGAAAAACCAAATCAAGCCGCTCCAACAAAGGGTTCACTTTGCATATTACTCCAAGTGTAGGATCTGCCTTTTAGAGGTAATTCAACCAGCCCCAAGTGCCCAATTGCATCATTGAAAATGAAAGTGTCATTTAGATTGCCACCGCTCTATTTCTGTTGTTTAGTGATCTATAGAAATTAAAGTCCCCCAGAATAACCAGTTGTCATCATCATCAATATCATGATTTCGAACCAGTTGACAAAATCATCCTCACCGGTTCCTCACAAGGGCCATAAACTGTTGTCATTTTCCATTTGTCATTATTATGTACCGATTTGAATTCTATAAAGATCCCAAATCTCGCTTGTCAAGCACTTGTTCCACCGAAGATTGAACTATTCCACACAACTAAGATGCCACCCGAGGCTCCTATCGAGGGTATGTAATCAAAACTGTCAAATCGTCGTGCTGCAAACTTTCTGATGAATGACATATTAAAAGACTCCCGTTTTGTCTCTTGTAGACAAACTATAGAGCATGAACTTTCTTCAATTTTGTTTCTCACTGCGTCCCACTTGCCCTGAGCATTAAACCCCCTAATATTCCAACACAAAATATTCCAATCTCGACTATTCATTAAAAAACTTGATCTGGTAAAGAGATATCTTGTGCCACTAGGGTCACAAGGGAACAGGAACTTAGAAGAAACATCACGGATCGCAGACATGTCATTATAACATCGATGAAGAAAGGACTTTCACACCGACGAGTCAACACCGAAAAAACTGAATTCGGTCACGTAGAAAGGCACCGATAGAGCCATAACGATCCACAATCCACGACTCTACATTGTTCCAACCACAAAAACACAAACTATTGTTCGTGGTAATGGCCACCAAAGGGCTTAGACTCCAACTTAACGAAGACTAGGAATTGGAAGAAAGGACTGAAAGACACCGAACATGCGTAGACCGATCATGCGGACTTCAACTATGATTGTTCTCCCGCCCCCTTCCCCTTCAAGCTCCAAATGCTCCAAAAGCTATTCTTCTTGTTCGTCATCGAAACCCGAGTTGGTGGCGCCGCAATAGCGCATCATCTGTGAGATCACTAGGATCAACACCACATGCTATGCCCCAACCTCGAAGTACAGAGACTGAAAGAGGTTTTACTTCACCTGTTTTCTCATCGACCTCTATAGCCCAGTTCTTGGCTTTCTTGGAGGGCTCTTTGACGATCCTGACCTGGCGAAAACCCTCCGCTCCGGAGGATAATCTTGTGCTTTGCGACGAAAACGTAGGACCGGATAAGGGGTGTGCGATAATCGAAAGAGATATTGTGTCGATGAGTGCCATACCCTTTCTTTTGTTTGAGGCAGCCATGACTTGAACTTCCCGGGCCTCATCTTCTACCATTTTTGCATCCTGGGACCCAACTTGTTCCACTTGAATAAGGCTTGCAACTGGGCTGGGATTGTCTATCTGTATATCTTGGTCCATGAGGTCACTGGGCAGCACAATTGCTTCCAGTGGGCCTTTCCCCTTGTCCATTCCTTGATGAAACATGACTGGCTGAGCTACAGGTTCTGGCTGGTTGGGAGAGGCCTGAGAATTGGGCTCATGGACAATCCCTCCTTGATCAATGATCAGAACTGAGGGAGCAGAGTTGTCCATATCTGCCTGTGCCTGCTTTAGTTTTGCTGCTCTAACTGCATTGTCCACCCAAGGCCAAGATCTGGGGCAACAAAGCAAAGATTCACCACCCGATATGGTACAAGCTCATTTCCTAGCACTTCTTTGATTGGGGCTGTTGGTGATGGAGCATGATTTAGGCTTGCTTGAATGATCTCTTGAGCTCGGGGCTGAACTATTGCCGGTATACCTCTTTTATGAAAGAGTATCAAAGTTGCCACAATTCTTGCCGACGGTTTCACACCTTGCTCGTTCTCGGAATCGTTGAGGTCTCTCTGCGTAAGTGATTTCGGAGGATGAACTGTCATCGATAGGTTGAGAACATCTTCTATTGCAATGTCGGGGCCATTGGCTCTCGTAAATTTCATTGATGAGCCCGACAAGTTGAGGTTGAGGAGGTCTTGTGGCACTGTGGGTGTTCTGGGACCCCTGCTAGAGCATGTGCATCATCATTATCATTTACAAAAACAGCAGGGTCCCAAGCTGGCCAACCTTCCTCTTCTTCTTGTTCATCATCTTCTTGCACCGCACCATCTTGGTTGCCCTCTTCAAGATTTGGAGCAAACTGCTCCTTGGTGTCCCCAAAATCCATTACCTCCAGCATTGCCTTGGTTTGCATAGTGGTTTACAATCTGATCCACCGGGTTTGGGTGTGGATTGCCTCCAAAGACCCCCAGATTGGGTGCAGCACCTTGCTGCTCCTGTTCCCAATTTGGGTCTTGCGGGTTGTGGCCCAACACCACTGGTCCATGTTCTGGGTGGGGCTCGCCATCGAAAGGAACTGGGTCTTCATCACCAGGGAAGGCATCTGGGAAGTGTCCATTTAAGATGAACACAGGGACTGACCAAGATCTCCCCATGCCCCCAAGTAGCGTACCACGAGAAACTACCAGGCTTCTTGGGACTCGTCGAGACTAAGCAAAAGCACTTGGGCCAGGATTCTTGCTTTGTTATCATCTCTGTACCACTCTAGTAATCTGCCATAAGGAGCTACTGCGGCATTGATGAACAGATCCTTTTGGAAATCCAGAGGAAAAGCTAGGAACATAATCCAACAAACACGAATGTAAGTGCATGATCTCGAGTTTATTCCTTCATCATGCCTATCCACTCTCACCACATGATTAGGACCCAAATTGTATGGCGAATTCCGGACTAAGCGTTCCCTCTGAGCCACATTCCTGAGCTTGATCAAACCGAGACCCAAAGGAGAGAGATATGCAGATTGAATACGAACCCTCGATGATCATCCAGAAGTCACAACCGCGTCGAGAGCCCGACGGAGGTGGACGGCATCTTGTTGCACCGGCATCGGATTCGACCGACAATGGCGTAGTCTTCGTGCTCTCTCGTCGGCTCACCACCCAGCGCCATGCGGCCGCGGGCGGGGCGATTCCAACCATGTTCCACCGTCATGCCTGCGGCTAGAAAAGCCTGTGGATTGACTGGAAAGTTTGCCATCTCGTCGCCCTTGGGTTCAGCGGCGGCGGCAGGTATCTGTGTGTTGTTGAGGGCACTGGGGTTTTCTGTGTTGGGAGAAGGAGTCGATGATGGGGGAGCGGCCGAGAAATCTGCCTGGAATTTCTCCTTTAGATTATTTTCTTGTTCAGCTCTTAAAGATTCATCTGAGGTTGTTGCAGCGTGGGGCCTGGCGCCTTCCAGTGTGTGCGAATTCTGTTCTGGCATTGGAACCTTGGGCCTCCATAGGATTGAAGGTTCAGTATTGGTGGGCTTGGCCTTTGGCATCCAAACCCAAATCGGCTTCGGTTTACGGAAGCAGAATTTGGCAATATGTCCAAGTCCTCGACACTTGCTGCATCGTATCTTGGACTTGCAGGCCCATCTCGCGTGGCCCAATTCTAGACAACGGACGCAACTGATAGGCCGGGAAATTAGCTCCCGATTCAAATTTGTATTTGAATCCAACGGCCGCTTCTCAAGGATCACCGTGGATGGCGCCTTGTTCTTCGCGGCCTCCACTGGCTTGTTACCGAAAACTAATTTGGAAGAGGATGCCGAGGGATCAAACTGACTGCTGAAGGATCCAAAAGAGATGGAGACACCAGATTTGTTTGTAGGGGAAGAAGGAGGCTGAATGACAGGCTTGGCAGAGCACTGGATGATGGGCTTGGCAAAACGAACTTTTCCCAATGTTTCTTTTTTCTTTGCCTCTCGCTTAGCCGACTTGGACATGATCTTAGTCCATTCTTTTTCCTGCTCGATCTCCCATTTTCTTTTCTCTCTTTCCCAATGAGGGGTGCCATTGCTCCACAAATGGAAATAGGCATCAAAAGATTTGGCAATGACACGACGGATCTTATAAACATGAAAGCCCACTTCCTTTGAGAAGACAGAGAAACGAAAATGGTTGTTGCTGAGAAATTGCACGTGGAAATTCTCAGCAACTCCCCCGAGGCAGGATTGAAGGGCTAAGGCCACTGAATCCTCCGTCAAGCGAAAGAGAAATCTTCGAAACGTGACGAGCAGGAAGAATGATCCATCCGGGGTGGGAAGGGGGTGGTGTACCGGAGACCTGAAGAGATGGCGAACTTCAATCCTTGATCGAAATCAAGGCCGGCAGCCAGATCCGAGGTGGATCCCATGGCCACCAGCGGCGTTCTCCCGTGGTTCACCGGCGTAGATCATGATGGCCGGCGGTGAGGGGCGTGGAGGCGGCGGTGGGGGAGGAGGAGGGGGCAGACGCGAGAGCCATCCCTATTGTTGAGCAAACGTCTGGAATATCCAGTTGTATAGTAAGTTGAAGGTGCATATGAATTATTAGCACCTTTAATAATTTTAAACCTGCTAATAGAATTAATATATAGTTAGCAGTCCTCAGGCTAATAATTAGAGCATCTCCAACATTTATGCATTTTTGGTTTGGCATTTGTTGTTGTTTGCCAACTCCCCAAACGATTTGGCAAACGAAAAAAAAGTCTATCTCCAAGAGTTGTGCATTTTTGACTTGGCATTTCCAAAAAATAGTGGGAAAGGGGAAACAAACCACGTCGTGGGCAGTTCGCGCGAGACAATTCGGGCAAGATTCTCGGGATTTCACAAATGCCAAGCCATCGGTGCCTATGCAAAAATGTCAACTTTTCTCTCTCAAATGCCAAGTTACCCAAAATGCAAAACTCAAATGCAAAACTGTTGGAAACCTCTTTTTAAGTTTTTTAGCAAATTTCAAGAATGCAAACCCCAAATGCATAACTGTTGGAGATGCTTTTATTAGTAGATCAATTTTGCAGCTGTATATGCATTTGTCTGATATGATCTATGCAAATCTATTTGGGCAGGTTCACAGAAATATGCAGTTTCGGCACAGATAGAACTCGTACAGCATGGACGGATGGATATGGGAGACAATTCGATGGCAATCGTTTGATGATCACCTTGCAAAGTTGAAAGGTTGTTTTGCTGGAATACTGAGTGCAGCACGCGAGCTGTCAGATTGCCGCACGGGGCATGTAATAATTTTCTTCGTTTCCTGTGGTTCCGATGATGTGGGCTGCGAGGAACGACAGACGTTGCAGTTTAACGAGTACAAGTTTTTCTCATTGGTTGAATCATTTGTGTTCATTCCAATGCGCGGGTGTTTTTGGTTTCTTTTCTGCCTTTACAAACTCATGTGATTTCGTTGCATTCGAGTAATGAAATTCGGCTTTGCCGTGGTGGCTGGTAAAATGAAACCAGCTCCAACAATGGCAAAAACTGCCATGCCACTGAATCGATAATTTAACCAATGGTGGTCGGATCAGCACATCTGAATTCACTTGGTGTGGAAGAGCTCCTCCATGTCCTCGAGGCTCCGGCCACTGGTCTCCGGCAGGCAGGCATAGACGAACACGAACGACGCGGCGGTGATGGCGGCGTAGAGATAGAACGCGCCGGCCATGGTGATGCCCTGGTAGAGCGAGATGAAGGTCATGGTGACGACGCCGCTCATGATCCGGTTCATGGCGGTGCCGAGCCCGGCGCCCTGCCCGCGCAGCCGGAGCGGCAGGATCTCGGAGCTGTACACCCACGCCAGCGGGCCAAGCCCGACGGAGAAGGCCACCACGAACGCCACGACGGCCGCCACGCTCACGGCGGCCACCGCGGCGTCGTCCCTGGCCCCCGCGAACGCCGCGAACAGGGAGCCCAGGACGAGCAGCGCCGCCGTCATGCCGCCCGTGCTGACGAGCAGCAGCGGGCGCCGCCCGACGCGGTCCGCCAGCGCCATGGCGACGAGGATGGACCCCGCCTTGGCGATGCCGAAGAGGACGTTGAGGCTCAGGAGCAAGGTGTTGGACGTGACGCCGGCCATGGCGAGCACGCGCGGGCCGTACAGCACCACCGAGTCGATGCCGGAGGCTTGCTGGAAGAACTGCAGCGTAAGCACGATGGCCAGCACGCGCCGGACGCCGGCCTTCGTCGCCACCTCCTTCCACGTGCGTCCGCTGCCGCTGCTGCTGTTCGTCACGACGTCCTGGATCTCGAGCAGCCGCTGCTCAGCCTCGGCGGGCGTGTCCGACGTCCTGTCGAGCACGGCCTTGGCCTCGGCGACCCGGCCCTTCATGGCCAGCCACCGCGGCGACTCCGGCATGGTGAGCACCCCGCCCGCCAGGAACACGGTGGGCACCACCCCCGCCGCGAACATAACCCGCCATGACAGGTGCACGGGCAGCCCCGAGAAGGCGAGGTTCGACACGTAGCTCAGCATCACGCCAGTGTTGATAAAAATCTTCACAAAAAGAAGCAACATTTGCGGAAAAATCAATACACAGTTGCCGCAAAACTCGATAAATTTTGCCGAAAATAAAACAGAGACATGGCACACGGCAGAGCAGCAGCTTGCTTACCTCGGGAAGCGAGGTGAGGAGGCCACGGGACGACGCCGGCGCGATCTCGGCGGCGTAGACGGGCGCGATGACGAGCGCGTAGCCGACGCCGACGCCGGCGACGAAGCGGCCGACCATGAGCAGGGCGTAGCCGCCGGCGAGCGCCATGGCGAGCGGGCCGACGAGGAAGAAGGCGTTGGCGAGCACGATGGTGAGGCGGCGGCCGAGGCGGTCGGAGGTCCAGCCCGCCAGCAGCGCGCCGACGAGCGAGTAGATGTTGATGACTCCCGAGAGCACCTCGATCTGCGCGTCGCTCACCCCGAGGTCCTCCGCCATGAAGATCTGCGCGCCGCTCGTCACCGCCACGTCTGCCGCCGTGCATGGCATGCGGTTCAGCATCTCACTGACGTATATATATGCAGAGTTGCCAATCTAGTAGAGGAAGAACATAATACTTACTGTAGCCCATGAGCACGGAGGTCATGGAGGCGAGCACGGCGCAGAAGAAGGGGTACTTGTTGCGCTTCGCCGGCGGCGGTGGCGTGGCGTCGGCGTCGGGCTTTGCGAGCAGCGGCGCCTCGGCGTCCGGCCGGTGCGCCATGGCTGCTGGTTCGAGCTGCAGAGTGACCCGGACGGCCCTGTGTGTTCCGCAGGAACAATGTAGTCCTCGAGTCAAACTTATCCGGGAACTGGAGTCTGGAGAGCCGTCGTGCACGCAGATATGGATGCCGGTGGATGACGTGGCAGGGCACGAGCCACGCGGCAGGTGACGTGGAGGGTGACGCGGGCGTGGGTGCCCGTGTGATCTTGAGCTTGTGTCCCCACGTGGATCCGGCGTATGGAAACTAAGGCTGGATAACGAGCCAGCTCGGCTCGACTCGGCTCAACTCGTTTTGGCTCGTTAAGATAACGAGCTAGCTCGGCTTGGTCCCCACTTGGATCCGGCGTATGGAAACTAGTAAACTTTTCTACTCTTATAAACATCTCAAAATAAATCAACTTCTATAATCATTCATATGGAAACAAATCGATTCCAAGTTTCACGCTAAGTATACCGTCTCAAGTTTGATCAACCCTTTCTTTTTGAGAATCACATTGAACAGGATAATACTGTTTATGAAATTGTATTATAGAATGTGATTTCTAATGTACCTTATAAACCATCTCAAGTTTTATCAATCTTTTTCTAGAATTACATTGATTTTTTTTTTCTCGAACACGACTTCACGTGTCATTTTCATTAAGAAGAAGCAGCCGGGACCGGCGAATACAACAAAACCACGGAGAGAGTGGTCACAAACACAACACAACACGAAACTAACAAACGCAGCAAGAACAGAGAACTCCCCACCCGCCTACACAACAAGAACGCAACACTCTAACTCGAAAGCAGCCGGAGCTGGAGCAAGACCACGACGACGGCGCAGGTTCAGAGGCATCACAAGCTCGGCAGCGACTGCCCAAGGTGGAGCCAAGCGCGACATTGGTGGTCGGAGCAGAGCTCAACGCTACAACGGGGCATGACAAGTCAGAGCGAAGGAAGGGGACGCTGCCGGTGACACTGGAAGTCTGAGGAGGACTGCGGATGGCTACGCAGGGCTCGCAGGGGGCTTCAACGGAGCCTTCAGCAAGGGGGTGACGTCCTCGGACGCCAGCTCCGCTGAGAAGAAGGGTCCCCCGGAACTTTCGTTCCCGAACCCCGGCAGCCGTCGACGACCAAAGATGACGACGCCTTCAGGAAGGTGATGACGCGGCCGCCACCGTCGTCGGCCCAAGGCGCAAGGCCTAGGAGAGGGGTTTTCACCCAGACTGTCGTCGACCGCAGTTAGCCCGCCACGACGCGCGCTGTCCGTCGACCCACCACCCCGGTGGGGAGGACGAGCACCGCCGCCTGCCGCCGTGCTAACGGCAAGTTGGCGTGAGCCGGCATGGGCCATCCTCAACCCACCACCGCCGGTGGGGAGGACCAGCCCAACCAAGCGCCAACGTCGCTCGCCGAAGCACTGCGACAGCCAGAGAAGCCGGGGCCGCGCGCGGGGCGCCCCCTGGCGCCGCCGCCGCGGCACGGGTGAGCCGAGGGGAGGTGGCTAGCCGGCCTGGCCCGTCGCCGCCGCCGTCAACCCTGGCCCAGCCCGCCCGGCGTCTTCCACGCCGGAAGCGGGCGGCCGCTAGCCTGCGCCGCCGGGCCGCGCCGCCGGGCCAAGGCGCCGGGCGCGCGCGGCGAACTTAGGGGGAGGTGGGCGGCCAAGGGCGCCGCCGCCGCGCGCCCCGCCCGCGCCCAACAGGGGGGAGGAGGGCACGCGGGCGCACCACGCGTCGGCGCCGTCGCCGCCGGGCGGGCTGGGCGGGCCGGCCGGCGGGGCCGCGACCCTGGCCCAACCCGCCGCCGGCCGATCTGGCCCGCTCGGCCACCGAGGGGCGGGGAGGGGAGCCAGATCCGGCCGCCATGGTGCAGCCGGGGCCAGGGGAGGGGCCACCATCAAACCCTAGGCCCGGGCACCACCGGCCGACCCGGCCGTCCCGGCCGCGGATCCGGGCGCGGAGAGGCCGGATCCGGCCAGGGAGGGGCCGGATTGCCTCCTCGGCGGCCGCGGACGCCGGCGCCGGAGGAGAAAGGCAGGGGGGAGGGGGAAGGGGGAGCACGGGGGGGCACCGGGAGGGGGAGCGGCGGGGAGGCGGCCTTTTTGAGCCCTCCCGCTGGCCGCCGCCGCCGGCGGCGAAGAAGGGCGGCGACGGCGGCCCGAACGACGGCAAGGGTGGGGGGCGAGGAGCGGCGGCGCGGTGGCCCTCGAGTCGCCCCCTGAGGGAGACGACGCGAGGGGAGGGGAGTCAGGTTCTTCCCCTAAGCTGTTTGTGAAACCAAATTATTGTATTATAGAATGTGATTATGATGTACCTATACCTAGTCCTATAATTTGGTGCAATAAGTATTAGTGTTTATTTTTTATAAAAATAATTTGATTTAGGACAACTGTACAAAACTACAAATAGATTTAGTTTAAACTTGAATCACTTTATTGTGTCTGATTGATGAGTCAGTGCTCATGATGGAGAAAGCATTTTTGGACTCTTATAAGTATGAGATGCATAGCTTAGCTTGTTTAGGTTTCTTTTCCAAACTAGTCATGGTAAAGTGCCCTTTTCATATATCTCTACAGTTGATGCAGCCCTGCCCAGCCCATGCATCTGGTTATTCCTCCCAAATGCAAAGTCCAAACCTACTTATGCGGTTGGATCGCACATGCAGATCAATCATACTACTGACGCTGATGTCTTACGCCGTGTCTGACTGACATTCCAAGCACACATGCATGTGTGCTGTGTTTTATTCGCCATAAGAAGCAAAAGACAAGTTGTACACGTACGTTCACAGAAGGACCGATGATGGAATTGAAAGCTGTAACCTGTAACTTGACGTGTTAGTCATACACGGTTTTGTAGCAGCCACAAAGCAACAGGACAGATTGCGTGACTAAAGTTTATTTGGACAAGCGATGTCTTAGAAGTAGTAGTAAGAGCATAGATCAGTGTATGACTAACTATGGATACAAGTGATGTGGAAATACATAGTCTCCGGTGACAGGACGGCTGATAGCAATGGCAAACATTAACTGAAGGATCTGATGGTGAAGATTCCAAAAATTGGCACCTTGTTGTGTATATCAAATGGAACCAGGAAAACACACAAAACCGGAAGACCATTTTATATGGAGCAGGAGTTTAATGAGTGGCGCAAAGCAATCTTTTTATGACATTTATTTCTCGTGAACCCGCAAATAGGCTCAATTTACAGGTTTCGCGACAATCCGCAAAAGTTAAGTCTATTTGTGGGCTCAGTCTCGCTTGCAATTGCATCCTGACTAGAAAATACTTGTTCATGCCGTCTCTATTTGTTCCAGAATCATATCGAATCCTTATTGGAGAATTTCCACTGTGATTCAAATCAAATCCTCCAAAAACTCATGGTTTTCCCTTTGTCGAAAAAGGACGCCGACATGATGCAAGGGGTTCTATGAACCTTGGTACACACAGTTGCTAGCTTGCTACACATTTGTTCAGAAATATTAATTGGAGTAGACAAAAATCGTTATCCAGGTGTGTGGGCTCGGATTATTGCCTGACTGACTGCAACCTGGTTGTACGAAACTACGAATGAACGGCATGCGACACTTCTTGCAAATAATCTTTCGGTAAAATAAAATGCCGAAGTAACATTTCCTTGGTCGTGTAAACACATTTCCATGTTGTTCCTACGTTTCCTGCTGTGCGCACAGCACGCAGGGAGATGAGGATTCCTCGTCCAAGGAAATCTTGGATATTTTCGAACGCGCTCGCTACCGTGCAAAATCTGACGGGACCGTCAGTCCTTTAGCGATTGCAATTTGAGGGAGCGCCGCTGTATCCATGTGTATGTGTCCCATCTGGCCGGGCCGGACCGGACCACTGTTTTTTGTGCGTTAGACGAGCAGTGCAGTGCGGCGGCCAACGGCCTGGCCCAACACAAATCAGAGCAAGATATTTGCTACCCCGCCTAGGCAAAAACAGCTTCCTCTCCACACGCACACACACACAAAAAAAAAAATGCCCGAAAGATCCACTATTCTTTAGATTAAGGTTTCTCTCATACTCTTTAAAACTTTCAGCCTGTGCATGGTTCCAACAACATCAGTTTAAACTCTTTTGATACTCACTCCAAACAAAACAACAGCGATATTCGCACTACTACATGGTATCATCCAGGAACAAGTTTGCTACAGAATATAGATAGCTCCCGAACAGATGAATTTCTGACTTTAGCTTGGTGATGAATTCAGGCCAACCCGCCGCTGGTCGCTGTCCTGATTATCTGAAACAAGGCTGCAAGCAGACCAAGAGAATGTGGAGTCAGACTTCTCGTTAAATCAAGACCAATGCATTGTCTGACTAAGGAAATTTAAATCCTTTCTATTCAGGCAGTCAGACTTCTCGTTAAATCAAGACCAATGCATTGTCTGACTAAGGAAATTTAAATCCTTTCTATTCAGGCAGGTTAGATGTTTTCTGGCATACAAATAAAACAAAGGTAAACGACACACATGATGCCAAGATAAAAACCTATGAAGTTTCACCAACATAGATTTCAGTTATATGAAATAAACTCGCATAGAACCATGTTTCATAAGTAAAGCGGCATCATAATTTAAAGTTTCACCATGTCAAAAGTTCACACTAACAAGGGACAAATACTTCACTAGCAAATCTTAGTCGACAATATACGTTACAGCCACTTGCAATAATGCATTGCGTTTGAACCATATATAATACACATTAGACAAGTTTCCATAATCTGGTTATCAACTTCATCACTTTGACTACTACGACATACAGTGAAGTGAATAATAGTTAAAGTAATCAGCCCAGAACTTTGATATCCTCAACAACATGCTTAGAAAGGTGGTTGTAGCGCCCATTTTAGTTTTGGGTGTTAACTCTCAACAGGTAATGCATGGGTCTTTAGAAAATCATATAGCCCATCTAAACACAAAGCGAATAATGTTATGAAAATCAAGATGCTCTATCCAAATCCAACATAATTGCCAGATACTGGTCAGACATGCACCAAACAATATTTCAAGCACTAGTAGTGATGCCTATAAAAATATCAGGTTTCGGTCACAAAGGACTGACATGAACAGCAAAACAACGTACCACTTAAAATAACCCTGGAATCAGTCAAACTTGCTATATTTATACAAGCAGTTCATGAAGAAAACATTATTTATCAGTGGACGGTCACATGATTCTAAAAGCTGAAGAGCTATGGATTAAGATGTGTTGATGCTTAAAATAGCCATCAAATGAAAAGACTAAAAACAACTCCAAAATGCAAGAGATACAGTTTCAAAATAGAAGGGAGGCTGGGCAAAGGCTTAGTTCGATGCTTACATGATCCAATGACCACAAAAATGAAGAATCCAAGCACTATCGGTCCAACAGGGTAGTCATTCCCCTTTTTCACTGTAGTCTCAGGAACAGAACCCCTCTTAGTGATGTTCTTCTGGAACTTGGCGCTCTTCCTGTCAGCAAGTCGCCTTGAAGTAGTCTGGGAGAATGTAAATGAAATTAGTTTAGCATAAAGAAACAAACATAAGAGTTTTTAAAATGGATAGTGATCTAACACAAGCAGATACTACATTTACAGTTTTAACTTCATTTATCCTTTGTTATCAAAATAGAAAATTTTAAACACGTCATGCTATAGAAAATAAAAATATATAGTGGCATTCTAACTCACTTAAGGGTTAGGCAGTTAAGACGAAATGGAACACTTAAATCATGTAAAATCTGTTGTACTATATTCACTTTCAGGGTACTAACATGTGCATTTGGTATCAGACACCAGAAAAATGATTAGCAAAATGAATAGTTCAATTCCCTCTAACCTTACATAATGGCCTACTTCACCTGTCAATATCTAAAAGGCTGTCTGGATAAACAAAACAATCAAACTCAAATTATGAAAGTTCAGTAGCCCGAAACAGTAGCGACAATTCTAAACACAGACAATAACAAACACTATGAAGGATGATGATCTGCCATCAGGTTAGATCACTGTGACTAACCATGGAGACCAAACAGGAAAATAACCTACTTAAATACTGAGAGAATTTCAAGAACCGTACTTATAAAAATAATAATAACTAATATTTGTTCTTATGAACAAGTCTTAAAACAGTGTAGAAATAAGTCAAAGCTTCTATTCCATTTCAAGGTACATGATAGTTAAACTAAATGGTATTGCATGAAATTTTTCAAAGGTTTAAAGAGGCAGACATGCTAGTCATAGAATTGAAAACCTGCAATTAAACTACCACAGCACATGCACGGAACAAATATTATTTCCCATTCCTTGACTTTAATTGTCTACAAATATGACAAATTCATGAGCTTTACAAAGTTCACAGGGTAAAAGAACCAGCAGCAGCATTGTGTGAGTGTTAAGACACTTAATTTCAAACATCAAGCATGGCACATCCATATCATTTATGAGATCTCTACCACAAATAATGGGGTTAGCAGTGAGCCAGTAACATTGATTCATCCCAGGGGTCAGGGTGGATTGGAAGAGAATCAACCCAACCTCTGGATCGCTATTCCTATGGATTGGTACCTTCCACAGTCCACAGCCCAAGGCCGACGCCGAGACACTACAAATGTAATCCTATATCCACACAGCCACACTCGCAGTCGAATTAAGCAGGGATCCGCACCGATCCATCAAACTGCGGTTAAAAATCCCCCAAAACTGAGACGCAAATCACAGGACACTCCATCAAATCAGGCCCGCGCACAACCAAAACGGACCACCACGGAAACATCATACGAACATGTACACCAAAAACATTCCAAATCACAAAAGGGAAAAAGAAATCACAAGTTCTGCGCAAAATCTTAGATCCCCAGGGTGGAAGGTTCCGGTCCCTCTTACCATATCCGCGTGGCGCCGGAGGTGATCTCGCCGGAGACGGGGACGGAGGCGGCGTCGACTGTGCGCGAGGCGCGGTGCAAGCGGGTCGGAGAACTCGGAGAGGAACCAGCAGCGGGAGATCTGCGCTATATGGGGGCTAATTCGAGGGGTTTTATGCAAGTTCCCTCTAATAACACGCACACGCTGGTTTAGGACGTGGTCGGGCTGACCTGGCGGGATGCTATTGGGTGGCATACCCGACCTGTCCACTCGGAACCGAGACCGTTCGTTTTTCGATCGAGATTCGTGCTCGGAACAGGTGCCCCTTTGCACGATACATACGCTTGACTCCAACAAGCAACCCAGATGCAAAAATAGATAGTGCACAGTGTATTTGCGTATCAAAAAACCCCTCCAACAGATGACCCAGACATGGAATCTAATTTGCCTACCGAGCTAGCGGAGAGGCAAATATACATCCTCCGAACTGGGTGATGCAAATCTCTGGCGCTCGAGTGGTGGGCCTGCATGAGAGGAGCGGCCGCCGCGTGGTGCACGAGGAGGCAAGCAGCGGGATTTGGGGCTTCTCTGCTCAGGCTCTGTTAGAGAACGCCAGATTTAGGTGTATGACTTTTACACTGTAGTTGATCTATATTACTGAATGGGTATCGGATGTGGGTTGTCTCTGTTGGAGATAGCAGTAGGATGCGTAATACGGAGTTGCTTCGCACGATTGGAGCTTCGGATTGTGGCATGTCTTGCTCGATCCAATCTGATAGATTGTGTCCGTTCTAATCTCGATTCGATGAGTCCGATGCATTCGTCAAGTGTTTTGGATAATTTTAGCGAGAAATAGTGGTAGTCTTATTCGTCTGATGGTTTCTGTTGCTGATAAGTTAGATGATGTTGTTTTTGTTGTAAGACAAAAACACTATGCAATGGTGTAAGCCGAGCTGATAAGTTAATACAGCGATTTTTATTATAATGCTTTGTTGTCACTGAGAAAGTTCACCACTAAGTTCTGCAACAACTAGCTCTACCTCCCACAAGAAATGCCTAAGCTTCTGCTTCCAACGATTTGTGGGGTGCATGGAGTAGTAGCCCAAAAAATTCTAAGGAGACACCATGGGGATGTAATGACAACAAATATCCCTATATCAAAATGATTATGATTTTAGTGGTTATATTGCACGCATACAGAAGCATCATATAATATATAACACACTTGGGCCATCATGTACCAACAGTGGAATATAGTTCGTAGAAATTATACCTTAAGTTAGGTTCTGTTACAAGATGATTTTCAGGGCAAGGACTTCCTCCCTCCCGAGCGCCTGCCCGCGGGCGACTCGGGAGGCGATAGCGCCGCCACCAAGCTCCTCCCTCCCCTCGGCTCCCCTCCGGCCGCCGCCGCCGCCCTCCGGTGCGTGGTGGCGGCGGCCCGCACCGGCTCCCAAAAACAGGCGCCGGTCGCGCCACCCCTTCCCACCCCCTCGCTCCCTCCCCCCCTCCCACCTCACCACCCCCTTCGGGCCGATTAGGCTAAGGCGGCCGGCCGGATTCGGCCCCCGCCGGCGGCGGCGGCCGGCGGGATCCGGGCCCTAGGGGGCCGAATCCGGCGTCGGCGGCTCCCCTTGGCGACTTCCTCGGTGGCGGTCGGGCTCGGCGGGCTGTGGGCGACGCCCTGCTCGGCGGCGACGGCGGCCGGCCTTTGGTGACGGCTGGGCGGATCTCTGGCCTCCGGCGCGCGGATCCCCCGCCCGGCGGCCCTGGCGGCGGGCACCCGACGGCGACCGGGCTGATCCGGCCTCCAGCGGGCGGATCCGGCCACCCTTGGCCGGGATCCGGTGCCCGGGCAGCCATGGCGACGGGCCCGGCCGTCCCCCTCTCCGCTGGTGGCCTGGCTTCGGTGGCTGTGGGGGCGGCGCCCATGGCTTGGCGTGCAGTGCCTTGGAGCCGGCTCCACCCCTCCCCCGATCTAGGGTTTTGGTGCAGAGGCTTTCAACGTGCGCTTCTCCGCGCCATGGTGGTGTGGGCAACGGTGTTGGTGGTGCGTCATGGACACCATGGTGGCGTGGATGGCGCAGCCTTGCTTGTCGACGTTTCCGCTTCATCGGTGATGGTGCTGATGTTTGGCGGGCGGGCTCTCTGCGCTTGGTTGGGGGGCGCCTGGAGAAAGCCTTGCTTTGGCCGATGATGGCGACGCCGTTGGCGCCATTCTCCTTCTTGGAGGCATCTTTCGTTGTGCCCCTCGCCTTCCCTCCGATCGGCGTGGACCTCCTAGGTGAAAACCTTGCCCATTCGGGCGGGCAACGACGGCGCTCTCTGCGTCGCAATCCTTCCTGAAGGCGTTGCCTCTGAAGTTTCCTCTTCGGTATTCGGGTGGGTCGTCGGCTTCGTCTCGGTTTGGTCGCTGAGCTGCACCTATTTGGGCTTCATGTTCCTCCTCACCTAGTTGTCCAGTTAGTGTGTGTTGTAGCCGTAGTTGAGTGTGTGTCCTCCTCGCCCGTGGTCCGGGGGGCTTTGACCTCTGTGACTCGGAGGAGTGGGTTACTTTGCCGCCGAGGACGCGTCTCTGGCGGTGTTGGTCGTTGAGATCGCTGAGGTGGGGACGGATGCATGGCCGTCGGGAGTTGGGCGGATGCTTTGCCGCCAGGCTACGGTTCTACTCACTGGTGGCTACTTGGGTGTCGAGACCTTATTAGGTTCGGCTTTCGGGGTTGTTAGGTGGAGCCCCCCCCCCCCTCGAATTTTTTGCTTTGTGTCCGTGTTGAGGATTTCGTTGGTAATCCTTGGATTACCTGCGAATCCTTTTGTATCGGTCTTTGACCACTCTCTTCTTCTTAATGCGGTACGTGCAGCGCACGTTTTCAAAAAAAAGGTTCTGTTACAAGATTGGTGAGAGGTATCCCTTCTTTGAATGTTACCGATTAGGTTCTTCTATTACAAGATTGGTGGGAGGTAATCCTTCTTGCTTTGCTAGGATGTATGGCATATCCATGGCTTTGGCTTCGTGGACCACTCTTGCAGGTGACCAATGAATGTTGTTTAACTTGTGATTATTTTTGGATTTCTGGCATCGTATGATAGAGAGAGTAAAAATTGTAGCTGCCTAGATAGAGGTCCTTTGTTTAAGATCATTGCAATCTACATGTGAAGTCCATGGCCCGTAGATGGCAAACCATGAGGTCAAAGTCCCATCACCGATCCAAACCACATTGTCCTAGTATATAATTGCACTAAAGCCTGTCTTAGTAGAGAGTGTCATAGCGTTGTTTTTAAGACTGTCATGTCATAGTATGAAATAAAATACGGATGAAAATAGAGAGTTTCATTCAATAGTTTTATAGGCATTAAATTTTATGAGTCATTGAGAGTTGGTATTCGTGCCATATTATCTAAAATGCCTAGCAACTCATTAAATGCGAATAAAACTCTCATGACACTACCATTCAGACTGACTTAAGTCTTATTTTCCACGCATCAATGATGAGAGCAAGTTTCATCAATGTTCGGATTTAATCAATGAATCCTGCTTGCCATTCCTAGAGCTAGACTAATTAATAAGTTGTGATCCGAATTTGTTATATTCTTTGTTAGAAGGGAAAAAAATCATTAGTAATTCTTAAAAAACCCTAGAAACCTTGATTTTCGAGAAGTCAAATGAACTTATAAGTTTTACTCTGTCCGTGTGAGAGATCGATGAGCAAATAAAGGACGACCCAAACCAAGTGCATAGTGCTATAATGTAAGCCTGAATCATCGTCAAGAAAAGGTTGGTGAAATCCAAATCAACTCTAGATGGCGAAGGAAATCATGAAACAGAAGGCAACGCGTCCCTGCGATGTGATGCGCAATCAAGCAAGGCCGTGTAGTGCTCGATCGTCAGGTTATAGTTGACTGACATGTATGACCCCTTTTCGTTCTCCAAATCAATCGAAGGAGGAGAAAGTTGGTTGATTGCACCTAAACTAACTGATGATGTCCGTAGTGGAGTTGCTGCACGCGTGCGCGCTACCTTTAAAAAAGGGGGGAAACGGGCCAGAGCACCGCACGCCAAGGAACTCGCATGCACCACCACGCGTGACCCGCCCAGCACGTACTGCAGGTGCGTCGCCGCCCGTGATCTTCGCTTCACATTGCGTGCTACCACCTCCGTGGTGCGTGCCGAGTGCCGAGTGCCGACACCAATGCACACCGAGCACCGCATGTTCGTCAACCTACATCTAACCGCGTTTGTAACCCAGTTGCACTCAGCGTCCGCCTGTTCGTCAGCAATTGTTCGTCAGACTGAAAGAAATCAGTTAACATAAATCACAATCCAAATTCTTTGCTGCAAATCCGATCCTACCGATTCATTCGTATCTTAGTGGAGTGCAGTAAAGCAAAAGAATTTGAGATTCATTCGGATGTGAATCATTCATGCAATCAGGAATATCAGTAAACCAAGATCGCTGCAACGTACGTGTATTCTTGAGGTATGCGTACAGCTATCTTATTAGTACCACTCGACCTTGCTTTCACAAGAAACAGAACATATATTGTAATTACTAGTAGCAACCGATCAATGTGCAATCAAGCAAAGCTTGAGCTCATCATGTCTCTCCACTCTACGCTACGCTACGGTGCGTGCAAACAGCTGGGAGCACCTCTGATTTGCCGCGCCCCAGTATCCCAGCACACACATCGCTCATCGCGTTGCGAAGCAGGGGAGCTGGGGAGGTGAGATGCGGCGCCAATGCCAAAGCTAGCTATAGCTCTTGGTGCCGCCGTAGAGCCTGAAGAGGTTGAACGCGGAGAGGAAGGCGACCAAGACAGCCGCAACCCCCGCCGCGACGGCGCTCGCGAGTCCACCACCGGCGCGCCTGCAGAAGGCGCCGTAGAGCTGACAAATCCCCATCCACTGCAGCTCCGGCTGCCCGCGCTTGGCGACGACGGAGGCCTGCAGCGCGGCGGCGACCGCCGCCAGCAGCACGTACGCCAGCGCCTGGTCGCACGCGAACACGCACCACCTCGCCAGCAGCAGGGGCCGGTGGTGGTGGCCCGGCGCCGCCTTGACGCAGCGGAGGCAGAGGCAGCGCGCCGCTAGGTGTAGTAGGCTGTACCCCGCGGCGGCGCCCGCGGCGTCCACGAGGAACACCATGGCCTTCATGTCCGTGTAGCTGGCCTTCTTCTGCAGCGAGAAGAAGGTGCGGGTCTGGGTGTCGGTTGCTATCAGCGCCGCCGATAGCGCGGCCAGCGCGCACAGGAGCGCTCGCAGCGCCAGCTCTGCTATCTTCGCCTTCCGCTCCGCGTCGGCGTCGCCACCCTGCAGGGCCAGCAGCGCCATGGCCGCGCGCGGCCGGTGTGCCACAGCTGGGCAGCGAGCGAGCGAGCAAGTCGACAGCTACTGGTGATTGAGATAACTAATCAGAGGTTAGCAGGGAGTGAGTGAGAGAAGAAGTGGTGATGGTGATGGTGAAGAAGGGACTCGATCGGGAGTGACTTGTGATTCCATTCCATCGTCCTCCGTGGCCATTTTTATAGCAGAACGGAAAATCTCTCCACTCTAGTCCATTCCACTTTGGCGCTAGTGCGAGGGTGGGGGATCCTCTTCCTCTATGTCTGTGGGCTGTGGTGGTGGCGGGAGGTTTCGTCAGTCAGGCTGTTATAATTGGCATTATTATTACGGGCAGGAGCTGGAGCTCTTTCCAAAAAGTGGATAACGTTGGACGATTGCACGCCAGGGCCTGCCCTGGGTTTTTTTTACCGCTCGGTTACCGGTCGGTAACCGCGGTTACCGGACTTACCGGGCCGGACCGGTTCCGGTCCGGTCCGGTTCGATAAGTCCCAAATTCAAAATTAAAATTTGAAAAAAATACCAAAAAATTCCTAAAAATAGTTCATGATTTATAGAACACAATGGTGTCAAAATTATTTCAATTTGAGTTTGTTTAGTATTTATTTAGACGTTTAGAAGTTTGAAAAAAAAAAAAATACAAAATACAGTCCGGCCCGTTAAGGCCCATTAAATCATTAAGGTCGAAAAACATACTAAACACACTCAAATTTAAGTAATTTTGACATCATTGGATTCTACAAATCATGAAGTATTTTTAGGAATTTTTTAGCATTTTTTTTAAAAAAATAAATTTAAATTTTGAAAAAACGCTCAAACCGCTCAAACCGGACGGAAACTGCATTAAACCGGATGGTAAACCGGACAAACCGGCCGGTTTACCGCCGGCTTACAACAACACGGCCGTTCAAATTCAAATCTGCGTTCGGGCGGTAACCGGGCGGTTTCCGTACAAACCGGCCGGTTTACCGATTCTGCCAGCGTCCGGTCGGGAGGAACCGGTCGGGAAAAAAAACCCAGGGCCTGCCTGCCTCGATCAGAGAAAACGGTTTCACACATCACATACGGCAGGGGGCATACGACGACGGCACGGAAAACATCAACCCGGGCGTCAGATCAGAATCAATTCCTTGGACCTCCGAGTTCCGATTTCCGAAGGAAGCCGGGAAGCCGGGCGATGATGAGATGAGGGCGGTCACGAGGCGGGCGTCGCTTCTTGCCGGTGCCTACTGCTTAACGATCGATGCTTGGTCACACGTCTCCCTCTGCTACCGACCGACGACGCATGCAGAGTTGCAGCCCTAGCGTACCCTGCACACCGTGACAACAGCGGCAGGCCGGGCTACCGTCTGCACGCCGGCTAGCGTTGCCTAGCGCTGCCAGCCACGGTAGAGTGTGGACAAACCAAGGAGATCGAATGTCCATCGTCACAGTGATGCGTAAGTTACGTCACAACGGCACAACGCCCACACCTTCCTTCATCTCAGGAGCATTTCCAAAAGACGTACTAAGAGCATCTCCAAGAGTTCCCAAAAGCGCTTTGCATCCTTGTTTTTAGCAAAATCGAAAAATCCAAACAAGCGATTCCCGTATGGCTTGCCATTTTTTCCTAACTTGGCAAAAAGGAGCCGGTCGCGCGGATATTTGCGCGCGTCCTCGCGCTCCCCATCCGCGAGTCCCGCAACCGCGATTCCCGCAACCCGCTCCCGACGCGGCGCGCCCGGCCCCCAGGCGAGCTCGCGTGCCCGGCCGCCCGCCGCTCGCGTGCCCGGCCCGCTCCGCCTTCTGCTCCTCCTCCTCGCTGTCTCCGCCGCCGCCGACGCGCTCACGCCGGACGGCCAGGCTCTGCTGGCGAAGGCGGCGGTCCTGCAAGACCCCACGGGGGCGCTCGCCAACTGGGACGCCACCGCCGCGGACCCCTGCGCCTGGAACGGGGTCGCATGCTCCTCCCCGACCCCGGCTCCGGCTCCGCCCGGCCAGCCGCGTCGTCGCGCTCTCCCTCCCGAAGAAGCGCCTCGTCGCGGCGCTCCCCAGGGCCCCGCTCCCGTCCTCGCTCCGCCACCTCAACCTCCGCAGCAACCGCCTCTTCGGGCCCGTCCCACCCGAGCTCGTCGCGGGCGCGCCCGCGCTCCAGAGCCTCGTCCTCTACGCCGCCGCGTGCCCGGCCTCCAGCCGCCGCGTGGGCAGGTCGCGCCGCTGGGCCAACCCGGGCTGGCGGGCTCCGCTCGACGACGCGGGAGTGCAAGGGACGGCCTCGCGACGGAGAGAAGCAGCGAGGGCAGCTCGCCGGTGCTGGCTGAGGATCATCGTTGCCAGAGCTCTGCCGGTGGTGGCCGTGCGGGAGGAGGCAGGCATGAGTGGTGAATTTGCCAAGTGAATTTTGATAACTCTTGGAGACACGCTCTTTTTCACTTGCCATCCTATTCTGGCAAAGCATATGGCAAGTGAATTTGGCAAGTGGATTTTGGGGAACTCTTGGAGATGCTCTAATAGGAGCATTTCATGTGGGACCAGTCACCACCACGCTGCTTCGTCATCTCATTTCAGGCTCAAACAAAAGTGGGAATGTGGAAAATGAAAAAGGCTTCAACGCTTTCACATTGATGCAAGCTGCTAGTGCTAGTCCACCGCTGTCCTTTTTCTCCAACCATGTCGAGGCTACCGACAAGTATACTGTCTGGTCTCTTCTGCAGGTTGCACTACACTGCACCGCTTGCGTGCTCTGTGCCGGGGCACCTCACGTCCCCCGAACAATCCGGACGCCGTGGAATTTTTAGCTTCGTGGCCAGCTGCGACGTTCATTCGTACGTTCGCTTGTAACCAGACGAAATTACAGTTCCCACCGAAGATCGGAGGAAACAAAGCCTCAGCACAGCTCACGACTGCCATCAAAACTCAAAAATTGCCATCAAAACTCAAAACTAAGGAATGGCGTTCCTTCAAAATTACTACTACCTCCCTCCACAAAGGATGCAGCAGTTCTTTCAAACTCCAACCATAACCTTCCTGGTAACGGAACAAGTGAATAGCGAGTGCCGGTTCAAGTAACTCAACCACTAATTATTCCTAATCTTCTAAATTCTAACCATACTTCTACATTACCAGTGACACAGCTCATGATACAGATACAGGCCGTCAAAACAAATAACTCAAAATTCTCTGCCAAAGCTACAAAGGTTCTGCACGAGCAGGCGACAAGGGATTGCCCTTACTTCTGCTGACCAGCCTCAACGGGCTCTGACTCGACCACTTCAGCTTCAAGCGGCTCATCCGGCATCACAGGTGCGGCATCCTGCAGGATTGGGTCGGCAGGTTGCGCCTGCGACTGTGAGGTCCATTTGCCAGCGATGGCAGAGGTCATCATCTCGTAGATCTTCCCACTGAGCTCCGCCGGGTTGTCAGGCTGCAACATCAACAAGGCAGAAATTAGGTGATGTGGAATGTGGCAAATCACAAGCATGCAGTGACAGATTCAGATCCAGGTAGGAGTACTATACAAACTAGATATATTAATGAGTTGCTCATATCCCTTCCAGGTCATATCCACAATCAGATAGAACAAACAACAAGTTGACAACACGACATATGTCCAGTATACAGGACATCATATATGGCAGTGACCGACCTTGTTACTCAATCCAAAAAAATGTAAGTGGCACTCTAATTGGTAACAGAAACATAAAGTCAAGGAAGGTGCCAAACCGCCAGCACTGGTATAACTGATGATCATAACCGTTCTTATCTAGTTTAGCCTCCCAAAAGAAGAATGCTAATGCAATAAGCAAACTAAACTCCTTCAAATTTCTTTTTTGAAAAACACTGCGTATTTCAGTGGTAAGGCTGGGACGTGTTAGTTTTACGCGTGAACAATTTATTTTACCCTCATCCTATCTGATAGATCAAATGTTGTAAACATTTACTATGCTGAACAGGTTATGCTCTACTGTCTGTATTTCGAAATCAAGATTAAATACATCAAAAGCAAGGTTCCGTATGGAACACATAGTTATCCTTAGCAATCTCTCTGAGACGGAAAGTTGACATGAAACTGTACTCACCGAAAAGCCACTTGAAATCATAGCAGTTTCAAAGAGAACATCCAGAGCCTTTAGAGCTTCAGGATCCTCAGGGTTATTCCTGCATGCCGCCTGCATTCCAAGGAAAAAAATCATTAGAACCAAAAAAAGTGCTTGTAGCCTAATTAAAACAATAAAATTACCAAAATGCGTAAACAATAAATTTATCAAGATATAAAGCAACTTTTAGCACTACAAACTTTCTTTCTGATCAAAGTGCTACTTCTGGCTGTAGCTACCGCACCCAATGCTAATCACCAGAAGTTTCTCTTTTGCTATTGTATACTAGCTAGCTGATACTATCTTGCAGCAGCCTACAATATTTGAAAGCGAAAGAGAACAGTAGGTTGAGAACTTTACATTCAAGGCCTTGATTATCTCATGCTCTGGGTTTATTTCAAAAACCTTCCTCGAACGCATGAAATCCAAAGAGGTTGTATCACCCATAGACTGTGCTCTCATCAGCCTGTAACAAACAGCAAAGATTGTAAAGTTATGTAGCAACTGTCAGAAACCATCAAAGATTCACAATTAACAATAGACGCTAACCTTTCCATATTGGCTGACCAACCAAACTTCGCTGCAACAAGAACACATGGCGATGACCTGAGACGATTAGATATGTCAACACGTGCAACCTTGTCACCCAAGCGATTCTTTATCCAGTCACAGGTTTGGCTGAACTCCTGCTTTATCTCCTTCTCTCTTTCCTCATTGTTATCACCTGGTACATTTTGAGATCGCAACAATCAGAAATAGGGTAAAAGATTAATTGTCCCAGTTCAGAATAAATAATGTGTCCTATTAACAAATAGACAAGTAATGCATACAAGAACGAAATTTCCATAATTGAACACTATTAATGTACATGTAACATGATCAATATGGATGGTAATAACAAGAAAAGCCTTGCCAGCATTAAGATAGCTACATCTAAGTACTACTAGTAGTAAATAAGAGGTTCACAACACATTTATGTGCATACCTAAGTCCAAATCTTCCTTGCTAATGTCCACGAACTTCTTATCCTTGTAGGAGCTCAGATTCTGGATAGCCACTTCATCCATAGGGTCAACCAAAAGCAGAACCTATCAAAACAAAGGGTAAAATAAATTATAAAGCTAGAACTGGCATCATCAGTTAAACTAATCTCACAAGATTCACCCTCCAGTATAACCATTGCCTGACTACATAGTAATGAATTCATATTGATGCCAACTGGGACTGAATAACCAAAGTAGGGACACTCCTATCCTTTATCGGGTTCTTCCAATAACATGCAGACCTTAAACACTAGCAAGAGGATGCATGAAAGAAAAAAGACATGGACACTGTAAAACATAAAAGCAAGACATGGACACTGCCGAGCAAAACTAAGAAATTGCCTAAAACATGGTGCAATGCCTTGTTCCGATACGTCCAAAAGTAGGCAGAGAATGTCAAGCACTTGGCCTTGTCCTTAGATGACCATTCAATTTCAATAGTTTGATTTTTCATAACTACCGCTTTAGATCATGTTATTGTACTGAAGTCTATTAAAGATGAATGAAGATAATTAAAATTTTCAAGATTCCAAACATTCCCAAAGTGAACCCTTTCTCTCCCAGCTACTTTTCCGCTGACTTCTGTCCACACATTCCCAAAGTGAACTAAGGTTGAAAACAAAGATGTCCCAACTCATGAAAATTAACAAGACCATTGGCATGAGTTGTATAGACTGAGTACCATAACATAACAATAATAAAACATTTAAGTGTATAGCTGAACCATCTAAAGAAAAGAATACTCTTTAAGGTATCTTTATTTCTCACCTCATACTCCTTTTCTGTTAGTCCCTCTAAGAAAGGAGCATTTTTAGCACTGTTCAGACTGTCTGCCGCAATGAAATAAATGTCCTTCTGCTCAGGTTTCATGTTTTCCACATATTCATCCAAGCTAATTAATTCATCGTTGCTTTGGGAAGAGAAGAAGCGCAACAAAGGAGCAATTCTCTTGTGATTTTCTTTATCTTCCATGGCACCCAGCTTTAAAAATTTTCCATAGTTCTCCCAGAACCTTTCATAATCCTACAGTGAATTTTAGATGAGCAAACTGAACGAAAAGAATGGTTAATTGAAGTGACCATATACCACCACGAGGAAATGTGGAAGCTTACATCTCTGTTTTCACTGCAAGAAATGCCAAGTATCATATCGAAGGCTTTCCGCACCAGCCTCTTTCTCATTATACGAACCTATGGAAAACGGCAAAAGGGGTGGAACAAACTCGTCAGATCAATATTTTAATAAAGTGAAAGAGAGAAGTCAAGCAACTTACAATTCGACTTTCTTGAAGAATCTCACGAGAAACATTCAATGGAAGGTCATTTGAGTCGACAACACCCTTCACAAAGCTCAAATATCTTGGGAACTGGCCAGAATCACAATTCTCAATTATCAGATACTAGATTTACTTGGTACTAAATTTGATATAAACATGAAGAATGATTGATGTGTGAAGAACATACCAATTCTCCATCGAAGTCATCTGATATGAATACACGTTTAACATACAGTCTAATATTCTTGGTCTTCCTACTATCAGTTATATCATCCTTCCTTGTAGCGGGAACAAAAAGAATTGACCTGAATTCTACCTCACCCTGTGTCAAATAGATGAAGTATTATCACTTGCTTGTGAAGATGTTCTTTGCAGTCATATAAATGGACAGTAGCACATTTTAAGACTAAATCATAGTTGCCACTTTATATAGATTTAAATAGCTAGACACTATGCTAATCTTATCTTAATACTGAAAGATCATGAATCAGTGAAGGTTGTTAACTATTGAAAACAGATGTTTATGAAGAAAAAAAAACTACATTAAGTCTGTTGGTGTTTAAAAAGCAGATCAAATCAAACTGACAAAGAAGAGATTAGAGTGTCAAAATAATAGTGTCAATGTCATCTTCAAGAATGAATAAGGATCACTCCATGCTAAAAAAAACAACCTACAGTATTTTTTCAGATTCTCATGTTTGACCAGAGATTGTATCTCCCATTAAGTTCAACTTTGGTTAGAAGTTACAGAGTATAAAGGCCCTGTTAGGCAGAGCTCCCAGAGCAGCTTCCAGGCTGAATCTAGGAGCTCTGCCAAACAGTTTTCTTTACTAAGTGATTCTATACTGAGTCTATGATATATGCCTATTTGGCAGAGTTCCCAGAGCAGCTTCCAGACTGAATCCAGCAGGAGCCATGCCAAACAGTTATTCACTGAGAAGTGATTCTCAAAAATGAGCAGGGGCTCTACCAAACAGGCCCAACTCAAGGAAATAAACATGTCCATGACCAAATTTGCAGTGCACAAATCATTTGAACCATATATAGTGTGAGATATCAACCAGCCATTGCAGTAATAACCATCGAATCACCAAAACAAAGAGACAGCAGACAACCAATATCAATGTGAAGACATGTACCTCTGTAGTGAAGTGTGAGGATGCCAAAGGATCCAAGTACTCATTGAAGGTTTTCTTGTAAAATTCATTGTACTCCTCAGTTGAAACCTCTTTAGGGTTCCGAAGCTGCAAACAGCACAAAAAGGTACCATAAGATTCGACCCCTTTTTTTTCCCTAAAAATACAGTATTGATGCTGCAAACACATAAACGCACGCAAACTCAACCACATAAACTTCAGACATTGACAATTTTGAAAATACATGCTTAGAAAATCATTATTATGATCAACAAACAGAACAAAAATAGAACTTACCCAAATCGGTTGTGTCTCATTTGCAAGCTCCCAATCCCAATACTTCTCAACAACGGTTTTGGTCTTTTTCTTAGGCTGCGTACAGAGAGATATTAACTCTCAACCAGTAACAAAGCACTATACAATTTTGTCCCCAGTAAAGCAGTGCAAAACCAAGAGTTACAGCTGCTTATAAGTTTACCTCAGTTTTGGTATCATCATCACCTTCTTTTTTGGCTTCGGCAGGATCCTCATCAACCTCGACCTTAATGTTAAATGAATGCCTCATGTAAGTGATACATTGGCACAAAATAAAAAGAAATGAAAAACGTTACTCACCTCTTTTGTGAAGCCTTTCTCTTGCCATGTGTAAATGGGAAATGAAACAAACTGAGAGTAGTTCTTTAAAAGCTTTTGAATCCTCTCAGGGTGAGCAAATCCCTTATCATCACGCTGGAAATAACAAATATGATAATTAAAATAGGCCAAATGACAAGAAATTAGATCACATTTGAATAAGCACATACATACCTTGAGGTAGAGAGTAAGGCGAGTTCCCCTAGGAATGAGCTTCTCTGGGTCGTTTTCCTCTCTAATGGTATAAGAACCAGAATCTGCTTGTCCTTCCCAAACATATTGTTTGTCAGATTTTGGGCTCTTTGTTGACACAACAACCTATTGCACAGAAGAGAAGGTATTCAGTTATTCCTAATACTTATAGTTCTGGAGATTAATAGGATAGGACAGCCGGGAAGTCAAAACGCTTACAAGAGTAAGAGAACATGACCAAAGAATTTTTAGAATTAATAGCCAGTGTAAAGATAAATCATGGCAACAGTATACCTTCTCCGAAACAAGAAATGCGGAATAGAAACCAACACCGAATTGGCCAATCAAGTTGCTGTCCATGCCAGCTTCTTGACTCTCCTGTTGTAAAATAGACATTAAATAATGCAAATGGCAGGATTCCAGATATAGACAGATTAAAAACAGAGGACACCATCCTCAGCAAAATCACACCTTCAATGCCTTCAGGAACTTGGCAGTTCCACTGCTTGCGATAGTCCCAAGAGATTCGATAAGCTCTTGTTTTGTCATACCAATCCCAGAATCACTGAGGATGAAGAAGCAAATGTTGACGACAATGAAAATCACTTCTCATTAAAAAGTATGGTAAGTAAATGGCCTGCTGCAAGTAACCAATACTTACGTAATTGTTATTATTCCATTATCCTTGTCTGTGTGGATGCGAATGTCAAGTTCGGGACCATCCTTCAGAAGCTCAGAATCCGTGACACTCAGATAACGCAGCTTATCAAGCGCATCACTAGCATTGCTGTAAGAACAAACAAGATGAAATGAAACAGCAAACTAAGTCAGGAATCGTGTCCATAACATTTTCACAAGTTTCAACCAAATACATTGTCCAGGAACATGGCGTTCTATAAATAGGTTACAGTAACTAAAAAAGGTTGTGCCCATAACTATGACTCACCTGACCAGTTCTCGAAGGAAAACTTCCTTGTTACTATACAAGCTGTGCACGATCAAATCCATGAGCCTGTTAACCTGCATAGAACATTGTGGAAACACCATGGCATCTTGTAACCAAACCACAGCAGAAGATAGCACAAAGTTAGACCAATTCACCCCATCAGTACCTCAGCTTGGTACTCATGTTTCTCAGCCGGCAGGTCCGTGGAGTCAACAGCTGCCGCACTCGATTCATAGCGTCTCCCAGTAAGGGCACCATCCATCAGCTTGAGGGACACAACATTGCTTGCTCCTGCAACCTTGGGCGCCGCAAGCACTGAGAACAGCCTCTTCTGCTGCTGAGGAACCCCAGGCGCTCCATTGCTCACCTGACATCGCATCACATAACAGATATATTCAACTCATTTACAGGTGTCAGGACTCAATTCGCACCGTCAAATTGAAGAATAATCACAGTTTCCTCTAATATAATAATTTGAATATTTCCACAGTAGTTACCAATTCAGTAAAATAATCAATGCTCACCTAAGATCGCACGACATAATAGATATATGCACCTTATAACAGGCGGCCAAACTCAATTTGTACTGTTATTAATTTGAAGAATAACCACAGTCTCCTCTAATATATTTGGTAAATCTCCACACTAGTTACCCAATTTAGTAAAAGGCAATCAATAGAGGCAAATGGTAAATGACACAAGGAACGCAATCGAATCAACAATCTTCCACTAAACCGAAATGCAAGACCAAATCAATGTGCAGCGCCCAGATTGATGCGCGTACGGACCTAATAACACGGCTAATCGCCGCACAAAAGGAAATCAAAACGGGTGGCCACACTTACGGGGCGGGGCGGGACTGAGGCGGCGGTGCCGTCGGCGGAGACGGCGGAGGCGGCGCCGGCAGCCACGCGGCTGCGGGCGGCGGCGGCCGCCGCCGCACCGAGGGATCGCCTAGAGGCCCCGATCATCTTCCGCTCCTTCAATCAACCACGCAAAGGGCGAGGCGGCGGGCTCGTGCGGGGCAGCGAGCGGAGGTGACGAATGGCGGTGCCGCGACGAGGGGTTTGGAGGGGGGTAGGGTTTTGGGGGGCGAAGGGTCTGGAAGGCGTATAAATGGCGTGCGCCTTGCTGGGCAAGAAGATGGAGATGGGAGGAGGGTTTGGCGCTGGCAGTTCGGGCCCACGGAGTAGGTCGGGCTGTCAGTGGGTGAGTACGGAATGGGTGTTGAATTGGTGGTGAGTTTAGCAGTTCGTGGAGAAGGTTCTGGAGCCTCCAGGGTGCGAGAAATGCTGGCCACAGACGGACGTTCAATACCAGCCGCTGGCTTGTGGGTCCGCAGGGAGGTTAGGATGGGGTATGGCCCACAGGTCAGTATGGTAAGTTGTGCACGTGCTGCTGCTCTTGGTGGCGGGTCGCCGCTGTAGAAGGCGCTGGATGGGAACGCCGTTCGCAGGGAGGGCGATGACGCAGGGAGGGCGATGAGCCGTTGGTTAATGTGCTGGAAACCTTTGATGCCTCGCTTTGGCTGATGTTTTGTTAGCGGAGAAGTTTCTGACTTTCCGGACACTGTTTGGAACTTAATTATTTTTTTCGAGGCCACGTTGTTGCGTGTTTTTTGGAACTTTAGATCGCTCGGATGCTCAGTTTAGACCAACTGCAAGAGGCTTTTTATATTCTTCGATTCGATATGAATAAAGATCCGAGTTGGTTAGTCATTTCTATAAAAAAAGCTCTATATATATTTGTACCCGCCAACAACTATATCTTGTGCTTAGAGGAGCCATTCCTATTCTCCATCTCTTGACTTGTGAAAAGTAAGAAATAAAGGACGACAATTTTTGGAGATCTAATTGAAGAAACTAGTATGAAACTTTTTTTCAACAAAAATCACTACTCATATGAATATGAGAAAAAAGATATAAAGTGACTCTTCGAGTTACTCTTAGAGCATCCCAATAAAAATATGATCTATCCACATATATTATGATTTTATTTAGTTGTGTTTCGTCTATAAGTGTGTTAAATCATCATTGCATATGTCGCTCGTCACGCGCGGACATCGCCCTTAGGTTTACCATGGTGCCACCAACGTGCACGACCCTACAGCTTGGGAGACGTATGCCTCGATCCCACAGAGATAGATCGAAGGAGTGTTAAACGAGGACTTACAAGAAATTGGACGTTCACACCAAAGGGTTGTGCACGAAACCCATAGACTTTTTAGGTTGTAGTAGATTGCAAAAGTTTGTCAGTCGTCGTTAAGGCGATCGTATTCTATGGCAAGTGTAAATCGGTATCGAAAACGAAAACATCTTGATCAAAAAATTTAAAAAAAAAACTTCTTTTTTCTTCCTATATCTTATCTTTGTTAATCCATCCTACGACAATGACACGCCGTCAAACTAGGACGACGTAGAGCATGAGCATGGCAATCGTTGGCGCCACACCCCTTGACTTTGAGTTCCTCAAGTCCATCGTCCTCAGCTACGTGGTCTGGAACAATGGCGCCATCAACGTGTAGATCTAGTGGTTCAGAGACTTGGTCTCGTCTATGTGCAACGGTGCGCTGGATTCCAGAAGCTAATGAACATATGAAGTGCACGGTGATACCATGTGGGCGATGGATCAAATTGAACTCATTAGCATCTACAGTACTTGTTTGTAACTGCAGTTGCACGAATGCATGCGCAACAAATGAACCAACTAGGCATAGTGGACATCATTGTCCCTAGAGCTCTGCCTGTGGGCTGTTTCGCCATCTACCTCACATTTCTTCCGAGCCACGATCCGGCCGACTGACAAGCACGGGTGCATGAAGGCGGGCGCTCAACGACCTGTCTAGAGCGGAGAAGGCAGCCGACCTCCAGGCTAGGTAATAGTGGCATTCCTTTTATGCCCATATATAATATGCTACATAATGATTTGATGTTTTTAGTACAACAGATATTTTAAATAAATGCATTTTCTCATGTCAAATTTATGTTACTTTTGATTCAACGCAGACCCTTTCCGTTGCAACACGGGCCATTTTGCTAGTAAAATTTAGAAACAAAAAAAAAATGCTTCAGTAGATTTTTTTTTTAAATCACTCTCCACCTTTTTCGCTCTTCAAAATCACCTTTCTTGCTCTACACTTCTGGAGAGGCTACATGGCTCTCTAAGAAACTCATTGTATTTTTCTTAGTTGTTACTAATAGAGATTTTAGTGAAAAAATACCCTCCGACAACGTTTTAAATTGGTTATTTAAATTTAATCACCCTCTATTCTAGATTTGTCACTAGCTAAAGAGGGCAAGTGAGGTTGACTCTCTAGAGCGTGTACGAGATATAGAAAAGTTTTTAGAGAGTGGAGAGGTTTAGAAAACAAATTTTTATTGAAATATTTCTCCAGATGATTTAGAAACTAGGTTCTAGAGAAGACTTTTGAAGAGACTCCAAATGCAATACGGAGTATATGGTAGCTTTCTCATGAACATTTTTTCCGCACAAAGAAATTTACGATAGCTATTAGAGTATGGGTCGGTTTAGTAGAACTGTGCTCCCCGATTATTCAGTTGTGCTTCCTAATTCTCTGGTGAAGTGATTATGTGGCTGGAAGTGATTCTCTTTGCTTCTTTAGCATTAGATCTCAAAATAAGGATGGGAAATCACTTCACATATTCTCTTTGCTTCTTTAGCAATAGATCTCAAAATGAGGATGGGATAGGTGAAGCTACTTTTTCTAGCTCTCAAGCCCTTAGATCATTTCAGAATCAGCAGATAATCACTTCTTCGTGAGAATTCACTGTGTTGAGCGTTGCCAAGCCAAACAGACTAGAGAATAAAAAACGAAGCGTGTTGGAGACACGAGAGAGATATACAAATAGAATATTTGTTAAATGACTCTAAATAGAGATTCAAAAAGTGAAGTTGCTCTTAGATGCTGTGGAAGTACTCACTCCGTCCCTATTTAAGTGTCGTCCGGGAAGCGTGTTTGTGAGAGTAATACGGTTTTCTAGTGACACTCTTTTAGGAACGGAGAGAGTAGGCAGCATGGGTAGGTTGGGTGTGGCGAGGGGAGTCAGGATGACCTTAGAGAGATGTGATAGCGGTCAGGAGCACACAAGCAGAGATGTGATAGCGGGAGAGAACATAGATAATGAAGAAGAATGACAAAACGACCAAAAAAGGGCGTTAAAATGCCCTCAACCAAAAAAAATCATAAGATAAATACTTGGGGTATATTATCTACCACTAAATGCATTCATAAATCATAACATAAGTACTTGGAGTATACTATATGCCACTAAATTTATTCATAAAATAAATACAAAAAATACGGGCATTGCTAGACTTCCTGGGTGGAGAAGTCCTACCAGAGCCGTGAAATAAGCGCACGGGGCAATAGGGCAGAGTCGTGAAATAAGCGCACGGGACAATAGGGTACTGGCCAATTTTTTATTCTTTTAACAAACCGCATGCACCATAACGACTCAGGAAGATTTGCAGGAAGTAGAGAGCAGACCTTGCAGGGAGCCAGGGACCATCTGCACATTATATGTTTCTTTCTTTGTCTACAACAGATTACTGTCCAAACCTATATATGAAGAACTAGCAAGGATGAGATGAGACCAGTTGTACATAGTTGAGCATGATGCACCCAGAGCGAAAACAGCTTTCATGCCACTTCGGACTAGCGCACGACAGTGTGCGCAGAGGCTGCCTCCTAAGAGCTGGAGAACAAGGAGCACATGCGACGATTCGAAGTGCTTGACAAGCATTATGGTTCCAGCTTCAAGGAGACAACACGGGACTTCCTGTTCTGCTTGGCCGCCCTCACAAACACTATGGAGAGGCATGCTGGCGCCCACCATGGCCTGCGGACTTCTTGCTCCCCTTTGAGGCAGGCCACTGGATTTTAAAATCAGCATTAGTCAGACCAAACTTCGTTCAGAGTTCAACCAGATTTCCAAAGAATTACATATAGGCAAAAGCATATCTCAAAATTACAAACAGAACAACTCATGAACTCACTTAACGGTGCTCAGCGTTCATGGCAAACATATCCAATATTCAATAGCAGCATATACTGAACTTATCAAAACCTCACTAGTCACTATGCTAAATATATCAGAGTCACACAGTGAAACTATCCAAAACAGAGAACCAAAATAGAAGCCTCAATCACACACCCTATTTGCTTACAATCCCTAATTACTATTCTCAAAGTGCTGTCACATCAATGTTATCATTATCAATGAGTCGAGCATTCTGAAGAGATCAGTCCATAACTAGATAGGCACACTGCATTCGTTGAAGTGAGTGATACTGAGGCCTAACTGCTTAAGTTCATAGCTAACCTTCGAACAATACCCCACCTGGTCTGACTTGTTCTCATTTAAAGTGTTCATATTGTGTCAAATGGACCAGTAAAGAATTCTTTTTTTTTTTCTAACTATTTCCAGTATTGTTTGTGGCAGCTCTTAACATCATTTTTTCCATTTCACATGTATTGTATGTATAATAGTGTTAAAACTTCCAAGGTTTGATGGCAAGAAGCTAAAATATCTATTTTATGCCAGATGTAGTGCCACATACTTTTCATAATGGACTCAAGGTTAACTCAAATCTCAAACTGCTGCTGGTAACTTGGCAATGACACTTTATATGCACAAAACTTCAGCAAAAGAATTAGCTAAGCCAATCTACATAACTGAGCACCGAGCAATGAGCTTTTACCACTTCAAACACTAGTATTTTTGCTGCTTTCGAAATGCCCAAAAAGATGAATCAGTGAGAGGAAATGAAAATTTCTTTTTAACAATCTACTTCGCACATTGTTATAAACTTAAGTGGAACCGAATAAGAAAATGAGCTCATATGGTGCTGCACAACTATGATGAGGAAGAACATAGAAGAAATGGGTTATAGATAGAGTCCTTGATGTGAAAGGCTAAACAAGAACAATAATTATGCAAACCTTTAATACGCCTCAGCTCTTTGCACAGTGTGATAAAGTCTCCCCATTTCATATGGCACCGCCTAATAAAGCGCAGAATCTGCTCAGTAGTAAACATGGACAAGCTTTCTAGATATTCTCCATTGACACCGTTTTCTTCAAATACTTGTCTGTAGCCACCAAGATTTATTTCTTCCAGCCACAATCCAACATCCTGAAAGAAAATAGTTATCTTATTAGGTGAACAGCCAAACATCTTGGGGTGAAAATATAACCTTGAACTCTTTCATTGGACCTACTAATTGCAGTTATAATGAACTAAAAGTACTATGCTGGCCCAAATATGGTTCTAAACTACAAAAGCTTAGCATACGAAAAGATTCTAGATCAAAAACTCCAGAAATTTGAAGATGGAATCGTACTAAACTGCAACCAGATATGCTGAATGAAAATTAAGAAACATACCAAGGAAGGAGGAGAAAAAATAACACTGATATGGATGCCAGGTCGTTAAATGACGGTATAATCTGTCTTGCACATGACCTATCCAACTTTGTAAAGCTTTTTGTAATTGGGCAATTGCAATAAAAAAAATAAACAAACAAGCCATAGAATTTCAAGCTTCAGATCATTCGACTTAGAGCATCTCCAACAATGCTAACAAATCAGAACCCTACTTCTCTATTTGGGTAGCCACCTATTTCAATACTGCTCATTTTTTGCTGTTTTCTCTAGCAACACTACCTAAAACAGACCTCCCAAAACCATCATAGCAGAGAATGACATACGGGACCCAAATGTCATCCTCTCAAATGTTGTTCTCGCCGACGAACGCCAGCAGAGGTGGAGGTGTGCCTGCGCCGGGGACAGCCGCCGTGCCATGCAGGGCCCCCGTGCCGGTAGGGGGGAAATAGGAGGCGAACACACCTGGGGGGACTAGTAGGGGGTCTGCTGGAACTGAGTTTTTGGCCTCCACTACCCAAATTGGGGATAGGGGGTCTAGTAGGGGGCGTTGCTGGAGATGCTGAAACTGAAAACAGAGCATAACATAGGGCTGTCTTAAAGGCATAGAAGAAAAGATAAACACAAAGCCAGACTTCTAACAGAAAACAGCAATGCATTTATGGCACAGCTAGTTTGGCATTTCGATACATAAGCAATGGGGGAAATAATAAGTGATACATTGTGCAATGACCAAAAATTTCAAAGACCAAGCCACTTACAAAGTGATTTAGTGTGTGTATCTAAAAAACTAAATAATAAACTATTGCTGTGGCAAGAAATGAGAGAAATGAAACAAAACATATATATTGTAGCAATACAATCCCTAACAATCAGCTCGACCTTGGTCTACTCTAACCTGGACCCCAGTCCAAGGGCAGCCTAATCTAACACAGCCCAAGCACCACCTGAACTTCTAGGCCCAACCTAGCTTTAGCCTGAATAAGGATCAATCACAGGCTCACAGCCCCAACCACATTCTGTTTGAGGATGGAGTATTGTCTTGTTCAGAAAATGTCTAAGAATACTTCAAGGCCAATATGAGTATCAACTGGACAATCGAAGCACCAAACTAATGCTGTTAATTTAATAATTTGACGTAACAATGAAGCCCAATTTGGACTTAAGTTCAGACGAACAATATATATGATAAATAAAGAAGTAGAACCAAATATCTTTAAGAAGTGGAGCTGCCTGCTGCAGAATATTAATCTCTTATCTAAAGTTTGATTGTCTGCCACATCATCAGATAAAATAAAACAAAAAAGTTTTGAGTGACTAAGCAACAATAATCTGCCCATTCAAGTAACACCAAACACTCCAGGTTGGACTATGATTTGGTCTTATGATACTAGAGCAGGTTGGGTTTGTTGGTCTTGGGTCATTCTTTGGCCAGGGTAAGCCTTGACTGGGCCCAGATATGCAAAGCCTATGGTTGGGTAAAACGTGGAACAATATTTCCACAGGCCTTAAACTGAGCTTAATGTAAGGTTGAACATTCACAATCTAAGTCAAAACTCAAAATGAACCCCATTGGCTTATAAGATTCAATTAAGGATATATAGTATGATCACTGTTCGCCCTGAACAAAGGTCAATCGTGTCATTTAGGACCTAAACGGTTGGACTGTTTAAACCCAGTTAAACCGACTAAAACGGTCCAAGCAGCATAAACGGATAGAGTTAGACGTAATTCACTGTTTAGTCAATACAAGGACTAAAAATGCCACATTGGTACTCAACTAATCAATGTTGGAAAAGACATAGAACAACTGAATAACTGAAACCTCAGACGGTATATTAGAATTAAACGGACAACAGCATATAAAACATCAAGTTCCTAAGATTCTTTTTAAGAAATCATACTACTGATTTCCCACATGCCTAACAAAGTAACACCTTAAAAGTTAGGCTTATAACCAACAATATCACCAAATCCCCTCCAAAATGGTTGACACTCAACTGGGTAATCATTTAGAACTATGTCACACTTACAATATATTCCTTCCCCATGGAAAAGCATAACGTTTCAGGTTCAGTGTATAGGCTCGCCTGCCAATCCCAGGCCTCAAGGCACAGATTACAGATTATTACAGTTCAGCATCTTAACAAACTCTCCACAGGAGAGAGCGGATGACAACAAGGTAAGGATTACCAAGGGTAACTTGAACTGAGCTAGTGCAGCTAACCAAAGTCCAAACACCTACATTCCCCTGTGCAAGCTAAACGGTTACGCATACAACCAATCAGGCACATAGTACTATTATACTGCTTCCTATGCTGTTGAACCAAACAAACACCAAACTGCATTGACTAATACAGGATAAGAGTATGTTGCATAGCATATATATGCAATGCAAGTTAATACGAGTATCCCCTCCTCAAGCCAAGGATGGTCAGAGGGACAACACTGTTCCACGATTTCCCAATCAATCTCCTAGCCAATCCTCCCAAACTAAATCCTATGTACCAGCAATGCACGAGACAAACCCCACTAGTTTCCGCAAAAACAGCACTTGCAGCAGGAAAGCAAAAGAGGTGGGGGGGACACAGATGAGCAACCTCGACAGTCCAGATGAAGAAATCGAGCGGCTCCGGCGACCGCCCCCGGCCCGTCTCCCTCCTCCCAGGTGCGGACCTGGCCTGGGTCATGGGGGTTCGTTCAGCAGAACCGAGCCCCAAATTCTTGAAGGGCGAACCGCACCCGCGACCCAATCAGGCGCCAGCCACGAAGTGCTGCAGTCAGTTTCCCCCCACCACTGTCGATCTCGCGAGCCGGAGAAGACGACCCTAATCGAGCCATGGACGGGCAGATCGGGTTAGCAGCACGCATACCAGAGCCAACACCGAATGGACGGGCAGAAGAATCTTGGAAGGAATCCATCCAAGAAAGTGAGCGACGGTTGCTTACCAACCCGAGAAGGGACCAGTCGTCCTCGCGCGGACGGATCTCAGTCTGCCCCCACTGGACTCGGAGAGGGGAGCGGCGGGTGGGGATCCGGCGAGGAGAGCGGGGGATCGACACGCCAGCCGTGGTGTGGTCGGCGGCGACGCGTCGGCAGCTAGTAAAAGCCTGGCGCGGCGGTGGTGCCCGTGGGACCTGGCGACCTGCGTCTGGGGGCCGATGGCAGCGCAAACGCGAGCCTCGATGCAGCGCACAACGCCCACTTCCCTATTTTCCAACTTTCATTCTTTCACTTTTTCTTTTCTTTTCTTTTTAGCCTTTTGAGCTTAAAAAAAGTGAAGATTTTACGTATAAAAATATTTAGTGTCATAATTTTTTTTCTAAATCGTTTATTTGAATTACTCCCTATGTTCTAAAATAAGTGTACACGCTTCAAATAGTCAAACTTTAAAGTTTGACCTAATGATATTAGATAGACCTCATTAATTTAATCATGTCATAACACAGTTATAGTTACAAATATCGATATACTTTTCTATAAGTTTAGTTAAATATGAGAATTATTGACTACTGAAGTGGGACATGACATATGAACACTTATTTTAGGACCAAGGGAGTACTAAAAAAATTAATGATTTTTCAAGCCTTGAGCTGGGAAGTGTATTATTTCCGTGACTATATATTAGTTTAGTATACTTCAATGCAAAGTGTTTTATAGGCTGATGTTTAGTTCAATCCAAGTATTTTTTTAGGCTGGTGGTACTACGGTTATGAAGAACAAGTATTGATGCAAGTGTTTTCATAATCTTTAGTTCTTTTATAAAATATTACAAATGCAAATGCTAACGATGATAAATTATCCTTGTGAATTCACAGATGCACATGTGTTATCTCTGTGAGCACCTTAGATGTATCTTGACTTTTGAGATTGATAAAGACATCTCATTAACCTTACTATGATCCATGTAGCACCTACCACTGAAAATATATTGATAAATTTAAAATAAATCTAAAAATATTGCCATATTTTTCTTACTTGTGCTACTAGATATTTAGTGATAAAATTACAAATGTGCTCATGTCTTCTTAATAAGGAAAAATATGTTCATTTACATGGGAGCGAACCCATTAGTCGAAAAGACATTCTCTTAGATGCATTATAAAGCAAGATCGTATTTAACATAGGCCTTGTTTAGTTAGCCAATTTGGTGTGTCCAAAGTTGGCAAAAAGCCACTGCAGTGCACTATAGCATTTCGTTTGTATTTGGTAAAAAAATGGTCTAAACTTTGACTAATTAGGCTCAAAATGTTTGTCTCGTAAAGTATAACAAAACTGTGCAATTAGTTTTTTATTTCTTCTACATTTAGTACTCCATGCATGTACCAATATTTTGATGTGATGGGAATCTTCTTTTTGTATAGTGGAATTTGATGGCCAATTCTAGGAACTAAACAAGGCCATAGCTTCAAACAGTTGCCTCCTTGCTACGGTACGAGGAGGAGCCAAAGACAATGAAGCAAAAATAGTGGATTCACCAACTTATAATTCATTTTAAGAGGAGAGATAAAAAAATAGGTCGTTACTACAGTACAAGAAGAATCCTAAGCTGGAGCTATACCATACATGATGGTCAGCAAGTTTGATAAGCTGCTTAGTGGCTAAAATAAGCTAAAACTAGCAAATAGATGGTTCAATTTTATACAACATTCTGCTAAGTATGCTTCATTGCCCCATTTGTACTAAAACGTTGAAATTTAATCAAAATCTAGTTATGGTCACTTTTTTCCTCCGTTTGTGAAGCTTCATAGGGAAGCCCTTGTCCATACTACTATACCAATCAAGTTTTAAGTCCACCAAGAAGCAGAAGTTCAGCAGGAGCTTGTGCCTTTCTTAGGTCAATCTCTATGTTCATGTTTTAGTAGCTACTCAGTTGCTTTACTTGCTTAGTTCACCTAGGAGTAGGAGTGGTTAGTTACTTGCCAGTCTCTTGTGTTGTTGTGCTCTCTAGTGGTACATCAGCTTGCTACTTGACTTTGGCTAGGCAAAGCAGTGTCATTTTGTACTAACCATTTTGTTTTAATAGGCTATTCCATTTCCACTCTAGCCATCTATGTCCTTAATTATTATAAATCTCCCTTGTAAGCTTTTGCAGGGACGAGGATAGAGGTTTTTTGTCCTTAGGATGAGCCATTCCCTAACAGGGAATTCTGCACTACCATCTCTATGCATGCTAAATCTCATTAATATCTTTGTTGAATAATTTCATATACTTTTGGATTATAATGTTTTCCATAGAGTTGTAGAACCATAGTTGTGTATATTTCATATATGGCATGCATGACGGAAGGTTATGATGTATGAATAACACATCCTTCTCATGATCGGTAATCTTACCAGAACACATGTGGGCCTTCTATGACGAATATATCATGACAATAGAGCCATTCCTCATTGTGTCATTCTATTTTGAGATGTTTCATGGTGATTGGTGAATTTGCCCTGGTTATTTGCATGACCTTTGTTAGTTTTAAAACTAAGAACAATTCAAGTGCTTTAATTCTGAATCGTGTAATGTTTATAGCATTCTGATTGGTTACAGTGCATTATGCTAGTATACGCTGATCGGATGGATATTTTTGGGTATAGTTTTACAACAAAAAATATCATAAAATACGTAGATCTCCTATTTAATTTGTTTGAAAAGTGATATGTGATTTTTGGGTTGATATTCCATTGTTAAGAATGCATTGATTCATTATCTAAAAATAGAAGAATGCATTGGTTGATTTATAATAATAGTAAAAAGAAAGAAGGTATTTATTTTGCGAGACAAAATCAAGAAGGCATTGATGTCCAGCTATTCCCTCATGAAGACATTAATTAAAATATATTTTTTCCCAATGAATGATAGCCAAACCTTTGGTTCAAGACTCCATATATATTATGCTCTTGCCCACAATTGCAAGACACCACAGACCCACACACCAGCTTTCCTTAGCTACTCGATCGCCATGGCCGTGCCAATCGCACCGATGGCTGCTGTGGTAACGGCGATGCTGCTGATGGTCACGTCGTCGGTGGCACAGACGATCTACAGCCATCACGCGCCGCCCCATGCTCCAGGCCCCCAACACCACGCTGCTGCACCGAAGCATCATCGCCACCATGGTCATCACGCGCCGGCACCTGCGCCGGTGCCTACGGAGTCAGCAAGTTCTCCTGGCCATGGTGGTTCCGACGACGACCATGCACAGGCGCCAAGTCATCACGACCACCATGGTCACCATGCACCGGCACCAGGTCACCATGCTCCCGGTCCACACCACGCTGCTGCACCGAAGAATCATCGCCACCATGGCCTCCATGCCCCGGCACCTGCGCCGGTGCCTACACAGTCAACAAGTTTTGCAGGCAATGGCGGTGCTGACCATGCACAGGCGCCAGGTCATCATGGCCATCATGCATCAGCACCGGCGCCAGGTCATCATGGTCAACACGGCCGGGATGCACCAGCACAGGCGCCGGGTCATCTTGGCCACGGCCATCACAGTCATCACGCGCCGCCACCACGTCGTCATGGCCATCATGCCCAAGCGCCAGCGCCCGGTCATCGTGGTCATCACGGCCACGGCCATCATGCCCCCGCACCGTCCGGTCCACGCCGATCGACCAGCTGGTGGAAGCGCAAGCTCCAAGGCTGCACCACCCTCGGCATCACGCTCCAGCTCCGGCACCAGCTCCTGTTCATGGCAGGCAAGCCGGACACAGCTCCTAGTTGCAAATGGAAAATGACTGTAACATTGTTGTGTTAAAAATGAAAGATAATATTTGAATTGGTCTATTTTTTTCATGTAGCATCTTCTGCGCACTATCTAAATAGACCTACCACTCTATAGTTGTAAATCGGTTTCTTCTCCTGCCACACACTTGACCCTCTCCTTGCCCGATGCCTTCTCCCCATCAGATCCCACCTCTTCCTCATCCGACCTCATCTCTTCCTTGTCTGGCTCTGCTTTCGACACTTTCTTTTGCTCAAACTTGTCTCCTACTTGTCCAACCTCTTCGACTTGACCAACATCTCCTCCTTGTTTGGTTTTCTTTACGTGTGGCATTGCGTCCACTCCATGAATTGGCCTTATGATCACGGGCGGACCCAAGGCCCGGCGCGGCTATCAGAAGAATATAAGAGAGATCACACCCGTGTAAATTAGCTTTCACGCTTATGCACCCCTAACCAGCGACGAAGCCAGACGCGGCGGGGGGGGGGGCAACCCCACCCCCCCCTACGCCATGGATTTCCACAGCGCCCCACCTTAGCCCCACCTACAAATTTGAGGAGGAAGAAGAAGGGAAGGCGGGGCGGGAGGAAGAAGAAGAGGAACCAGCCCCCCTTGCCGTCAATCCTGGCTTCGTCGCTGACCCTAACCTATCTAATGTTTGCCCAGGCTCTATTTTATTTCTGGGTCCACCACTGCTTATGATGTTGTTTCCTCTTCTCTTGGTTGAGCGTGTCACCAGTGCGACATCGCCTACCGCACAGTGTGTTATTATACACATCTGGACAATCCACTCTCTAGGCTCCTTCTGGTCAAGGCGCGACCAACTCCGTGTGTGCAAGCCTAGCACCGCTCGCCAACTTGCTCGTTGAATTGCCCAGCACCGCTTGCCAGCTTGCTCATTGAATTGTCCCCTGCGGCTGTCACTGGACGAATTGGTTGTTCCCCTTCTCTTTGTTGGTGTTGTGCGTACGTGGAGGAAGTATGTTAAAATAAAAAGAAGATATGGTTCTAGGTGAGAAAGTGTGCGTGAGAGAGAGAGTTTTGGAAGGGCTAAAGTGATTTAGAATTAGTTGGGGTTCCAATAAAAAGGAATATGAACTTTGTTTTAGGAAGTACTAATATACCCTTAGAAACAACGAGGAGTACATACGCATTGCTAATAACAGGGGATATTTAGATAGTACTAGTGGAGATGCTCTAAAACCTTTTTCACGGTAATCTCGGCCATACAAAATAAGATTTTCTACAAATAATCTTTCCAGCTTGTAATTTTAAAAATATATTAACATAAAAATCTAAATTTAGGCGTATTTGTTTGATGCCTAATGCCGCAACTAAACCCAGGCAAAGTATGACAATCATAAAAAGTATAACCAATAATAAATCAGGCGCCATATTTTTAGCAAACTTTAGTATTATTAAAATGAGTATATGAGATTTGGGATATACAACTAATAAAGTTTGGGATTGCCATAATTGTGGCATGAACTAACTACATGACTACAAACTATAGCATGCTGAATTTGTGACATGTCAAGTTGGTGACAAACTAAATCTTTACAAGTTGCTATTATGGATGGGATGCGCACAACAAAATGGAAAGTGAGACAAAGCTAGGCATGGCGTGGGCGGAGCCGTGCAAACGGGGATGACTTGGTAGACAAAAAGGCAAATTAGCATTTGTCGTGTAATGAATGGTATGATGGATAATGTTCTCAACTCCACAAAACAGAGGTTTTCATAGCACCTCTTGAAGAGTTATGTAGATTTTACAGATTTGGGAGCCAAATCCATGTTTTGGTGGATATAAATTTGTGGAGTTAAAAATGTTTGGTCAAAAAAGTCTAAATCGTTTATATCTTGAAATCCAGTTTTCTTGACCTTCTATATTATTAAATTAAAATTTTAAGAAAAAGAAAAAAAAATCCGGTGGACATTAAAACAACCCTTTCGTACCAAGCCCTTGTTTAGATGGCTAAAAATATGAACCTAATGAATGGTAACTCTTTTGTCTTATTTGACAAATATTGTCCAATCGTGGACCAACTAGGCTCAAAAGATTCGTCTCGTGATATACAACTAAACTGTGTAATTAGTTATTTTTTATCTATATTTAATACTCCATGCAAGCGGCTAAAAATTGATGTGATGGGGAGAGAGTCATATTTCTAACCTTTTGCAACCCAACTAAACAAGGCCCAATAACTGCTTGGTTCACTACCAAAATTTGCCCTACCAAAGATTTGGCAAGCCAAAAGAGGGGAAGAAAAATTGCCATGGATTTGGCAAGTCATATTATGAGAGGTTTGGCAAGTTTTGGTTGCTAACCAATTGCTAGCCAAAATTTTGGCTTGCCAATTCTTTGGTTGGGCAAATTTTGGAAGTGAACCAATTAGGCCCTCAAGGCCTCAACTGCACTTTACTCCCAGTTTACCCACTCTGACCCACTGCCCGCAGAGGATCCTACTCTCTTGTGGCGCCACCTGTTTCCAAGGTGTGCTGTGTGCACACGGACAGTGCCTATTGCGGCGGTGCACCGATCCACCGATCCAGCCGGTCCCCGTGACGAGCCAGCCGCGCGCTACACGCACACGACACGCGCGAACACGAACACGGACACGACAGCCATGGCGAGAGGCGGCGGCGGCGATCCGAGGCCGGAGGACGTCGACCCCTTCTCCGACGGCGACACCACCGGATCCGACTCCGACGAGTCCCCTCAGCACGGCCGCCCCGGGGGCGCCTCCAACTGCAACCCGATCCTGACGCGCCTCGCGGTGTCGCGGAACCCGAGCCCGCTGGCCGCGCCCACCGCCGCGCCCGGGGTCTGCCTCCTCCGCTTCGCCTGGGAGTCCGCCGCGGGCTCCCTCGTCGGCGCCGTCGTCGGATACGGTAAGCCCCACCCCACGCCGCCCGCCCCGTCGTCGGCTCCGCTCTCCCTTTGCCTAATTCCCTTGCCTTCCCGTTCGAATGGAACCTCAACCTCGCGCTAGGGTTTATGGCTCACCGATGGTGAGGTAGCGTGCGGTCGTGGCACCATTTCGATGTCCTCGAGGTTGGAGCCCGTCCGGCTTAGGTTAGGTTTCCCCAATTCTAACCTCCCAATTGGTGTGATAAGTAGGACTGTAGGAGTATTGGTTTGCTATGGGCATTGTTCATCCTGGGGGTAGCCAGGTACTTGTACCCTGCTAGTGTACAACTCTGCTCTTAGGAACTGTTTACATTTGTTAGGTCTATAATTGCATTGCACCCTTCAGAAATTTCTTTTGTCAGTGTTATGTTGCCCAAGTTTCTACAGATCGTAGAGAAGATCTGATTCAAGTGGGACTATTCGGTTTCAATAAACATCTAAATTTGAAATGTGGGGGTGAAATTTTCTCTGCTCTATTCTCTTTATTTTTGGTCTGACTCACCTTACAGAGGTTTAGTGTTGGTTGTTGTATTCTGAAACAAATAAGGACTAAAATAATAAAAGAAACTAAAAATGGCTAACCTTGATTCACACAGTCAGAAATCACTTGACTGCTAATCTGCTGTATAGGGCTGAGACTCAGCATGGAACAGCTTCACTTGCATGGGTATTTGTGTTATCTGAAGCAGTTTACAGAAACCCAAATTATAGGAATCTGTTTTCAAATTGATGTATGTCCATAGTTGAATAGTTAGTTTGTGAGTTGGATGGTTCTGGAGTCTTTGTCTTGTAGCATATCTGTTTTCTTTAATGAACTGGAGGTGTGTTTGGAGCATTTCACATCTGCTGCTGTTTGTTTGAGGAACTGAGGAAGTGAGGATTAGTTTGATTTGCAAAATTGGGTCTTCTTACAACCCTAGGCAAGTGGGGGTCTTCATTATTAGTGATTAAATTGGATAAAGGTGAGCTACAAAAGTTGAATTAAGGTTAGATTAGTGGAATAATGCAGGCTACATTCTGATGGCATAACCTTGTACTTGCATCATCCGTCATGCCAACCATATGCCATCTTGTGTTCTTAGTTCATTCTGTATCATCACCCACAGCTGACCAAACAGAACCATGACCTGTACCTTCTCTTCAGACCAGTCTGGGCCCCAGCTGTATTATTTGAGTCACTGCTTACAAGTAGAAATTGAAGGATAGCCCCTTTTCAGAGAAGACCAGAATAGAAATCAGAGATGCTTGTACCAAATAGGAAATACTACAGATATTACAATTCACTTGAGTAATACATAATCCCAAAATCTGGTTTAGCCCTTCAAATGCATATATGGTTCAAAGTGGGCAATGCTGGCCTGATCTGAATCCTCACATGTAAAAGAAAAACATTCGTCCAAATAACTTCTACCTTGATTTGTGAAGAAGCAAACAGAAACCAAGACTGTGATATGAAGAACTTAATCCTTTTAACTGATGTCATCATATTGAATGAAATTGGCACCATAAAGCTCTTTGAGGGTTAACATTTATAGAATCACACAATCGGTAGAGATCCCCTGCATGACTTACTGGATTAGTCAGCACAAGATCCTATATTTTAACTAACGCAGTGTTCTGAGATGTGCTAGGTGGGTTCATGGTGGTGTCTAGCACCAGATTGTGTTTTGTTATCCTTTTTTGGTATTCTGCTGTGAAGCCTAATCAGATAGCTCCATTTTTTCTATTTTCATTAATTTTCAGGCAAAGGTTTGGTTATGATGAAGGGCTTTAAAGGATCATTTCCTGATGCTGCGTCATCTGCTAAGGTATAAAGATATTCTTTCCACATGTGTGTACCACTTTGTGCCTATTGTTTACCAACATCTCATGGTGTAAATCTTGCCTTCTTGATCTAGATATTTGCTGTTCTTGCTGGTGTTCAAAGTTTGGTAGCCTGCTCTTTGAGAAAACTCCGTGGAAAAGACGATGGTATGTATTTGTCTGAGTTCTGTCTGTTTCTTTTCTTTTTAATCCTTCGGGATTAATCAAATGCTAAAAAATGCATGAATCATTAACATGACAATTATTTTATTTCCAGGAATCAACGCAGGAGTCGCAGGCTGTTGTACTGGCCTTGCTTTGAGCTTTCCAGGTAAAGTTTCAGGAAATGTGCAATCAATAGCTTTGAACTGTTTTAATGTATTGCTGCATAGCCTGTTCCTTGATTGCCTGGTGAGGACTAAGATTACATAAAACAATAGTCACGTTGTCTATGCCGAGTTCTGACAATTGCTCTTTTTTTTTCTCGAAAACCTACAATTGCTCTTTTTATATATGCTCTTTGCAATTTTGACACTTTGTTAAAAAGTGAAAACACAATGTTTGTGTTAAAAACATTATGATGACTTGCTCATATGTGTGGCTCTTGGGTTGTACCTTTGCTTGCAACCCTTCATATCTCCTTAGGATGCCTCCGTAATCAATTGTGGTTTGTTTCTTGTGCGCTATGGAGTATCAATGTTTAGATTCCAAGTACTCATCTGCTGTTGATGTCCATGGCATACATTAACTATTTGCATCCCATTCAAGTTAATTAGTTATGCTCACTTATTTTTGATTTCTTAGAATGATGGCCCGGTGTAGTAACTGTTGAAATCAATATCACACTTTTTGTATTGGGTCCCAGGTGCTCCGCAAACTCTGATTCAGAGCTGCCTGACCTTTGGGACTTTCTCTTACATCATTGAGAAGCTAAACAAACAGCAGCCAGCGCTGGCGCTCCCGCCTGTGACAGGCGTGATGGATCTAAAGGCTGCACAAGGCGTTCTTCCTCCCTTCACACTTCCTCTTCCGGATGCGATGGGCGAATTTTCTAAGTTCCAAAACTTTTTGTCATCCAAATTTCGGGGAAACTGAGTTATCCTTATGGAGTGACGCCTAGTTACCTACTCTGGAACGTGTCCCTGTAAATGCGTCAATGGTCAATCTGTTCCTTGTTTATTTCTTGGCGAATGTATGTTCCCAAGGTAGTGTTTTGCTAGTGTCGATGATTCTACCCTGTTTATGTGACATTTTTGCAAATAAGGGGGGCAGCTTGTCCATTGTTCAACTGGTCGGATCTTCAGAGTTGTACCCACATGTCAATTCCCAAAATTACATAGTCGACATTAACCAGTTAGAGCCAACATGCTTTACCACAACCATGGTAAATAGTATTGTTCTATATAACTTTAGTTAAACTCTAAAATTATTTGACTTATTGAAAAGGAGAATTATGACCTTTTATGAAAGGAGGGAGGTATTCAATCAACACTGCTTCCATTCAGATTCTTTCTTGCCTAGTTTCCGATCCCTGAAGCTGCATCTCCCTTTTCAAAAGCAGCATTCCCTGCATTCCTTGAAGCTGCATTACCATGGGCGCCTGGAGAAGACGGAGGAGGTTGTCTTGGCCTCACCACGAGACAAAAGTGCACCTTTTTTAAAGCTCATATTATATTGAAACATTTAGAAAGTCGGTACTGTACAGAGATTTGGGAAGGGAATTTGCCTTGATATTATTGGGCAAACATCCTTAATAAGTACTGCTAGAGACTGCATCCACAGAGAAGCGTGATAAACTGTATTTGAGTAACATCTCCAATTTAACATCTGACATCTCCGTGTTATACTGCTGAGTCGAGTAACCAGAGGTTGACCATGTTAGATTAGCTTGTTTTTAGTGTACTTAGATCATTTTTAAGTGAGCCAAATTACCTTAAGTTGTCTTTAAGTGGTCATCATGAAGAGAAGCGCATGAGCAGGTCGTCAATTCGTCATGTGATGGCCAAATAATAATATAAGGAAGGGCCATGTGATGGCCAAATAAAAATGGATAGGTGTTGAAAATGGCCTCGTGATAGGTCCAGCATGATGCTTGCTAATGAAAAGGAGAAAGAAGAGACCATGTGTGACCAACATGATGCGTGGTGAGTGGGGTGGAATGTTATATTGTGTACATGTGAGTCGTGTGACATGTGATGCTCACGCGCGCGTAGTGTAGTTGGCAAGCATGATCTATGATAAACAAAAGAAGCGAGGCTAGTCGTGTTCCTTTTAGAAAACGAGGGAGACCAATGCCGACTCTATAAAAAGGCTCCAGATGCTGACTCGATCATCTGGCTGACGTGCTGAAGTTGCGACCCGGCTGAACAGAAAAAACAAAAGGTCCACGTCAGGGGCGTTGGTCGTATTATAGGAAGGGAGAAGGCTAGGACTCTTGTTGCCACAGCCAGTGACGGAACCAGCGATCGTGATTAAGGGGGGTGAACAAATGTGATCGTATTTTTTACTATAATAAAATATACATAATAATATGTTTTAACAACTTTTTTTTAAAAAATTACACTATTTTTAATTAAAATCATAGTTTTTATACTATAAATTTAAGTATGTATTTATATATATTAAGAAACTTACCATGCGCGTGGGGGGGGGGGGGGGGGGCACGGCCCCCCCTGGTTCCGTCACTAGCCACAACTCCAGTTTGTCTAGATCTCCAGAGGGAAGTTTTTCAGTTGTTCATTCAAGAACGAAGAGAACTAGCAACACTTCAGTTAAGCAGAGAGAAAAGATCTTACATGCTCACTCTTGATTTCAGTGGTGCCTAGAAGGACCTTTCACTCCGGGAGAAGAGTTAGACAGAATGAACCCTTTTGCATCACTCCCAATCTTCTACATTAGTGCCTTCAACCTACTGGCATCAAACAAATAGACAAACCTACATGATGCTTGGAGAGCATCAGACATAAATGTAAAAAAGCTACCAAAGGCATCTTGGGAGATGTCAATGTTTGAAATTAGAAATGGAAAAGCTACTTGTTCTCTAGGAAGATAATTGGTGTAATGAAGTCCTGAAGATTAGTTAGCCATAACTTCATTCTTTTGCAAAAAAAGAAAAGGCTTATCTCAGAAATGCCTTCTCTCATGAACAATTCTCACCCAATTGTTTCACTTGCCTCTGTCAGAGACTGCCTTCAACCAATCCTAGCCTGTTCTTCAAATCCTGGATGAAATACAGCCGGTTGATAGCAACCATTAATAACTTCATTAGAGCATCAACCTTCAGTTAATTGTACCGGAGCACTAGCCTACAGTTACACCACATCACACAGGACTGAAATTATTGAAGCAGCTGGAAGTGGTGGAGCGCCGGACGACCGTCGAGTCCCTTCTTGTCGTAGTGCGCCAGGAACTCCGGCACCGTCACGCTCCTGTACAGCGCCCTTCCCGCGCCGTCGCCGTCTCCGGAGGCGACGAGCTTCTCGATGGGTCCATACATCCTCGTGGACCTGGCGATGTCCGCGTTGAAGAAGCACGCCACGGACACCCTCGCCGTGTCCCTGCTCCGGTTAGCCACCACGCGGTGCTCCACGCTCCTAAACCGCCCGTTGCTGACCAGCTGGAGGAGGTCGCCGACGTTCACCACGAGCGCGCCGGGCACCGGCGGCACGTCCACCCACCCGGACGCCAGCAGCGCCTGCAGCCCGCCCTGCGCGTGCGCGTCCTGCAGCAGCAGGGTCAGGAAGCTGGGGTCCGAGTGCTTGCTGCACCCCACGGTGAGGTCCGGCTCCGGGCACGGCGGGTAGTAGTTGCACACGAGGCTGAGCCCGTCGGCGCAGCCCATCCCGGCGAGGTGCCCGGGGGCCAGCCCCAGCGCCTCCGACAGCAGCGCCAGCACCCGCGCCGCCACGCCCCGCGCCGCGCCGGCGTACTCCAGCATCACGTGCCGCACGGCCGGCGGGAGATCCTCGGCAAGCGGGGGATCCGGCGCCGCCGAGCAGAAGAGCGTGTCGCGCCAGTTGGCCGCCGGCGACTGGAACAGGTCGAAGTTGGAGTTGAACCGCAGCTTGCGCGCGGGGTCGCGCGTGTAGTAGGGACGCTTCGCCTCGGGCGGGGACTCGTTGAACCGCCGCACCGACGCCAGCATCGAGGACAGGAGGGAGTCCGGGACGCCGTGGTTCACCAGCTGGAAGAACCCCACCGTCTCCGCCGCGGCCTTCACCTGGGCGACCACCTCCGCCCGCGCGGCTGCGTCCGCCGCCAACGCCGCCGAGAGGTCGATGACCGGGATGATGCTAAGAGTGCTGCTGCTGGTAGAGGACGATACCTGCGGCGCGTCATGGTGGTGGTGGCGGAAGATGGCGGGGACGGTCGTGACGCCGGCGTCCACGAGGCCCTTGACGCCGGCCTTGGTGTCGTCGAACGCCTTCAGCTCGCTCAGCCGGTCGTAGCCGTAGCCACCACCAGCAGCTTCTTCGGTGGTGGACATGGCTGCCGGCCGGCCGGGCTGGCGATTGAGACGAGCTGGATGGGGATCGAGATGAGATTGATTGTTACTACGTTGGATGTTTCGTCGAATTCGTCAGCACGTACGTACGTACGCACGACACGACACGACAAACAAATATAACCCAAGCAGTACGTGTGGTAGTAGGTGGTACACGTCAGCGCGCATGCATTTTCTTCACGAGCACGGAGCACCTGAGCAATATAGATATGCTTAGACAAACCTTGCGTGTTCTTTTAACGAGACTTTACCCTTGAGAGCGCGCGCTATAATTCGAACCTTTGGATTTTGAAATACATACATGTGTCTTATATTCCGAGATGGATGGAGCATATAGGTAAACAAATTAGGTATTCCTGAAAATTAGGTATTCCTGGAAACTTAGTGGATTCTCCGCGCGTTGTCGTGAGAATTTAAGGTTAGCTTTGATGACCATTTGATGAGTAAAAAAGAGATATAAAAATGTGAGTTATTTAGTGAGAACTACAAACACATAATCTTAAAGGTCTAAATAAAGCATACCTCGTAGCGATGCTGCAAAAAAATTGCTAATGATTTGGAATAAGGTTATTTATACAAATGGATAAACAATTATAAGTTAATGGATGATGTGTTTTGCTTGCATATAGATCATAATTGCAAATTCTAGTTGACCATAAATGCATCCAATGTTGAGAGGAGATTAGTGGATAATATGGCACAAGAAGGTGATAGAGAATTAATTAGTGAGGTATAGATAATCGGTCATCACTAAAGATCACTCATCCCCTTGAACTCGTGGTATCACCTATAGATCAATAGCTTCAAAAATAACCTCTCAATAAAAGGTTCTCTACGTAAAGTCTTCATCACAAAATTTAGAAAACAAATTGTAAAGAAAATGGACCCCTTATGTCATTTAGTTTGGATTTTGGTGCTAGTATATTGAATGTAGTTCAGCAGGATGCAAATCTAGACATGACAAAAAAGCAATAAAATGAATGGGACCTATCAAGCAAGTCTTTAGGAGCAAAGATGAAGACCTAAAAGTGAAGACATGAAATCCAAGGCACAAATTGAAGAAGCCAGACAAGATAGAGCCTGCCGCCGCTCTCTTCCGCTGATATCCTTCGCCTGGGAGGGCGGGCACTGCCGCCCGGGGGGTGCCGGGTGGGTTTATCCGCTGCTGCCTGCGGTCTGCCTCCCTCCTTTGTACATGGCGCGGCCCCAGAGCCTGCGCGTGCTGGCACAGCGAGTGAGTGGGTGCGGCCATGGCGGGTGCTGCCGTGTGTGCAGTGCTGTCGTCTGAACGTTGGAGGCAGCGGCGAACTGGCGCTCAGCAAGGCGGTTGACGCGGCGATAGAATAGAAGCCCACCGCGCGCCATCCGTTCGGCGAAATGTGCCGCAGCCCATGCAGGTGACCTCAGAATTTCATCGTTTACTTTTCTTTTATAGTTTCTGTGGAATATTTAGGTTTTATTGTTTCCCTTTCTATTACCCAAATTTCCTTCTTCTGCCTTTTAGTTTCCCCGCAATTGCATCTGCATGCACTATTTTAAGTTGCAGATGTTGAATATCAATTTAGTACACTCTGGATACGTGTTTCCAGCTCAGCATCCATTATCTAAACAGCAAGGGGGACTTTGACGAAGACTCACCTAATGCAGCAACAAACATATTTGCGGTGAAACACATTACAAGGCCTAGAACCTTTAAAAGTTATACTGGCCTTAATACACTGGCTATAGTACGTCAGTGCAAAGCAGGTAATTTGTAACATGAATCTGTTATAAAAAAATTGTAACGTGAATAAGCTTAAAAATCTTAATATGCTTCATAATCACGAATGGGGGCGAGGGCACAGATTGAGAAAAAGGTCAAAAACACTGAATTGACTTATCTAAAACAAGGTTTAACTAGTCATTACCGCTTCATCAATGATTATTCAAATTGATTGTAACATTAGGGACCAAACTCTAATTCCTCCATTCAGAGTAGGGCTCTGTAGTTTATTTTCTATTAGATGGGGGTTGTTGGCATCCAGAACTCCAAATCCTCTAGTCCATAACTCCAAATCCTCTAGTTGCTCTCTACCTCTTTGGCTCTTTGTAAGCATAGTTGACTTCACAAAGAAACATCATAACTAGCACCAGCACCATAATTCCCTGGCCTTCTACCTCTAAATCTCTGATTTAATTTGCATACAGTGCATAGGAGGAAAGAAGAAATACATCTGGAGATTGCAGGTGGCACAGCCAGAAGCAGCAGATCTGAGCTAATATGTGCAACGTTCATAGATTTCTTCTCCAACAATTGACATCTACCCTTTCTCTGTTGTTTTCAGCAAAAGACTGGTGATTGTTTTGCCTATTGTCAAGTACCGAAGGCAAGAAATTCGATTAGAAGTCACAAATCACAAGTACAAGACGTGATTTATGTTGACCTGTCTGAGCAAGAGACTATGGTATGTTCATCTTCCAGTCACCATCTACTCCTCATATATTGTGCTTATTTCGGTCCTTGTGATTTAACAAGCGGGCCTATGGATGCAATCCAAGCAGGTTGTCCGTTAGGACCTGGAATTGTCATTTTTTTTGCAGTATCCGGAACCTGTGAACGTGAAAATAAACTATTTGTGGACCTTGCAGAGTTTAGGCAGTTTATTTGCAAGGAGCAGTTCAACAACCCCAAGTCTGCATTACTCCTTGTGTCCTGGTTGCTTCCCTTTGTGTGCAGCTGATCTAGTTCACTAGGGGCATCACAAGCTAGTTGAAGCTCACAAGCGCTCTTGCATCTCTGGCCATCTAAATCCAGGTTCGAGCCCGCATTGCAAAACCCAGATTCTGGATGCTTTGTTGTGCCACATTTGGAGTTGACACGGGTAAAAACAATAGAACTAGGCTCCAGAAAGCTCTGATTTGTATATTTTGCATTGGAGGAAAGGAGGGCATGAGCAGGACCAGTACATCTGATGCTATGGTGTTAGTTTACCCTGGACCCAAGCAATGTGACCTCACTGGAGGACGGCTGCTGGAGCACAAGGGCAGGGATAGGAGATGGGACTGGGATGTTATAAATCTATTTCTTCTTGCTTGATCTGATTGATACATCTCCTCTATTTATATAGAGAGGCTTAGAGCATCTCCAAGAGCCTTTCTAAAATCTACTCTCTAAATCATCATTTAGAGAGTCATTTGTTGTAAGTATCCCAACCATCTCATGTATGGTTCCGGCATGAGTTGGTAATGTACTCAGACCTTTTTTCCCCTCTATAATGCAATGATACACGTCTCTCCTGGAGAAAAAAGAGAGTCATTTGGGTAAAAATCGTTTTCTATATCTTTGTACTCTCCAACAGCTTTTCTATATCCTACTTCGTTCTTGCTCTGCATCTTTGGCTAGCGAAAAATCTGGAATAGAGGATATTTAATATCCAATTGAAGAGCTGTTGGAGGGTATTTTTTCACCAGAGTCTCTATTCCTGTAAACTAGGAAAGATATAAAGAGTCTCTTGGAGATGCTCCAACAAGCCAGAATCCCTTGCGAGAACTAACCCTAATCCTGATGGGCTATATTGCCGAACCCAGCCCACAAGGCCTATAGTGCCTTTTGCGTCTGACCTTCTGTTTTGAATGGTAATCTTTTGGACAATAACTTGGCATTTGACTGTCAACTGTCAGGTACTTAACTGAAGTCACAAATCATTACAGCTGGCCTGAGCTCCAGGTATTTCTTTTTTTTTTTTTAACCATGGACAAAAGTTTTCTGTTCCATTATTCTTTTAGTTTGCAACAGTGACATTCATTCATAACTTCTCCAACAATGGTCTAGAATTTCATCTTTGAATGTAATTATGCAAACAAAATTGGTGATTGTTCTGCCAATTGTCAGGTACTGAAGGCCGGAAACTCATAAGTCATACATCGTTAGTACCATATGTGGTTGTTGCTTCTTCTGGGCTGGAGGCTATGGTATGTTCATCTTCCAGTCACTAACAAGCCATTTAGTTTGCTTTCATATATGCACTATATGTCATAGCCTTTAACCTCTGATTCCTCATATATTGTGCTTATTTTTTGCTGCATATGATGTAAGCAGCAAGAAGGCTAGTAGAGTTTGTTTGCCAAGAAACACTTCAGCGATCCAAAGACAAAAGGGTAAAGAGCTACTGCTGCTACACCTGTTCTCCTAGGTAAGATATATCATGAACCACTGTTTCACGCACATCTATAAAATCAATGTCCGCACTAACCATAAATGATGGCATCAGACAAATAAAGAAACATGACTGAATGAATTGTATGCTGTGAAGCCCATATCTTAGCATATTTTTTTTAACTAAAAATCCCTTTTTTTCTTTTATTTTGTTGAGAGTAGCTTCTAATTTAACAATGCAATTTGTAGGAAATTTTGGTGAAGGAGAGGTTTTCAAAACTATACTCAGTATGGAAACTGCTGCAGTATCTGCTGTGATATCTACAACATTGAAGGTTGTGGCCAACAAATTAGCACCACTGTTAATCAAAGAGTACAGCTACATTGTGGGTGTGAAAAGAGATCTTGAGGAGCTCAGGGATCAAGTTGAGGAGATCAACAGTTGGTTGGAAACAAGATATGAAGCTATCTGGCATGATACATCATTTAGATGGCTCAAAAGGTTGAAAGATATTGCTTATGCTGTTGATGATGTTATTGATGAGTTCCAGCTGAAGGCTGAGAAACATGACGCTGCTGCTGATGGTAGTATTATATCCAAATATATGTGCACAACACCAAAATCATTTGTTTCACAATGTAAGGCAGCCTGCAAGATCAAGAAAATCAAAAAGATATTTGCTGCAATTGTGAAGCAAAGAACAGACTATAATGCAATAACGAATAGTATATCAGTGAATCCTCCTGTTCGGCAAACAAATATGAGAACTGGGGAGATGTCATCGTGGCCTGACATTGATGAGGCATCAGTAGTCGGAAGAGATGAAGATAAGAAACAGATAATATCCAAGCTTGAAGAGACTGATGATCAACTGAATCTCAAGATAATTTCCATCATCGGGCTTGGTGGGTCTGGGAAAACTACTTTGGCTAAACTGATTTTTAATGATGGTTACATTAAGAAAAATTTTGACTTCACGCTATGGGTTCATGTGTCAAAAGAATTTGATGTGGACAAGCTAGTCAAAAAAATGTTTGAAGCTTTTGCTGACAACAATCCTGGACAGCATGGTGTGCCACATATGAGAAAAACAATCTCAGATAAGTTAATTGGAAAGAGGTTTCTTCTTGTACTGGATGATATTTGGACCGAGTCGCGATTTCAGTGGGAAAATTTCTGGGAATTTCTGATCAATATTGGTGCACCTGGAAGCAGGATTTTACTGACTACTCGTAGTAGTAAAGTTGCAAAAATAATAGGATCAACATGTTCATTTGAGTTGCCATTATTATCTGAGGCTAGCAGCTGGCAACTATTCACAGAAAGTTATGGAGTGGCTGAAAATAGTTTGGACCCTGAATTTCTTAAGGTTGGAAAAGAGATTGTGGAAAAATGTGGTGGGGTACCACTCGCAATTAAAGTTCTAGCAGGTGTACTCCATGACAAGGAACTGATAGAGGAGTGGGAGGCCATGAGAAACAATAGCTTATTAGATGTTGAGGGTGAAGAACATAGAGTATTTTCATGCTTGAGGCTGAGTTATCTTCATTTGCCTTCTCATTTAAAGCGGTGCTTCACAATATGTTCAGTGTTTCCCAAAGGTCATTTGATTGATAAAGAACAATTGATTGATCAATGGATTGCTCATGATCTGATCACTCTGGAAGATGGTGTGGATTACTTGGAGTATGTTGGCCACAAACATTTCAATTCTCTTGTGCAAATGTCTTTCTTAAACCTTGAGGATGAGGAAAAAGGTGGGAGAGTGACATGTAGGATGCATGATTTGGTTCATGATCTTGCTCGATGCATCTTAGGTGATGAATTTTTTTTTTTTTCTTGGTGAAAGTGATGAAATTTCTACTGTTGTGCCAACGGAGTCTACCAAATCGACGAATAACTACAGATACTTTTCTTTGATTGATCAACCAAGTATTGTTCTACCCAAAAATTTGTTTGTAAAGGCACGTGCTGTTTATGTTGCTGCTGGTGATGATTCAATATTTGGCAAAGAATTGAAGAATGCAAGACACTTGCGCAGTATCATGGTGAAAGATACCATTTTAGAATCAATACACACCACCATACTGCAAATAAAATATCTTAGGTGTCTTAGCATTTCATATTCATGTGAACTGGAAGCACTTCCTGAGGCCATTTCAGATGTTTGGAGCTTGCAAGCACTCCACATAACAAATTGTCAAAATTTTCTCAAGTTACCGAAATCAATTGGTAGGCTACAAAAGCTGAGGACACTAAATTTATCTGGTTGCCCAAGTCTAAACAATTTACCAGATTCAATCGGTGACTGCCATATGATTTCAAGCATCGATCTTTGTGACTGCATGATGCTCACAATGTTGCCAAACTCTATTGGTAAGCTGCAGAAGTTAAGAAAGCTGAACCTATCATGGTGTCATAATTTAGAATGTTTACCAGATTCTATTGGTGGTTGGAATATGATTTCAAGCATTGATCTTTCCAATTGTCATATGCTTACAGTGGTGCCAAACTCTATTGGTAGAAATGGAAAATTAAGAGTACTGAGACTTCGTAACACCAAAATTGAGAGGTTGCCACCAAGTATCACCGAACTCAGAAATCTGGAGTGTTTGGACCTTCGCTTCTGTCAAGAGCTGGTAGGATTGCCTGTAGGCATTGGACAGCTCAGTCAAATACAAGAGTTGGACTTCTTTGTTGTGGGTGAAAGTGAAAAGTTTGCTAAAATATCAGAGCTTGCAAATATAGGTAGGAATAGTAAGGATCTAACAATCAGAGGTATTGAGTATGTGATGGATCCAGATGATGCACACAGGGCATGCTTGAAACAGAAGACAAACTTACAGAGGTTGAGCCTACAGTGGATGGCGCATGATGTTGGTGAGGGGAACACTGAGTTGAGGCCGGCTGTACTTGATGGTCTGGAACCGCCGGCTGGGATTAAAGAGCTGGAAATCTGTGGGTATTCAGGTAGGAGATATGCACAGTGGATGCATAATCAAGTTGGTGGCGGAGTCCATGGACTTTCTCACTTTCCATTTCTAAGGGTGATGGAACTACGAGATTTTCCAAATTTGAAGCATCTATGTGGACTGGCTGGGCTGCGCTTTTTGGAGGAGCTTGGGATATGGGACATGCCTTCTCTTGAGAGTATAAGCGGAGGCCCATTTCCTTCGCTGGTGAATTTAGTAATGAGTAGCCTGCCTAGTTTGGGAGCAGTGTGTATGGTAGCAGAGAAGGCCATGGGTGATGGAGAAGAGAGGGGCCAATGCAGCAGTAACACAACTCACTTTGGACAAGTCCGAGTTGGTAATTGTGTATCAGAATTGTCTATAATTCAGCTCGATATGCTAACTGAGCTGCCAGAGAGCTTGGGAAGCCTCACATCCCTCCAATCTCTTGTGGTGACACATTGCTCTTGTATTTGTGTGCTGCCTGAGTCACTAGGGAAACTCCAGTCTCTACAACAGTTGATCATCGAGAACTGCTATAGCCTTAGCTGCCTTCCCCAATCACTGGATCAGCTCACCTCCCTCCAGGTGCTCAATATAAGTTTTTGCCATGCATTTTACCAACTGCCCGAATGCCTGGGACAGCTCTACTCTCTACGCACCCTCGAAATTACAAGGTTGCCGAGGCTGACTTGTCTTCCCCAATCCATGTGCGGCCTCACTTCCCTAGAAAGCCTTGTGATCATGAATTGTCTAGGAATCAAATCGTTGCCGGAGGGCATAAAAGGCCTAACCTCTCTGCGACGATTACAGATCGATGCCTGCCCCGATCTGGTGAAGCGGTACAACAGAGAAAATGGGGAGGACTGGCACCTCATCTCCGACATCCCACATACATCGATTTATTAAGCGATTGCCAGTTAGTGCTTCATCTGGTGATATGTTGTAACCTTTAGCTAATAGCTATGCCTATGAGCGTTATTTTTCCTTTCATAGATTTACCGGAGAACCTATTTCCTGATTGTTTTTTATTCTTTCCAAACTGCACTGGTCCAAATTTAGGTCCATGTGTATTTTTAATGCTCATGCAGCCTGCTCAGCGCAGGTGTGTATGTGATGTCACTCTTACTTATGAGTATCCAATTTTCACTTGGACTTGTTAAGAGATGTGGTATTTTTTGCCGTGTAGGTTATTGTAGAACTTGTGCAACAAAATTTAAACTCCGATAGGTGTGCTATCTATCTATTATATTTCTAAAATGACAAGTGGCTATCCATGATTGGGTCTTTGCATTCTGATTGGGAGAAGCTTCTTAGTGATGTGGCCAAAGTCCATTTACAGGATGGTGATGATATGATAACATGGTCTTTTGATGGGAAGGGTTGTTTCACTATTAAATCCATTTATCGATGTATAATGCCTTAACTAAGTCCGAAGCTGGGTTATATCACAAGAAAATATGGAAAGGGAATATTCCTCCTAAAATTAAAATATTTCTTTTTACATTGGTTAACAGAGCTGTTCTGACAGAAGATAATATGGTCAAAACGAAGTGGCCTGGGGATCCCACATGCTACTTTTGTCCCCAATTTGAAACTGTTGATCACCTTTTTTTTTTTTTTCAGTGTAACATTGCCAAATCTGTCTTGGCAATAATTGTCGTTTGCATCGGGGCTGACAACGTACGTACCCAGTTCTTTAGGACAGTGATGGGCTTGGTGTGAAAAATAGTTACCTCATGGGTCTAAATTCCATACTTTTGGCATTGCTGCTATATGTTGGGCTATTTGGAAATCTTGTAATAAAGTATACTTTGATGGAATGAAAATTTATAATCTTACTTATATAGTTTGTTATAGTTGTACGCTCATGGGTTATTGGGCAGACTTACCCACAGAATTTGACAAGGACGCTCTGCACGAAGGGATTACCACTGTACTGAGGATTGCGGCGGATGTGGCAGGCAGAAGGAAGAAAGTTGAAGATCCCAAGCTTCTGGAGGGCAACCGCGACAACAAGAACACAAAATGAAGTTGCGAAAAAGCAAGGACATGAGAAGAAGAAAGTTTCAGTAGTAAAGCATATGGTGGTCCGGACTCCGGAGTCTGATTTAATCTCTGTCGATGGGAAGCGCTTTCAGACTTTTGTGATGTCCATGTCAAAACATATACAAATCGAGCCATCGAGGTGATACAGAGGTAGAGATACCAGAGCTGAAACCAGGCATGCATTCAGATCTGACTTGTTTTTTCTCAAGGACGTCAAGAGATTTACCCCAATTTTTATTAGATTGGAGTGGGATACAAGCACTACTTATAGAAAAGAGAGGAAAAACAGCGCTTCATCCAGGGTCAAAAGCAGATCTGACTTGTTCTCAACCATATATTAATTCTTGTTTCTTTGTTTTGTTACTCAAACTCTGAGCTCTACTGTGACACAAAAAATGAAGACTTCTAAACTCTGCAGTAATACAAAAGACAAGATCTCTGAACTCTGTTGTAATACATGTCTGCAACTAGATTCCTGGAAGTCATTTCTACACAGCTAATTGCCTGCAACTGATCTTGTACTATGTAATATTAATTCCTTTTATTTTGATTGTTAGCTATTCAGTGTCTTGACTAAGCGAAAGGGTCTCTAGCCTAGTGGTTGGAGCACCTGAGTAGCACCCAGCAGACCTCGAGTTCGACTCCTCGTGGTAAGCGAATTTAAACAGTCCCGCATTATAAAAAAAACTAAAAAAAAATAGGCTGGGGTTTCCCTTGCTGACTTTGGTCAAAAAATATGTGGATAGCTTATGTGGATAGCTTGCATATTGAGATAATTCTATAGTGGGGTTTGTTTATATAAGAGGTATAGATTCCTATCCATTTTCTTTCTTTTTGTTTTCTTTTGGCCCTGTCTTTTGCACGTGATTGAGCCCAAGCCTTGCAAGAATCATCAGCGGCCCACCACATCCCATTACAGTTGGGTTGTCCAACACCTATTATTTATTTGATCTAGCTGCTTCCCTTTCCATTAGCTCAGGCTGAAAAAACTCATCATTAGGCCGATCAGCCCAACCAGGCATGCTCCCTTTTCCAGGATTTTTTATATTTTAAAATTCGTCTTTATAAAAGTATTTTTATAAGTAAAAATTTGCAAAACTATACTACTGCTGTCAGTTGAGTCCGCAGGAAGGACATACACCGTCAGTTGAGCTTGCGGAATATAAGTTACCGCCGGGTGAATAGGTAACTTTTTTCTACTAGCTCATCTTATAAAAAAATCATATTTTTTATATATGAACTCAGAAAGAGAGACAATTTATATGGAAGTTATAGAGAAAAATGAGGCCTACAACTTTTTATATATCTTTTTTTTTCTCGAAAACGGACAATTGCTCTTTTTTATATATGCTCTTTGCAATTTGACACTTTGTTGAAAAGTGAAAACACAATGTTTGTGTTAAAAACATTATGATGACTTGCTCATATGTGTGGTTCTTGGGTTGTACCTTTGCTTGCAACCCTTGATCTGGTTGACCTTTGGAGCATACCGTACAAACCTTCATATGCCGCAGACTAGAGGAAGCTGGTTGTAAACTTGTGTTAGTGATGGCATTCCAGTTTCTTTAGATTGAATGGTTTTGAGAAACATGCATCCTTATATGATGTCCTCTGTGTCTGACTGTCACGAATAGAAAGTTTGATGCTTATTATGCTTAGCAATTCTGCATTTTGATATCTCCTTAGGATGCCTCCGTAATCAATTGTGGTTTGTTTCTTGTGCGCTATGGAGTATCAATGTTTAGATTCGAAGTACTCATCTGCTGTTGATGTCCATGGCATACATTAACTATTTGCATCCCATTCAAGTTAATTAGTTATGCTCACTTATTTTTGATTTCTTAGAATGATGGCCCGGTGTAGTAACTGTTGAAATCAATATCACACTTTTTTTTATTGGGTTCCAGGTGCTCCGTAAACTCTGATTCAGAGCTGCCTGACCTTTGGGACTTTCTCTTACATCATTGAGAAGCTAAACAAACAGCAGCCAGCGCTGGCGCTCCCGCCTGCGACAGGTGTGATGGATCTAAAGGCTGCACAAGGCGTTCTTCCTCCCTTCACACTTCCTCTTCCGGATGCGATGGGCGAATTTTCTAAGTTCCAAAACTTTTTGTCATCCAAATTTCGGGGAAACTGAGTTATCCTTATGGAGTGACGCCTAGTTACCTACTCTGGAACGTGTCCCTGTAAATGCGTCAATGGTCAATCTGTTCCTTGTTTATTTCTTGGCGAATGTATGTTCCCAAGGTAGTGTTTTGCTAGTGTCGATGATTCTACCCTGTTTATGTGACATTTTTGCAAATAAGGGGGGCAGCTTGTCCATTGTTCAACTGGTCGGATCTTCAGAGTTGTACCCACATGTCAATTCCCAAAATTACATAGTCGACATTAACCAGTTAGAGCCAACATGCTTTACCACAACCATGGTAAATAGTATTGTTCTATATGAATTTAGTTAAACTCTAAAATTATTTGACTTATTGAAAAGGAGAATTATGACCTTTTATGAAAGGAGGGAGGTATTCAATCAACACTGCTTCCATTCAGATTCTTTCTTGCCTAGTTTCCGATCCCTGAAGCTGCATCTCCCTTTTTCAAAAGCAGTATTCCCTGCATTCCTTGAAGCTGCATTACCATGGGCGCCTGGAGAAGACGGAGGAGGTTGTCTTGGCCTCACCACAAGACAAAAGTGTACCTTTTTTAAAGCTCATATTATATTGAAACATTTAGAAAGTCGGTACTGTACAGAGATTTGGGAAGGGAATTTGCCTTGATATTGGGCAAACATCCTTAATAAGTACTGTTAGAGACTGCATCCACAGAGAAGCGTGATAAACTGTATTTGAGTAACATCTCCAATTTAACATCTGACATCTCCGTGTTATACTGCTGAGTCGAGTAACCAGAGGTTGACCATGTTAGATTAGCTTGTCATTAGTGTACTTAGATCATTTTTAAGTGAGCCAAATTACCTTAAGTTGTCTTTGAGTGGTCATCATGAAGAGAAACGCATGAGCAGGACGTCAATTCGTCATGTGATGGCCAAATAATAATATAAGGAAGGGCCATGTGATGGCCAAATAAAAATGGATAGGTGTTGAAAATGGCCTCATGATAGGTCCAGCATGATGCTTACTAATGAAAAGGAGAAGAAAGAAGAGACCATGTGTGACCAACATGATGCGTGGTGAGTGGGGTGGAATGCTATATACTTATATTGTGTACATGTGAGTCGTGTGAGATGTGATGCTCACGCGCGCGTAGTATAGTTGGCAAGCATGATCTATGATAAACAAAAGAAGCGAGGCTAGTCGTGTTCCTTTTAGAAAACGAGGGAGACCAATGCCGACTCTATAAAAAGGCTCCAGGTGCTGACTCGATCATCTGGCTGACGTGCTGAAAGTTGTGACCCGGCTGAACAGAAAAAACAAAAGGTCCACGTCAGGGGCGTTGGTCGTATTATAGGAAGGGAGAAGGCTAGGACTCTTGTTGCCACAGCTCCAGTTTGTCTAGATCTCTAGAGGGAAGTTTTTCAGCTGTTCATTCAAGAACGAAGGGAACTAACAACACTTCAGTTAAGCAGAGAGAAAAGAGAGGATGATAGGTTCATTAACACATAGGATCGATCTAGCAGTGGAACATAGGCTGGTGATTTCATTACAGTAGGTACAAAATCAAGTTCCTATTACAATATCTACTGGATCTAGGAAGATACAGAGAGGTAGGGATGAGAGGAAGAATAGAGATGATTGTACCGGCACTCTCTGTCGGTTCCGGTAGAGGAGTAGGAGTAGCAGCGGGCGGCGCGCTGGAGCCCATCGCGGTCGTCGGGAAGGTGATGAAGTCGACGGCGTCTTTGGTGACGGCGCGGACGTCGAGGTGGTGTTGGCCGGCGTCGGTGAGGTCTTCCCGTCGCTGGCAGCGCACCCTCGTAGATCGGACTAGGGTATGAGTGTAGGTGGGGGGACTGGCGGCGCGGTGAACCTCGTACCGAGCGCCCCGGCCCCCACCTCCTCTTTATAGCGCTGTGCGACGGGGGCCCACCAACCATTAGGGTTGGGCGCCCGATCGGTGGCGCGAGATCAAGGCCCGATTAGGTCGTTGGGCCTAATGCGGTAGAGATCAATCTAACATTCTCCCCTTTGATCTCTTCATAATTCTTATCATATTCTTGTCATTCTTCGACTCCTTTCTTCAACTTTCAATTCTTATTTTTCTTATTTCTGTCTCATTCCATTTTGGATTGGTACATCGAGCGTGCTTCATCGTCACAGCAATCAATGCCATTGGACTAACAGCCACGACGCACTTTCTCCATTTTGAAATGAAACTCTTTTCTTGGGCCCTTTTACTTCGGGAATCATAGGCTTTCCCTTAAACCCATGCCGGCTAAGTGTCCTCTGAACACATTGGGTGGTAAGCCTTTTGTGAGCGGATCCGCTAACATTTTCTCGTTCTTATATGCTCAAGACTTATAACATGATCCCGAAGTTTGTCTTTCACAACATAGTACTTTATGTCAATGTGTTTGGCAGCACCACTTGACCTATTGTTGTGAGCATATTCTACCGCTGGGTTGTTATCACAATACAACTTCAGTGGTTTATGTATTTCTTCTATCACTTTCAATCCGGGTACAAATTTCTTTAGCCAATTCACCTGCCCCGAGGCCTCATAGCATGCTACAAATTCAGCATACATTGTCGAGTTCGTAGTTACTGTTTGTTTCGAGCTCTTCCACGATATAGCTCCTCCTGCGAGAGTAAATATGTATCCTGACGTGGATTTTCTTTCATCTCCCGCGTAATCAGAATCTGAATACCCCTCTATTTGTAGGGAATCAGATCTTTTGTATGTCAACATGAGGCCTTTCGTACCTTGCAAATAGCGCAAGACTTTCTTCACTAATTTCCAATGTTCTGTTCCTGGATTCTTTTGATATCTGCCAAGTAACCCGGTAACGAAAGCTAAGTCAGGGCGAGTACATGTTTGAGCATATTGCAAACTTCCAACAGCTGAAGCATACGGTACCGCTTTCATTTGTTCAATTTCATATTCATTCTTGGGACACTGATGTTCCCCATATCTATCGCCCTTGACTATAGGAGCAGGTGAGGGACTACACGCATGCATACAAAATTTCTTCGTGTCTTTTCTATGTATGTCTTCTCGCGATAGTCCTAAAACCCCTTTTGTTCTATCTCGATGAATCTCTATTCCTAAAACGAATGATGCCTCACCGAGATCTTTCATGTCAAAGTTTGAGGACAAGAATTTCTTCGTCTCCATTAGTAGATTGACGTCGCTACTAGCAAGTAGGATGTCATCTACATAGAGAATCGAGAATATGTACTTCCCGTTCTTAAACTTCGCATAAACACAATTGTCCTCAACATTTTCCTTAAACCCAAAACTCTTAATTGTTCTATCAAACTTCAAATACCACTGTCTTGAAGCTTGTTTCAATCCATAAATTGATCTTTTCAGCGGCAACCCATCTTTTCTTTTCCTTCTACGACAAAACCTTTCGGCTGTGCCATATAGACATTTTCTTCCAAATCCCCATTAAGGAATGCCGTCTTCACATCCATTTGATGTAATTCTAAATCATAGTGAGCTACAAGTGCCATTATAATTCTGAAGGAATCCTTACATGAGACAGAGAAAAGGTCTCATTGTAGTCAATCCCTTCTCTTTGCGTAAAGCCTTTTGCCACAAGCCGGGCTTTATATCTTTCAACATTCCCTTGGGAGTCACATTTTGTTTTATAGACCCATTTGCCCTACTGTTTTGGCTCCTTTAGGAATGGTTTCCAAGTCCCAAACTTTATTGGTACTCATTGATTTCATTTCATCTTTCATTGCTTCTAACCACTTTGATGAGTGGGGACTTCTCATGGCTTCTTCATAAGAGGTGGGATCATCCTCCATATGAAATTCTTCCGTTTCATAAAGTTCATAATCATCAGGAATAGCTCTCCTTCTTTCTCTTTGAGACCTCCTAGGGGCCTCAGGCACTTGTTCCACAATGGGCTGTTGTTGTTCTTCCTCATGTGCGACATTTTGTTCTATAGGCTCTGAAGGACGGGTTCCTCATGTTCATTCATTGTCACCACGGAGAACTAACCACGGGTGTTGTCACTACAAGTACGCTTCTTCGCAGGTGCAACAAGAGCGAGGTAGTTCGAAATATGGTTCTTCAACCATTGGAGTGGGTACATGTACTCGCTTCTCCTCAAGGTTTATTTCTCGTGCTACTCGCTCCCCGATCATGTCATCCTCCAAGAACACAAAGATGTCTTGTTTCTATAAACTTCGTATGTCTATCGGGACGGTAGAATCGATATCCTTTCGATCTTTCGGATAGCCAATGAAATGGCAGCTAGCTGTCTTGGGGTCCAACTTTCCTATGTTTGGGTTAAAAATCTTTGCCTCAGCTGGGCAACCCCACACACGTAAGTGATTAAGTGAGGGTTCTCTTCCTGTCCACAATTCGTGTGGTGTTTTCGACACGGACTTGCTTGGTACACGATTAAGTATATGTATGGCGGTTTTCAATGCCTCCATCCATAAATTAATCGGTAACGTGGAGTAACTTATCATGCTTCTTACCATATCCATTAAGGTACGGTTTCGTCTTTCACCACTCCATTCTGCCGAGGCTCCCCGGCATGGCGTACTTGGGCGACTATGCCATTTTCCCGTAGGAACTTTGCAAAAGGTCCAGGAGTTTGGCCATACGGGGTATGTCGCCCATAGTACTCTCCACCCCGGTACGATCGTACTAACTTGATTTTCTTATTGTGTTGATTTTCAACTTCGGCTTTAAAAATCTTAAATTTATCCAATGCTTCGATTTTTCTTTAATTGGATAAATATAGCCATAACGAGAATAATCGTACGTGAAAGTTATAAAAGAATCATAACCATCCACACTTTTCACGAGAAAAGGACCACAAATGTCCGTGTGAATTATTTCTAAAGTTTCTAAGCTTCGTTTGGCATTCTTCTTTATTTTCTTGACATATTTTCCTTTAATACAATCAACACATTGTTCTAAATCGAAAATTCTAAGCGTGGGAGAATTGATTCTTTAACTAAAAGTTCTATTCTCCCCCTCGAAATATGGCCTAAACGACAATGCCATAATTTCGAAGACGCATCATCAATTCTCTTTCGCTTCTTACTTACATCTCAGATGGGGAATCATTCATATTCACATCACGTACATTATTCACATTCTCGCAAGAGATAATAAATAAAGCTTGTCTTGTCGGAAGGCAAGACCAACACATTCATTATTAAAAAGTATCTTACATTTGCCATCTCCAAAATGGCAACCAAAATCATCATCATCAAGTTTCGTAACACTTATTAAATTTCTACGCAAAGAGGGAACATAAAGGACATCTTTAAGTCTAAGGACAAAACCATTACGTAATTCTAAAATAAAATCTCCAATGGCTTCAACATTGGCTTGCGCTCCATTCGCAACTTTAACCGCCTTTCTCCTCTTTGCAAGGTTCTCATCCCACTTGGATCCCCTCAGTAAAGAATTTGCAACATGAGTAGTTGCTCCCGAATCAATCCACCAAGTGGTTTTCGAATAATTCAAATACAGGGATTCATCTACAAATGTAATAAAATCCTCACCTCTCTTCATCAGAGATCTCAGGAAGTCGGGACAGTCTCTCTTGTAGTGCCCCTTCTTGCGGCAGTACTTGCACTGATCTGGTTCTGCACCACCATAGGGGTCGTTCGGCTGGTTCTGAGGGTTCTGGGGAATCTTTCCTGGTGACTTGGAGGTAGAGGCCCTATCCCACTGAGGTTTCCCTTGTGGTTTAGGATTCTTGTTATTATGGAAGGGTTTCTTTTGTTTGTCCTTGACAAGGTTTGCAGTATCACCCTGTACGGACTTAATCCTCTGTTCCTCCTGAACACACATGGTAACAAGCCTTTCTTTGTCCCATTTATCGGGCACCATGTTGTAGTTAACAACAAAATTTTCATATTCTTTTGGCGAGAGAAGCAAAGACCGTGTGAATCGAAACTCATCTTCTATGAGTATGTTCAACTCGTTGAGCTTAGCTGCCGTAGTGTTCATTTCGAAATGTGCTTTCGTATGTCACCACCAAAGTGTATTTCATAGTCACAAGTTTCTTAATCGGTGTACTTGCGTGGCCTTGGTAGAACCAAGAACCGATGCTTCAATTTCTCTAGATATTCCCGAATGTTGGTACATTCTCGGAATTGATCCCCTTATGGTTTCATCAATAGTGGCCTTAGCCACCAGCAGGCACTTGTGGTTGGATTTAGACCAATTTCTATGGTCAAGTTGATACTTCATTACTTGATTCGCATGCTCACGCTCACGAGTAGCGAAAGCAGCATCTGTTTCATCAGCTCCCCGCACCAGTGCCTCTGGTTCAACAGGACACGGGTGCTGGATTGCCATATCAACTTCTCCCAACCCAAGCTCTAGTTCAAATCTTTCCCTCCAAATCCGATAGTTGGTGCCATCGAGTTTGGGGATGTTGTTGATGTTCATAAGGCATTTTCCCCGAAAGAATTTATATCGAGAGAGTGAGATATATTCATACATAATAAATATTCATATATAAAATTGCATGTGTTAACTCAACGTTGGTCAAATTAAGACATACAAAATTTATTAATGCAAAAATTTTACATCACCGTTGGCGAGAAGTAAAGTTAATGCATAATTTCAAGAATCAAAACATTATAATATTGTTATTAACAACGTTGGTCAGAAAATAACAACACTATAATTCAATAATTCATCATCGGAAAATCATAATTTCTCTCTAAAATTAAATTATCCCGTTGGTTCAAATTTAATTTAAAGAGAACAATCATTTCATCTTTCATTGCTTCTAACCACTTTGATGAGTGGGGACTTCTCATGGCTTCTTCATAAGAGGTGGGATCATCCTCCATATGAAATTCTTCCGTTTCATAAAGTTCATAATCATCGAATAGCTCTCCTTCTTTCTCTTTGAGACCTCCTAGGGGCCTCGTGCACTTGTTCCACAATGGGCTGTTGTTGTTCTTCCTCATGTGCGACATTTTGTTCTATAGGCTCTGAAGGACAGTTCCTCATGTTCATTCATTGTCACCACAGGGAGAACTAACCACGGGTGTTGTCACTACGAAAACGCACCGCTGGTGCAACAAGAGCAGGTAGTTCGAAATATGGTTCTTCAACCATTGGAGTGGGTACATGTACTCGCTTCTCCTCAAGGTTTATTTCTCGTGCTAAATATTAAATATTATAATTCTATTTTCCAGAAACTCTTAATCAAAATTGTTCTATTCTCGAGCAAAATATCGTTGGACAAAATGCACGAGAAAATTTGCATCAAAAACAATTCAAATTCATCAATATATATCAAAAAATTGTTTCGAAAATAAAACAAAGAAAAATTTCTTTGATTCACTGTTCTAACAGCCATTTCGGCCCAGCCGCCTTCAACGCGGCCCACTGGCGCGCGCGTGTACACGCTGGAGCAGCGGCCCAGCGCGGCCAGTTTTTTTTTTCTTTTTTTTTTTTTTTTTGTTCTTCGTTTTCGGCCCAGCACTGAATCGGCCCAAGGCCTGTTCGCGCGATGAGCTGTGGCCGTTCCCAGGCTCTAACGGAGGCCTGGGCCGGCAAAGCCGCCGCCCGCCTGGGCTCAATCTAGCCCAGCACAGCGCCGGCTGATCTCAGCCATTCATTTTCATCGGACGGCCAGGCGCGGATTTCGCTGGGACAAAACCCAGTCGCGGCGGCCATCCCCTGAACCCTAGCCTCATTCTCTCCTTCCCCATTCTTTCCCAGCGCCGCGAAGCAGCAGAGCGGGACGGCAGCCGCCGATGGCGACCGGAGGAAGGTGGACATGGCGCCGCCGCGGGCCCCTCCGCCGGCGCGCGCGCTCGCCCATGGCTGAGCGCGCCGCCGTCCGGGTGGCCTCGCGGGCGGTGCTCGCAAGCCGAGGCCGAGGCGGGGTCGTGCGGTGGCAGGACCTCGCCGGCACAGCGGCGAGTTCTTCTTCCCGCACTCCGGCGGTGCAACGGTGGGAAGAAGGACCAGGTAGGTCGCATCCTCCTCTCCGTCCGTTCTCATCTTCTAGATTAGGGTTAGGGTTTCTTCGATGTTCATCTGATGTTCTTTCCCTTTACCCCGATCTGCTTGTTGGGTTAGGGTTAGGGTTCGTGGTGGTTCTTATATCCCGATCCAATCGAATCCGGTCATCTTCTTTTCTTAGTTCTTTTGGTTTTCATATCCCAGACACTAGATCCACTCGCTAGTGGCACACTGATACCATTGATAGGTTCATTAACACATAGGATCGATCTAGCAGTGGAACATAGGCTGGTGATTTCATTACAGTAGGTACAAAATCATGTTCCTATTACAATATCTACTGGATCTAGGAAGATACAGAGAGGTAGGGATGAGAGGAAGAATAGAGATGATTGTACCGGCACTCTCTCGTCGGTTCCGGTAGAGGAGTAGGAGTAGCAGCGGGCGGCGCGGCTGGAGCCCATCGCGGTCGTCGGGAAGGTGATGAAGTCGACGGCGTCTTTGGTGACGGCGCGGACGTCGAGGCGGTGGCCGGCCGGCGTCGGTGAGGTCTTCCCGTCGGGCCGCGCCGCACCTCGTAGATCGGACTAGGGTATGAGTGTAGGTGGGGGGGACCGGGCGGCGCGGTGAACCTCGTACCGAGCGCCCGGCCCCACCTCCTCTTTATAGCGCTGTGCGACGGGGGCCCACCAACCATTAGGGTTGGGCGCCCCCGATCAGGGCGCGAGATCAAGGCCCAGATTAGGTCGTTGGGCCTAATCTGGTAGAGATCAATCTAACAGAGGAGCCTATATAAAGTTTTGGGGTGTTGTTGAAATCCTTACATGAATATTTTGAATGCACCTTTGAGCACATACAAGCAATAAAGACAAAACCGATGTGTTGGTAATCTCATTTCTCTGCTCTCTTATCTTACATGCTCAGTCTTGATTTCAGTGGTGCCTAGAAGGACCTTTCACTCCGGGAGAAGAGTTAGACAGAATGAACCCTTTTGCATCACTCCCAATCTTCTACATTAGTGCCTTCAACCTAGTGGCATAAAACAAATAGACAAACCTACATGATGCTTGGAGAGCATCAGACATAAATGTAAAAAAGCTACCAAAGGCATCTTGGGAGATATCAATGTTTGAAATTAGAAATGGAAAAGCTACTTGTTCAAGTCTAGGAAGATAATTGGTGTAATGAAGTCCTGAAGATTAGCTAGCCATAACTTCATTCTTTTGCAAAAAAAGAAAAGGCTTATCTCAGTTAGCATTTAGAAATGCCTTCTCTCATGAACAATTCTCACCCAATTGTTTCACTTGCCTCTGTCAGAGACTGCCTTCAACCAATCGTAGGCTATCCTTCAAATCCTAGAAGAAATACAGCTGGTTGATAGCAACCATCCATAACCATAACTTCATTAGAGCATCAAGTTAATGTAGCTTCAACCTTCAATTATTTACCGGAGTACATACTAGCCTACAGCTGCATGCACCACATGCACAGGACGGACTGAGATTATTGAGGCAGCTGGAAGTGGTGTAGCGCCGGCCGCCCGTCGAGGCCTTTCTTGTCGTAGTGCGCCAGGAACTCCGGCACCGTGACGCTCCGGTACAGCGCCCTTCCCGCGCCGTCGCCGTCGCCGGAGGCGACGAGCTCCTCGATGGGCCCATACAGCCTCGTGGACCTCGCGATGTCCGCGTTGAAGAAGCACGCGACGGACACCCTGGCCGTGTCCCTGCTCCGGTTGGCCACCACGCGGTGCTCCACGCTCCTGAACCGCCCGTTGCTGACGAGCTGGAGGAGGTCGCCGACGTTCACCACGAGAGCGCCGGGCACCGGCGGCACGTCCACCCACCGGGACGCCAGCAGCGCCTGGAGTCCGCACTGCGCGTGCGCGTCCTGCAGCAGCAGCGTCAGGAAGCTGGGGTCCGAGTGCTTGCTGCACCCCACGGTCACGTCCGGCTCCGGGCACGGCGGGTAGTAGTTGCACACGAGGCTGAGCCCCTCGGCGCAGCCCATCCCGGCGAGGTGCCCGGGCGGCAGCCCCAGCGCCTCCGACAGCAGCGCCAGCACCCGCGCCGCCACGCCCCGCGCCGCGCCGGCGTACTCCAGCATCACGTGCCGCACGGCCGGCGGGAGATCCTCGGCAAGCGGGGGATCCGGCGCCGCCGAGCAGAAGAGCGTGTCGCGCCAGTTGGCCGCCGGCGACTGGAACAGGTCGAAGTTGGAGTTGAACCGCAGCTTGCGCGCGGGGTCACGCGTGTAGTAAGGGAGCTTCGCCTCGGGCGGGGACTCGTTGAATCGCCGCACCGATGCCAGCATCGAGGACAGGAGGGAGTCGGGGACGCCGTGGTTCACCAGCTGGAAGAACCCCACCGTCTCCGCCGCGGCCTTCACCTGGGCGACCACCTCCGCCCGCGCGGCTGCGTCCGCCGCCGACGCCGCCGAGAGGTCGATGACCGGAATGATGCTAAGAGTGCTGGTGCTGGTAGAGGACGATACCTGCGGCGCGTCATGGAGGTGGTGGTGGCGGAAGATGGCGGGGACGGTCGTGACGCCGGCGTCCACGAGGCCCTTGACGCCGGCCTTGGTGTCGTCGAACGCCTTCAGCTCGCTCAGGCGGTCGTAGTCGTAGCCACCAGCGGCTTCGTCTTCCGTGGTAGACATGGCTTCCGGCCGGCCGGGCCGGCGATTGAAGCGAGCTGGATGGATCGAGATAAGATGTCAGATGTTCGTGCGTGTGGTCGATTGGATGCTTCTCAAACTCGTCAGCACGTACGTACGCACGACTAGTAGTAGGTTTGGAGCATCGCCATCGGACAAACAAATATAATCTCGCCAGTGCGTGTGGTAGGTTGGTAGCTAGGTGCCTAGGTGGTACACGTAGCGCACATGCATTTTCTTCACGAGCACGGAGCACCTGAGCGATAAATATATATGCTTAGACAAACCTTACGTCCTTACGTGTTCTTTTAACGAGGTTCAGTTAATCGCTACTCCGTACAAGAAACCAATGTCGTGACGCGCGCTATAATTTGAATTTCTTTGAATAGTGATGGAGTCTGAGTTTCTTGTACGGGCGTCCGCCGCCGTCGCGAAGCAGCGGGGCGAGGGCGAGCGCGGGCAGTGGGCCGTCGTGAAGCTGCCCGGGCTGCCGTCGCGAAGCTGCGGTCGCGAGCAGCGGGGCGGCCGCTCGACAAATAGCGATAGCAAATCCGCTACTCGCGCGGAGACCGTGAATATCAACTTGGGATAAAAAGCAAGTTGGTTTGAGAAGTTGTTGGAGAGAATTTTTTATATTTTCCCAGATCAATAAGAATAACAACCTCTTGTTGGAGATACTCTAAACAAGTTAGTAATGTAGAGAGGAAGAGCCTGAAGTTGCTATCCGCGTGATACTTGGGCACCACCCGCTCATCCACCCAGAACACATGATCCACGGTGGCTCCGTTAGTTTCCTGCAAAACCCAAAGGTCCGCACGATCCGGAAAACAACATTTTCGCGGTGACGAGGCGTGTCTGGAACATGAGGGCCACCGAGAGCACGACAGTGAAGGCGCCTCGCTCAGCCGTGAACTTCGTCGACCGTTGAGCCCCACCCAACGTCGTGCCGCGCCGCCGCCTCCCTGAGCCCCGCCCGACACGCCAGCCTGCTGCGCCCGAACCAGCAGAAGCGTGCCGTCCCGTCGGCCGGCGCTAACCCATCACGCGAGTAGTAGCATCAAGTCTGTGTTCCGGTCGGGGTCGAGTGGAGTAACAGAGAGGGACGAGAGAGGAAGGGTAGGATAGTCTATTTTTTTTTTTCATTTTCCCTTTTTTTCCAAATATTTTTAATTCATTAATCACCACGGTTTGACAAAATGAGGGGAAGGCTTATGTTATGAAAAAATAGGGGCAAACACGCAAGTTTAAAAAACAAGGGCAAACGAGCAATTAGACTCTAGAATAGGGGCAGTTGCGCGATTGGTCCAAAGGTTCTATCACCACCGAATGACCATTGGGTGTTCGGCTGATCGCTTTGATTTTTTTTAAAAAAGAATTCAATAATCTGTTTAAGCCTTGAGTAGGTTTTGTCCCATAATGAAAAATCATATTTCAAAAGAATTATTAAAAGGCATATTTCAAATGTCTCAAATATTTATTTCTAATTTTTCTTAAAAAAGAGTTGAAAATGTATTTTAGGAGATGCCAACTTTCAGTTCCTTTTAGAAAAAAAGGTTGTAGATCTCAAACCCTTGTTTCCATAATATTTTTGCTTGATACACCCACAAGATTATTTTAGTCTTAAGTCATCTCTATGTCTTTTTTTTAGGGGCTCTATGTCTTTTTTTAAGAAATGAATATATCTCTATGTCAATCTTTATTCATCTCATACGTGGTCATTTTGGGCCTTTCTTGCATTACAAATTCCTATCCATTTCCATTTGTTGCTTTTTCTTTCGGCCCAGTTTTCACATGATTCAACCCAAGCCTCGCAAGAATCATCCATCAGCAGCCCACTACATCCCTTTGCAGTTGGGTTGTCCAACATCTATTATTTTCTATTTTTTATTTGATTGATGATCTAGCTGCTTCCCGTTCCAGATTCTCCAAAAAAAAAAATAAAAAAATAAAAAAATGCTTCCCTTTCCAGGCTGAGATCGCCCATCATCAGGCCGATCAGCCCAACAGGGCGCCTGGTCCTTTTCCAAGATTTTTTATTTTTGTTATATTATATTTTAAAATTCGTATTTTCTAAAAATATCTATTTAAATTTAAATCAAAATATTGCAAAACTATACTACTGCTGCCAGTTGAATCGGCGGAAAGGACATACCGTCAGTTGAGCTGTCGGAATGCTAGTTACCGCCGGGTGGATATGCAGATTTTTTCCCCTGCCAACTCATCTTAACAAAATCACAAATTTTATATATAAACTCAGATAAAGATACAAGTTCTATGAAATCCATAGAGAAATACGAGGCCTACAAGCTTGTAGTTATGGCTTTATTCATTTGATGTCATTTTGATACCTACAAAAGTGATACAATGTCCAATCGATTATTTTGGTACCAATATGGTTCCAAACAAAATGCCGTGAACTAAAAAGTTATAGATCTAATAAATACAACTCTTATATGATTTTTGCCTTCATATCTGACTATATGAAGAAGTAATAATTTTTTTAAGATGGTATGAATAAATTGTCTCAATTTGTCCTTTAGTAGTGTAGTATATTTAGAAAAAAAACATAACTTTTCAATGTAACCTCATATGGGGGTAATGTTTATAAAAGTACTGTGATACCTAAGAGATCTACAATTTTGTAATGTATAATAATTTAACTTATGGCCCACCTAAATAATCAATTTAATATTAAGATCTATATATGCACATTTCAAAATTGTATCAATACTAGCTGAATATCCGTGCGTTGCAACGAGAAATGCAAGTATCAAACAAATCAATATTAGTATTACACAAATGGACGGAACAATGAAAACATAACTCAAGTTGCCATGTGAAATTAGAACAATCAAGTTCACGCCATTGATTGATGTGCTAGACCAAAATCTGTTGATTGATAGGCTATAAAATAAAAGTTTGATACATGATTAAATCCTAGGCCTTCGAATGGCCAACTGGACACATATATAAAAATTAAAGCCACTTATCTTTCCCATCTGCACGAAAGGAGTTTGAACACTTTCATGTGAACTGGTTTAAGAGGAAGCATGCTTACAAATTCTTTCTGAGTTGACAACATTTAGAGCTGAACTGTGGCAGGTTCAGGTGAATCAATCTGGCTTTAATAGAAAATTTACTCTAGCCGATTATAAATAGAACATAGCGTCATTTTAGACCATAGAGACTTCCAATGTGCCCAAGGGAGAGTGAAAAATGCATTTATCTCCCGCTGCTTGTCCCACTCCTATGCCAGCCAACCACAATAGCCTGTTGTCAAAAAAAAAAAAAAAAAAAAAAAAAAAAAAAAAAAAAAAAAAAACCCACAATAGCCAACGCCTAACAGAGCAAACCAAATCCTGTCTTCTCAAAACAAACCATGATATGGGTCGCCTGCTGGCCCCAAAATCTGCTCCTGCTGCAGCCACTGATAGCACGATGCTGTTAAGCTGAGGGTTGGCAGTTGCTGCCAAACAAGACCACTTTTTAGATCTTTTCATGGTGCTTGCGTTCTAGCTGCCACCTTCAATGAAGTGGATTTTGAATGATTAGTTCATCATTAAACGGTACCAACGACAAGTTTACTGTTATAAGGTGAATGATTGCAAAAGACCTCAAATGAAGGTTTAGTATTATCATGTCATTTCATTGCAATTAATAAGCACCGAAGATCACCTTACAGGTAAAGGAAGGAAGAATTATCTTTACAGGTAAATGAAGAGAAGAATGCAAGGGAGAAATCAGAAATCATAGATGAACCTGTAGCTAGGAATTTCCTAGTATATCAGCTTCTATTTCATGAGAGATCCTCAGAAAAAACCGAAAAGAAAGAAGCAAAACCATGTCAAGCTAAGATAATGTATCTCTCCTCTAGTGAAAAATTTAAATAGCCATGGACAGAGATGTAGTTATGCACAGAGATTTTGCCCGTCTCAAGAAAAAATATTGAATCTGTGACACTCATTGAAATGTTTTGCCCCTCATGAACACACTGAAAATAAAATACAGCATATCTAAGAGGATGTAGTTCTGCCTATGAGATTTTTTATGAACTTATCATTCAGAGTAGTTTTTTCAAGAAACCTATTCTCCACGGACAGAGATGTCATTTACAGTACATTCACTAACTCAGAAATACTCTCTGAAACCTGCAAGGGGTCGGGCACTATAGGTTCTGTAATTTAGGCTCCAGCTCCAAAACTAACGAGGTGTATAAGCAACAATTTTGATCACAAGCTGCCGGCTTAATTTGTGATCACTGAATTCAAGAACCCCAACCGATATACAGGTATTGGAAAGAAAAGGGCAAACCAGATCTGTTCAAGTCTTTTGTCAATACCCGAGGAGGGCTTAGGAGTCAATGGCAACATGATGCCCCGTTGGACCGCTGGATGCAATCTCTCCGTGGTTTGAGCAGACATTAAATTTCTAATCAGATCAAACAAAGCATATAGGTGAGCAAGACTTTTTTCTGTCTTAGTGGTGATTGTGAAGCTTTCCAACCTGAACAAGAGGACGAACAGGAAGCGAGGACTGTTGCTCTTGGGATTGTAGGATGACCCTGCCTCAGAATAGGCACCACTAACAGATCGAGGAGCACGATCTTGGGAGGCCGGTGATGACAGGTGCTATGGGTGTGTTTGGTTGGGTGGCTAACCCCAACCAGGCTTCCTGAGGGCCTAAAACCAGTTGTTTGGTTGCCTGGCCAGAGGGTCTGGCCTGACTAACTGGAGCCAGCCGTACAGCCTTAGCCAGGCTAAGGGAGAACGCCCAAATCGGCCGTTCTTCTCTAGCCAGGCTTGCGCCAGCCCCCTCGAGCTCCCAACTTTGTTTCTCGTCACCTCCCCTCCTCACCCTCCACCGGTGCTCCTCCAGTCCTCCTCGCCTCCACCGGTGCTCCTCCTCACAAATCGCCGCTGCAGAGTTGGGGAGGAAGGAGATAGGAAGGTGGCTCCAGATCCGCCGTCGACGAGATCCGCGCGGGTGAGGTCGTGGCGTGAAGCCGCCGTCGCGGGAAGTGGTCCCGGATCCGCCGCCGGCGACCTCCGAGCGCGTGTCGAGCTCCCTCAGCCCCTCCCGGCGCTGGCGGCTCCACCATTCCCCGGCGCGTTGCGGGAGACTCGGTCCCTCACCAGCGCTTGGAAAAGCACGCGGAGGCGACGACTCGGCCGTCGGGCACGAGCGGAGCTCCGCCGCGGGCCGAGGCCGCCGGACGTGAGCGGGGCTCCGCCTCGGGCCGAGGCCACCGGATGCGAGCAGAGCTCCTCCGCTCCGCGTGCTCTGCCCGTAGCGAGTCTGTGAAGCCGTCCGCCCGTCGTGAGTGCAGTTGGTGCGCCGCGAGTCCGTGAAGCCCGTCGCAGAGTCCGTGATTCATGGCTTGCTTGCTTGCTTGCCGTGGCATTTGCTTGCTTGCTTGCTGCGCGAGGCAGCAGCAGGACTACGGCAGCGCCCGTTAGCCACGACCGAGAGCCTGATGGTGTTTCAGAGGCCAAAAAATTGACTGAAACAACCATTTTCTCCTATCTCTATCTTCCGATCCAGTGAGCAAAAATCTAAACCAATTGCAGCGTGTTGTAATACTACGTGAGTGCTATAACATTGCTTAAAGTCTTAGAGTGTAACTCGGATCGAGGTGGGAGGTAGAGAGCTCCAAAGTAGAGTACTTGTAAACTGAAAGTGAAGTTCAGACGTAATTCTGTCTAACTGAATCTTGTCCAATTTTCAGTTTAGCTTGCCTGCTTGGTTGGTAATGTGTTGCTTCATTTGTCTGCTTGGTTGGTAATGTGTTGCCTGATTATTTTGATTTCATATACTATCTATTATGATCATGGAGTCTTACCAATTTAGAGAAGAGATGACTGTATCAGAGAAGAGATGGTAATCTTACCAATTTAGAGAAGAGGTGACTGTATCAAAACAATCCAGACAACCAAACATAATCTAGAGCAAGCCAGGCTAACCCAATGTAGACAACCAAACAACTGCGAGTTGGCTTAGTTGGAACAGGCTAAGGCTAACCTGGCTTAGTTTTGTTAGCCAGGCTAAGTTGAGCAACAAACCAAACACACCCTATGACTCATCCTCCTAGGTTCCACAGGATTTACCAGCAAGCTGTCAAAATCATAGATGGAGCATTGAGAAATCATTAAAAACAACATAAAAATGTACTCATATTTTTCTGAACTATTTTAAGCCTATTAAGTTGTTCTTATATTCATGGTTGACAGATAGTTCAGTGACTTCTGAAGCTACCCCATACCATTTGAATGATGTCTAGGTTTTCATAGCTTGCATAAAGGTTCCAAGGTTTAAAGCTCATCTACTGTGTCAAAGAAGAACACATATTTCTATTAAAATACTGTGAATGTTTTTTCGCCCGTTCTTGAAGCAAATTCAGAGTTCTCTGGTGCCGTATGACATTAGTTAGAATACGAAGTGGTTACAGAAGAATTACAAAACTCGCAACTGAACATTTTTTCCTAGATATATAGAAAGGGAGTTCCGGAGAAACGAGCTCCAATTGCTTTATAGGATCCTCGTAAACGATCTTACTTTATGGGCATGTGTCTCAAGCCTTTAAGATACCAGTATTACTCAAGGTAACTGATTCAGACTAAAGATCAAAAGTATAGCCATAAAATCGATATACATAAGAAGAAAATGGTCTGTACATAGGATACTGAACGGATGGCTCCTTATAGAAAAAAAAAGAAACAACACGGCGTTGCCCCTATTGCAGATTTCGTCCGATCCATACCTCACACACAACTACTACTGGATAAAAACTGACTTTGAACAAAAGCACGGCACATAGTCAGGTCGCACGGCCAGGTCTATCAGGAGATAGATGCCATTCGCACGAGAATTGGATCATTGGACAGGGCGCCTCCACCGGGACGCCACGCTGCCATGTTGCCAGCCGCGGAAGGATGAGCGTACCTGTTGGTGTTCGTTTCTGGTGAAGGACCCGGTAAAGATCTGGCGAGGGATCGACGAAGATGCGAGCTCGTGGTGTGTGCGACAACAGCGGCGCCAAGCGGCGTGGGCGGAGATCGGTGTGAATTGAGGTGATGCCGACAGCGGCGTTGGCGCGAGAGACGACGGAGACGAGCGTCGGCGGCATCCGAGGCCCCCGAGGCTGAGCAGGGTGCGGCCAGCGACCACGGTCAGGCTGAGGCGCGGAGCTCCGGAGCTGCGACTACGCCGCGCGATATCTGGGCTAGGGCGGAAGCCGGGCGTCCTGTGCGCGGACGGGCAGCGGTTCGGCCCGGCGTTGGTGGAGCCCTTGGCCGCGGCTAGCTGAGCGCGTCATCGGCCGCAGAGAGCAGAGCGGGGGCGGAGCCGGGCGACGGTTCAGGCTGGCGTTGGCGGCGCCTTGGCCTTGGCTGACCGCGTCCTGTGTTGTGGCCTCAAGCCCAATTCAAGAACAACAAGAATGCTCTCAGGTGGCACAGAAGAGACACATATGGAGCATCGATGTTGTTTCCACCTTGTTCAATTGTTCATCGATAATGATGAACAAAGCCATTGTTAGGGCTCCTCGTGAATTTGAAGCCGCCAAAATGGTTTCACTAGCTAGTGAAGCGAAGCTGTGCCAAGAGGGCCTAAGTTTGGATTCAAGGTTTTCAGTCTTTAACTATTTTCCTCCATACAATTGCTCTTTTAAATAAAGCGATTATAGAACAAAAAAATGTAGGTATATCTTTTTCTTTGTGGATATATATATGTTGGTATCATCCATCTCTCTATTTTTCTTATAATTAGATGATTCTCATATATGCATTTATATCAACTTTTGAAGGTTAAGTCTCAAAAAAAAAACTTTTGAAGGTTAATGTGTTTTATATTCTAATATTCTAGAGATGAACAATCTTTTTTCCATTCACTCTGGAATATGTCATGCCAACACTATGGTGGTCGATTACCATCACATATAGAAGAAGAATTATTGTTAATGATATTTTCACAATGGTCTGGCGTCTGGCAGATGCTCAGTGGAAGAAAAAACAAAGGGGAATTTTCATGTCATAGTCCCCTTGGTTTGATAAGAGAGATATTTATGAAAGCAACAAACCTAGAGAAGGCCCTGTACGTCAGCCATTAGAGATAAGCATTCCAACTAATGAGTTCTGGAGCACATGAAATGGAAATCCATGCACATTATGTGTCATTTTTTCGCTCAACCCTCATTTTTTTAATAAAGGAAATTATATTTCCAGCTTCAGTCATGCTCACATGAGAATGCATCAGGCCAAATTATTATAACAGGAAATTAAAAAACACAGAAACTGATGGAAGAGAATTACAACCCCAACAAGGGGCTCGAGTAGTCATATGCGACTCATGACTTGCTACGTGATGTCAACTCCACAAGAATAAGATCACAAACGTCGAGACACTATCACCACACGTTTGTCGTCGAGACACTATCACCACACGTTTATCAGACCAAGAAGGGTATTGAAAGATCGTCTGGCCACCATTGAAGACCTGGGCAAAACCCGGCAACAGCACGAAGCCACAAGTGTAACTGCAGGGGAGCGACCATTCAAGGGGTCTTCCAAAAGTGATGTCCATAGACGCCATCATCGCTCCACCAGAACACTAGAGATGAGTTTTCACACTGAGAGATCCTCCCGAACATGGAAGAATAACCACTGCTCACCAATAGACGAGCTGTTACGTCTCGATTGGCAACTTTGTCTTGAACTGGCCATCGTCGTATTCGCCTAGGTCGGCTGCCATCGCTGGTGCAAGTAAGGCCAGTTAAACCCCGCCGCACGCCAATGCCATTACCTGTCCACTTCGCCGCCAGCAGCTGAAAGGTCTAAATGGCTAGAGGGGGGGAGGGTGTGAATAGCCTAATAAAATTTCTAGCAATAACACTAACAACCTTGTTAGACAACTAAACGGCAAATATGCAAAGCTAAAACTTCGACTACTCTATGCAAGCCACCCTAACAAGATCAAGGCTACTCAATCACACACAACAACAACCGTGATAGCGCTACACAATTAAGGCTCATGGTGAGCCACTTGTTGACGGTCGTTAACTCATAAAATTAACCGTCAACTTAGCATGCAAATGGACCTATTTATAAATACTTAATAGATGTAGGGTTACCACCGATGTAATTCCACGAGTTTTGGTGAATATCTATTTTACGGATGACAAAAAAACTACCCAAGATGGCCCACATGTCGGGTTTACATAGAGAGAAAGACCGAACGGGTGAAAAAGTATAATCTAGAAGACTCCGGAAGGCGACACACGAAGCCTAGGCCCCACTGGCATTGGCCGAGGCGGCCGCCCCTAGCTCATGGTCGGCCGCCCTCCACTGGACCAATCGGGTGGAGGCTCGCGGATCCCCCGCCTCCACCGACTTTGAAGATGAATAATTATCGTCCATTTAGGTCGGTTTGATCCGAGGGCCGTGGTTCATCCTAGGGGGCTATATAAGCGAGCCCTGGCCCCGGGTGAAACCCTAATTCATTCTCCAATTCATTCAAGACTTCATTCCGAGAGAGAGAGTTAGATAGAGAAGGGTCCTCGAATGGATCTATCTCTATAGGGTATTAGTATCAAGAGAGATTGAGAGAGTATAGAGTGGAGGTAGATTTGCGGAAGCCCGGCTGTCGGTGTCTCCTCTCCAAGTGTACTGCGGGATCAAGTCTCCTAACCCGAGGCTTGGTTTCGAGAATCATTCGGCAATTCAACTTCTAATACTAGTAAGTTCATTGTTATTATTGTTCTTTGGTTTACAAGTTTACTTTATTCGCTTGCGTTGGGAATAGAGTAATCGTTCTTTAGCATAAGCATGGTGCTTAGGCTAGGTTCACTTGTAGATGCTCCCTATTCGGCCGGAATAAAGTGGTAGTAGTGAGGGAAGTGACAATCCCTTTATTACCTTTGTAATCCACTTCCCGTTGGTAGGTAAGGTAGGTCCTTTGTGCCCGGTTTAGCATCCTCTCGTGGTGTCTTTTCCTCGGTACCCCCTTAGAACAATAGTCTCAAAGCTTGCCATAGGTTAGAAGAAGACCGACGAAGGAGTTCTCTCTATATTGCTTAATTCTCACTTGACTAGCAGCCCGGGGTAGAAGTAAAGATCGGGTTAGTCTATTGCACGTTTTCTCCTAGCGGATAAAAACAAATACGATACTCGGGACTTATCTCCCGGTGAAGTGCTCACCGATATCCGTGCGCTTGCGGATTATTTCTCTTTGATTCTTTCGTGTGTGTATCTAGTGTCAACAAGCATTTCGGCGCCGTTGCTTGGGGAGAAAGACGGTCTGCTTAGATAACCTAAATCTTGCTCTACCTTGTACCTATACTTTTACTTTTTTTTTCTATCACTTTACTTTCCCGTACATTTTATCTTTTTCTATCCTTATGGATAATTCAAATTCCATTCCTATCTTTCAATTTTCTCGCACCCACGGAGACCAAGTGCCACATGAGTCATCACAACCTATCCAAACACCTAGCTATAGGCCGAGTCCGCGGTTGATTGCATTGGTCCAAAGCCTATCCTTTTCGGGAGAAGGAGACGAAAACCCTTACCTTCACATTAGAGACTTTGAGCAAACATGCGATCGTCTTCGCATAGAGGGCATGTCCGACAAAACCCTCCGTTGGAAGCTATTTCCTTTCTCATTAAAGGGAAAAGCTAGACAATGGTATGATAAGGCCGTAGGTAAGCAACAAAGGGATTGGGGATCCTTACGCTCCAACTTTTGCCTAGATTTCTATCCCATCTCCCAACTCGTTGACCTTAGAGTCAAGGTTCTGACTATCAAGCAAGAACCTGAAGAATCTTTGGCCTTATCTTGGAATCATTTTACTACACTTTTAGCATCAGGCCCGGACCTTAGTCTACCAGATCCCATTCTTTTACAACATTTTTATAAAGGTCTCGAGTAGAGACAGTAGAAAATTGCTCGACACAACTTCGGGAGGATCATTCTTGCATATCTCAAATGAGAAAGCAAGATCAATCCTAGACCAAATCCTATCCAAAGAATTAGACTACCTCCTAGAAGTAGAACCTCAAGTAGCCGAAGCCAAACCTTTGCCGGATACACCATCAACTTCACCAACCCATGTCTTGAGCAAGACAAGGAAGACATTCCACTTCCTGATTTTATGCTAGATATTGAACCTGATCTGTTTTCCGATTTTGGAAACATCTTCAACTATCACAAAGTAAAGAAGCCACAAGGAAAATATCACCCAATCAAGCCATGCAATATTGATGAGGATATTCCAACGGGAAAGACCTCGGGAGAGCTAGTGTCTCATGCATGAGCAACGAATGGTTAGAAGAGTCGAGCTTTCCTCGAAATAATTCGTTTGAATTCAACTTCTCTTCCCATTCATTGCATGATTAACAATGATCGCATAGACGCTCTCTATGATCCAGGTTGTGGGTATAAATATCATGTCTACCACACTAGCAAAATATTTGCAAAGAGGCATGACATTAACCCCAACAAAGTGAAGTTCATAAGGAATCTTTCGAGACAAATTCTTCCCCGTTTAGGAATCCTACATGTCCTACCACTCCGGGTAGAAGAAACCCCTGTTCACTTAAGCTTTTATGTCTTTGACATAGGGGATTTCCACCGTTGATAGGACAACCCTTTAGAAGACTTCTTTATGAAGGACAAACCGGGGAAATTAAACATTTGTTTAGGCAAGAAACTCCAGTTTGCAATGTCCATTTCACACTCTTTAAATGCTAGGACCAAGCCTTATCCGCATTATGATCCATTGGAGGAATTTAGAGCAGCTTCTCTAGAATTCCTACTTAAACCGAATTAGAAGACGAAGCTAGATTCTTCATAGAAGAAGAAGTCACCCTTCGAGAATGAACCATTAGATGAGTTCACCCTACAACCTAGGCCTCCTATTGAGTTCAAACCCTTACCAGGCCGGTCTTAGATATGCCTTTCTAGGAAATGATCCAGATTCTCCCCGTCATCATAAGTGATACTCTCACTCGGGAGCAAACTTTTCGCTTGATGGCTGTCACGGAAAAACATCAAAAAGCTTTTGGCTACTCACTCCAGGACCTCAAAGGAATTAGTCCTCGCTCTTTGTACCCATCGCATTCCCACGGATCCCGATGTTCCACCATCTAGAGAACCCCAACGTAGACTCAATAATGCGATGAGGGAAGTTGTTAAGAAAGAAGTTTTAAAACCGTTGCACGCCGGGATTATTTACCCCGTGCCACACGGTGAGTGGGTCAGCCCCGTCCAAGTTGTGCCTAAAAAGGAGGCATGATCAAGTTGTCCAAAATGAGAAGAATGAGTTAATCCCTCAATGAACCATCACGGATGGCGAATGTGCATAGATTATAGAAAGCTTAATAAGGCAACAAGAAAAGATCACTTTCCTTTGCCTTTCATTGATGAGATGCTAGAGCGATTAGCCAACCATTCTTACTTTTGCTTCCTTGATGGATATTCTGATATCATCAAATTCCTATCCATCCTAATGATCAAAACAAAACAACCTTTACATGCCCCTATGGAACCTTTGCTTATCGTAGGATGTCTTTTGGGTTATGTAATGCACCAGCTTCTTTTCAAAGATGTATGATGTCTATATTTTCTCGATATGATTGAAAAGATTATGGAAGTTTTCATGGATGACTTTTCTCGTTTATGGAAAAACTTTTGATGAGTGTCTTGAAAACATAGATTGAGTTTTGCAAAGATGTGAGGAAAAACACTTAGTCCTTAATTGGGAAAAGTGTCATTTCATGGTTAGAGAAGGAATAGTGCTAGGACACTTAGTGTCTAAAAGAGGCATTGAGGTAGATAGAGCCAAAATAGAAGTAATTGAGCAACTGCCTCCCCCTATCAATGTGAAAGGAATTAGAAGTTTCCTTGGCCATGATGGTTTTTATCATAGATTCATAAAAGATTTTTCTTACATTGCTGGACCTCTTACCCGCTTATTGGCTAAGGATGTTCCTTTTGATTTTGACGATGCCTGCTTACAATCATTTGAGATTCTTAAGAAAGCACTTATCTCTCGCTCCAATCATTCAACCCCCGATTGGACTCTACCTTTGAAATTATGTGTGATGCAAGTGACTACGCCGTAGGAGCAAGACGTGTTAGGACAGACTAAGGATAAGAAGCATCATGCAATAGCCTACGCTAGCAAAACTTTGACAGACCTCGGCTTAATTATGCTACCACCGAAAAAGAGCTTCTAGTCGTTGTCTTTGCTATTGATAAGTTTAGATCTTACTTAGTGGGTGCCAAAGTGATTGTTTACACCGATCATGCCGCTCTAAAATATTTGCTCACTAAGAAAGATGCTAAACCTCGTTTGATAAGATGGATTTTATTACTCCAAGAATTTGACTTAGAAATAAAAGATAAAAAGGGAGTAGAAAACTCGTTGCCGATCACTTGTCTAGAATGCGCTTTGAGAAACCACAGGAACTACCCATCAACGACTCACTCCGGACGACATGCTCTACGGAATCAACGAGATCGACCCCGGTATGCAGATATTGTTAATTTTATGGTTACAAAGTTACGTACCACCAGGAGGCAACAAAAGGAAACTTATCCAGAGAGTCGTACTCACATATGGGATGAACCCTACCTCTTCCGGTATGCTCGATGGCCTCGCTCGGAAGATGTGTGCCCACTGAAGAAGGAATTAAAATTATTGAGAGATGCCATTCATCACCATATGGAGGTCATTATGGGGTGTTCCGTACACAAGTGAAGATTTGGCAATGTGGATTTTTCTGGCCAACAATGTATGAAGACACAAAAGACTTCATTCGGAGATGCAGTCCTTGTCAAAGACATGGCAACATTAATTCAAGGGATGCCATGCCACTTGTCAATAGCCTCCAGATCGAGCTCTTTGATGCCTGGGGAGTTGACTTCATGGGACCATTTCCACCGTCGAAGAAATGTGAATACATCCTTGTAGCAATGGATTATGTGTCCAAATGGGTCGAAGCCCCGCCATGCAAAAAGGCGAGATAGTTCAAGCTCCAAGAAGATGTTCGAAGAAATAATATTCCCAAGATTTGGAGTCCCAAGAATAGTCATAAGTGATGGAGGATCACATTTCATCGACAAGCGTTTCGAGTAATACTTATTGAAACATGGAGTACGCCATAACGTTGCTACTCCGTATCATCCTCGAGACAAGTGGCCAAGCGAGAGACATCAAATAAGTAAATCAAGAATATTCTTCGAAAGATAGTTAATGAAATGGGAACCGCATGGAAGGACAAGCTTCCGATGCACTATGGGCATATCGAACGGCATACAAGACACCCATTGGGATGTCACCATATCAACTACTCTATGGAAAGACCTACCACTTACCAGTAGAGCTAGAATTCAAAGCTCACTGGGCCATCAAGAAGTGGAATATGGATCTAGAAGCAGCAGGAGAGAAGAGGAGGATACAAATCTCTGAATTAGAAGAATGGAGAGAAAAAGCCTATCACAATGCCAAGATATACAAAGAAAGAGTGAAGAGATGGCATGACAAGAGAATCAAGATCAAGGAGTTCACACCCGGAGACAAGGTATTACTTTTTAATTCCACGGTCAAACTCTTCGGGCAAGGAAAGCTTCGAAGCAAATGGGAAGGACCGTTCAAGTAGTAAGCTCATCATCGCATGGAGCCGTTACGCTTCGCAACAACGAAGGTACGATATTCAAGGTAAATGGTCAACGTCTTAAAATATTTTTAGAGCCCATTGAAGAAATAGGTGAAATAGATTAATTAAATTTCTTTCTCAATTAGGTAGTTGGGCCCGACCTTTTTACTTTTCGTTTTTCGGGTCCAGGGAATTTTTCCGAATGACAAAAATACGCTAAATAGGTTGCGAAAAACCCTGAGCCGGGAGCCCACCTGCCAGAGGCGGCCGCCTCTGGCCAGGAGTCGGCCGCCCCATGGACTCCACCATTCGCCGCCAGCTTTTGCATTCGTGATCCTTTCATACTCTTCCTTCGGGAATTTGTGCCGATTAGGGTTTCTGAGATCGCGTTGACGCGTTATTCCTTCGGAGATTCCCTTTAGATGCCCTTCCGTCCCCCCTATATAAAGAAGCCCAGCCTTAGGCCAACCTCATTCCATCTAAGCTTCATCCTCCTAGCATCAAGCTTGCTACGCAGCAATGGTGAAGCCAGAGCCAGAAAACTTAGATAGGAGATTGATCCGCTTCGGGATTGATCTCAACACCATCCCAAAGGAGGAGCCTGAGAGCAAGGCCATCGTTCTTGCTGAGCCCAAACCTCTAGCCTCTATCCCTCCAAAACCCCAGGCTTACAACCATTGCTACTTCACCCAACCATTCGTCGCTGCACCTAAGCCTTTGCTCCTAGATAGACCTCCACCGAAGGGTCCTATTGTGAAGCTCCCAGAAGGCACCAAGATCCTCCCTCCTAAGCACAATGAGATGCTTATGGGAGTGAAGACCAACAAGCAAGGGGAGATTGTCTGTGCTAAGTATAGCACTGGAGAGCGCTCTTATTTTGAGGGAGTCCGTGCTCACCCGAGCAAGGTTAAGTTTGTCCCTCCGAAGGAAGCCCCGAAAGCAGCTCTTGCCGCCTCAGAAGCTCCAAGGAAGCGTCGCAAGACCGTTGCAGACTTAGAGACGGAGTTAGAAACTCAGCGCGAAATTATTGCCTCTCTGCAAAACTCCCAACATGTCCAGAGCAGTAGTATTGTCACTCTCATAGATAGACTTCGTGCGCTAGAGAAGAGGACGGATAAGTTAGAGAAAAAGTTAGACGCTCTAGAGAAGCGAGTTGATTAGATGAGATTTATCTTAGCATCAGAAAGGCCTAGTGTGATTCAGATTTCTCAGTTTAAAGTTTTAGTTTGCAAGTGTGCTTAGTTAAAGTTTAGCTCGATCTTAGTTCCTTTCAATACTTGTAATCCAGGCCTTAATGAAGATGAAATAAAGTTTTTAGTTATATTTATTATTGCATATGTGTTGCCTCTTTTGTCTCCACCTTGTTGTGAATGAAGATAACAGAATCTAGTGTGGGGGAGGCAACCGACGACAAAACTAACGGATATCAGCGAACCAGTAAAAATATTTGGAAAGATATGACATAAAGATCGCGCTCGGCGAAGCGGACCCCGAGGGGCCACCTGCCAGAGTCGGCCGCCCCATATCTAGAGTCGGCCACCCCTGGGGTGGGCCCACTTGGCTCCAGCTTTCGTCCATGGTCAGGTTTGCTTCCCTACGTTCCAAATTGATTCGTTTGGGAAACACCTTGATTTAAATCACTTGCTATATATATTGAAGAGGTAGATTATTTTAATCATGACCCCAAGATAGACTCACACCATGGTAATTCCTGGGAATCCCTGTTGCTGTTGGGAACGTTATTTTATAGGGACCCCATTTTACTTAAGTTGTTGAGGACAGTGAGATAGCATGAACCATGAGAACTTGATTTCTTGATATCTAGTTGCTTGGAGAATTTCTTTTCAAAAATCTTAAAATTTTAGCTATACTTCTCCTCTGTGGTAATAAATACCTATAGAGCCTCGTCGACAAAATTCTGAAAGACCAAAGACATAAGCTTTTTATTTGTGTTGAGAATAGTCTTGGCGGTGTTAGAGCCATAGAGAAGGGTCTCTTACTCATATGATCAAGTGCACTTACACCCACATATATATCTCTTTGCTCCTACACCGGAGTACGCAAAAACATGCTTTCCGCCATTCATCCATCTCCTACACTGGGAGAGGATACATACACTTTCTAGGATTTCTATATGCTCCAAGGATTGTTATCATCGTCTAAGTATGTTGCAAGAAGATTATTATCGTCATCATCATGTTCAAGAAAGTTATTGTGTCCAAGATTGAGACATGGGCTATGCAAAAATAGTTGTTAAAAAAAAGAGAAGAAAAGAAAGAAAGAAAGAGATAGCCCATGAGCTCCAAAGTATTCTAATCCCAAGAGAAAGAAGCTCAAAGAGTTATTCAAGAAGATCAATTCTTCATTCAAGAGAAGATCAGCAAAGCAATGTTCAAGAGAAGAGTATGCAAGAGAGGGAAGGAGCATCATTATCATCAATTTAGCCACCAAAAATTCCACACACTTGCACACACTTGATCTAGAGTAAGGTCCCCCTCTCCTTGGTTCCCGTTTTTGATTAATCAAAATACACAGGTAAAAATGCTACTCCTTGACATACCTTGAACTCCATATATAAGCCTTTATAGAATAGGAGGCATACTCTTCATATGCCTCATGTGAGTTCCATAAATACTACATACATTGAGTGATTTGAGTGCTCTATACATAATGGTGAGTTCTACAAATACCACATATAATGAGTGATTCGAGTGTGCTACATGATGGAGAAGGGTAAGCTAAGTTTTCTTTGCAAAAATATTATAAAAACTCCAAGTGACAGGGTTGATAGAAGAAGGATCTCTACTTCGCGCTGTTCCATCTTTCAACTCCCCAAAGTTCAATGGTAGACACTTTGAATCCCGCAGTGCAGGTATGATCAGGGATAATCTAATGTTGATGTCTTGGTTTGAGGTTATGCTTAAAGTAATCCATCCTTTTCCTCGAGGACGAGTAAAAGACAAGTGTGGGGGAGTTTGTTGACGGTCGTTAACTCATAAAACTAACCGTCAACTTAGCATGCAAATGGACCTATTTATAAATACTTAATAGATGTAGGGTTACCACTGACAGAATTCCACGAGTTTTGGTGAATATCTATTTCTGCAGGATGACAGCTGAAAACTACCCAAGATGGCCCACATGTCGGGTTTACATAGAGAGAAAGACCGAACGGGTGAAAAAGTATAATCTAGAAGACTCCAGAAGGCGACACCTGAAGCCTGGGGCCTACCTGGCATTGGCCAGAGGCGGCCGCCCCTAGCTCATGGTCGGCCGCCCCTCCACCTGGACCAATCAGGTGGAGGCTCGCGGATCCTGCCTCCATCGACTTTGAAGATGAATAATTATCGTCCATTTAGGTCGGTTTGATCCGAGGGCTGCGGTTCATCCTAGGGGGCTATATAAGCAGAGCCCCTGGCCCCTGGGTGAAACCCTAATTCATTCAAGACTTCATTCCAGAGAGAGAGAGTTAGATAGAGAAGGGTCCCTCGAATGGATCTATCTCTATAGGGTATTAGTATCAAGAGAGATTGAGAGAGCATAGAGTGGAGGTAGATTTGGAGGAAGCCCGGCTGTCGGTGTCTCCTCTCCAAGTGTACTGCGGGATCAAGTCTCCTAACCTAAGGCTTGGTTTTAGAATCATTCGGCAATTCAACTTCTAATACTAGTAAGTTCATTGCTATTATTGTTCTTTGGTTTACAAGTTTACTTTATTTCCGCTTCGCGTTGGGAATAGAGTAATCATTCTTTAGCATAAGCGTGGTGCTTAGGCTAGGTTCACTTGTAGATGCTCCCTATTCGGCGGAACCGTGGTAGTAGTGAGGGAAGTGACAATCCCTTTATTACCTTTGTAATCCACTTCCCGTTGGTAGGTAAGGTAGGTCCTTTGTGCCCGGTTTAGCATCCTCTATGGTGTCTTTTCCTCAGGTACCCCCTTAGAATAATAGTCTCAAAGCTTGCCATAGGTTAGAAGAAGATTGACGAAGGAGTTCTCTCTATATCGCTTAATTCTCACTTGACTAGCAGCCCAGGGGTAGAAGTAAAGATTGGGTTAGTCTATTGCACGTTTTCTCCTAGCGGATAAAAACAAATACGATACTCAGGACTTATCTCCCGGGTGAAGTGCTCATCGATATCCGTGCGCTTGCGGATTATTTCTCTTTGATTCTTTCGTGTGCGTATCTAGTGTCAACAGCCACAAAGCAATTCTACTTTGCACAAAGTAAAGCTCGAGATAGCGCTACACAATTAAGACTCTAGGCAAACCACAAGCCATTCTACTTTGCAAGAATGTAAAGCCGAGATAGCGCTACACAATTAAGGCTCTCGGTGAACCACAAGCAAGTCTAGGAATGTAAGCACAAGAGGGGATAAAGGTTTATACCGCCGCGTAGAGATGAAGATGGCTAATCACCGGCATAGAAACCAATCACCTACAAACAAGCACAAGGAGGTCAAAGCCTCGGCAATCACACAAATCAACACAATGATTTTTTACCGAGGTTCACTTGCTTCCCGACAAGCTAGTCCTCGTTGTGGCGATGCACTTGCTTGGTGAGTTGCCCGCTCAATTGGCTCTATGACAAAGACCCCGACGGGGAGCCACAATCTCCACACAAGACAAGAATCCACAAGCCACAAGCAATCCACTAGAGTATCCTTTCACGAATCTCCCACGGGGAAGGACCAAGAACCCCTCACAAGAACCCGGTGTTGCCTCAAACAATCACCAAGTCGAGCTCACCACAACCCGCTGCTCCAAACTGTCTACGGTGACGGGAATAACCGAAGAGTAAGAAGAATCCGCAGCCCACTCGATGAACAAGTGCCTCTAGATGCAACTCTCAATGCAACACACTTGAATCCTCACTCAATCTCACACAAGATGATCAAGAATCAAAGAGGGGAGAGGGAGTCTCTAGCTCAATGAATGCTCAGGTATGAAGAAATGGCCAAGAGAGCCTCCCCAAACCGGCCAATGGGCTATTTATAGCCCCACCTCAAAATAGAGCCGTTGAGGTGCTCGGGGTGCCAATTACACTGCGCCGGACGCGTCTGGTCCAGGGCGCCAGATGCGTCCGGTGCCTGCTTCCGCCGAGCGCAGTAGACCGTTGGCACTTGAATCTTGAGCTGACGTCGGCGTCCGATGGCTTGAATGAATGTGCATCCGACGCCCTCATCCGGACACGTCCGGCGGTCGCGCAGCGCCGCGACCCTCTCTGGGTAGCGTCCGGCGACCGCTGGACGCGCCAGGCCCGCGTCTGGCGCACCAGACCCAGCCTCCAACCGCCCGCGCTGCACCTTCACGCACCGGACGCGTCCGGTCCGCCGCTGCCGTCGCTCTGCAGGGGATCTGTGTTGCGTCCGACGGTCGAGACCGCGTCCGGCGCCACTCACCGGCCGCGTCCGATGCACACGCAGAGCACTCAAGTTGATGCTTGATCGTCATTGTTGCGCTGTCGTCAATCCAAAGTCCAAACCACTTGCCTCGGGTGCCAACTCCAACAATAATGTAGACCACATCTCAAGTACCGGAGTTAGCATATCATCTCATGAACACATCGACAAGTGTTAGCACTATAGTTAGTCTCTCATGCATCATGCAGAGTCGAATCTAGAGGCATTTTGGGTTGCGAGTCAATCATGGATTCCCCTCTTGATAGTCGGTTATCTATCCTAAATGTGATCACACTCTCTATAGTGTCTTGATCACCAAATCGGAAAGCCCTATCAAGTATATCTTTGCCTTGATCTCCATGGGCCTTTGTTGGCGGTCCTTATCGACGATTTTATACCGCCAATTAGACATGAAAAGGGGTGAATTATATATTTCTATACGCATATACTTTTACAACTAACCCAAATCCACATGCACTAGGAAATATACTGTTGTTGCAGGAATTAAATACCAAAAAGGCGCTTTCTGGAAAGTGCCAAATCATCCCAAGTGGAGAAAGGCCACTCGGACTAGAATGGGCCGAAACACCAAACCACCATGGCCCAGGCCCAGAGGACAACCGACCTGATGAAGTCGGTCGGGGGCGGCACCCTGGCACGGCCGTGCCAGGGGCGCGCGCGCCACCCCCACTGCCCCACGGGCCCGGCCGGCTGGAGGCGGTGCAATCAATGCTCAGGGAGGTCAATGCGCGGTGTTCATTCTATTTTTGACCCCAAACCGACCTGAGCAAGATATAAAAGGGGAGAAGAAATTCATTCTACACACACACATATTCATTTGGAGCCTCTCTCTCCCTCACCTCTACACTTGTTCCTTAGCTTAGAGTTAGTAGTGTTGGAGCTAGGAAAGCTACCAAGGAGAGCTTGTCTCCTAGGAAGAAGAGATATTTCTTGGTAATCATCTATGGATCGTTCTTCCTTGTTCAAGTTCTCGTTCTTTATATATAGCTTAGCGTATGAACTAGAGCATAGTCTTGATCATGTTCATGATGATATGTATGAACTAAAGCAAAGTTCATATGATCATTTCGTAGCATGTCCATCCCTGTTCTTCATCGTTCATATGTTCTATAGGATTAGAGTCCATGATGAGAATGATGTAACGGTTCAATGTTCTTTCAGGTTTGCCTATGTTCTAGCTCGTCCATCCGTAGGGTGGGAGTCCTGGGGGAGCATAGGTAGTTCTCTAGTATGCTGACGTGGTGTTCGGATACGAGAGAGCCTTCGAATATGATGGCATGCCACGGTTGAGGGGTAGGCGGGAGGTGGTGACAGCCCTGTCCGTCCCTCGTAATCCCCCACATCCGTATGTCATGTAGGAGTTCGTAAATGCCTCTATCGGCTGGCAGACCAGCTGCGGGGGTCTCCCTGTTACTCTAGGCTCTGACTCGTCTCTAGTCTTGTATAACATGTGACTTAGCTATTCTATGCTTAGCTGTTGTGGGGGTATAAACCCCATATACCCTCACGACCTACATTAGGCCTGGACAAGACGACTGGACCAGCCCATCAAACGTCAAGACCGATCGGCCCAAGCTGGTCGGACAGTCCTAAAACGGGCAAGTTTATCAAACATCGACAAGGAGGACAGACCTAGCTGGGATAGGAAAGTTTCTGTAAAGTCTTGTAAAGCACAAAAACTTAGTACCAGATAGGCTAGATCCGACTTGTAACCTTGCTCCCCGTGATATATAAGGAGAGCAAGGACCCCCCTCTATAGGACACGAAATCTGGCATAACGCAAAGACTCACACATCCACATCCATAATCAAAATAGAGAGGACTAGGGTTTTACGCATCCTTGCGGCCTGAACCTGGGTAAACCTCGTGTCATTGTTCCCTGTTTACGTCTTGTTTGCAATCTTGTACACCTTCCGCCAATCCATTACCGGTCAGGGCATACCCCTGGTCGGACTATCGCCGATATTTCGTCGACAGTGGCACGCCAGGTAGGGGGTGCGCACCAAGATTTCACGTCAAGCAAGATGGTTTCCTTCCCGGCTTCCATGACTTTTGAAGCTGGCCTCACCTTCAACTTTGGAACGTTCACCTGGACTTCCAATCCGGCAACTGCTTGTCACAACTCTCATACCTCCAGCCGTTGTCCCAACCACGGTACCAGCAATAGTGGCCGCGCCAAATCAGATCCAATTCGTTCCGGTAACCGCTATTGCGGTACCAACCGATCCACCTTTAGCGGTTTGCCCTACATCGCCAGCCTCCGATCGGTTCAAGCCCTTCTCAAAGAAGGCATGTCAACAACACGGATCTACTCCGTCTGATCCATCAACAAGGCATGAGGTTAACAGAAACCCAAGCCAACATCGAATCGCTCCGACAACGTGTCAGACGCGATGGTCAACTCGCAAGACAGTGTCATGTTCACAGACGACCAGATCTGACTCGTCAACGCCGACGGAATCGTCACGGTAGCTCCTCCGGAATCCCCGGGCAACCAAGGTCGCAGCAAGCAGATCTACGTCACCATATTGATGCGAATCTTTATTGTGATCATACACAGCTGAACGGAGGACGAGTTAACAGAACTCGGAGATGCCCGCAACTACAATGGCTCCGACCATGACCAACCATCACGCGTGGTGGTCGGAGAGGCCAATCTAATGGCGTGCGACAAAGGATCTTGGCTGATATCCAGACCCTACGAAAAAGAACTCCGACAGTACAAACTGTCCGACAAAATAGGCAGAGCCGAAGTTGTGTGTCAACAATTCAACGCTCGTTGTAATGAGCGTCGGCGACGATAGAGGGAAGCCCGCCGAACTGGTCAGACTCCACCAACTGTACCTGCTACCGCAACACAACAAGAACGTTCTCCTCGGAACAACGTCTCAAATGTCAGGTTGTTTGCACAACACGCCGAGTTGGCTGCTGCCTATCGTCGCGGCAACGAACTACAGCAAGTCGAACAACAGAGAGAAAGACGGTGGCAAGAAATCTTAACCGCTATGGCCACAACAGACGTGCCGGAGCAGAGGTCAGAACGACCACATACACGTCAAAGGACTCCAGATCAGTCTCCTCCGATGACCAGGGCATCAGCACATAGGGCTAGAGCACTTGCTGACCAACATCAAGATGTAGAAAGAAAGCGAAGGGAACAGCGATAAAAATAGATGGCTGCCATCGAAGAAAATCGCCGCAGTTTTGGTATGAGCCCTTTAAGGGAAAATACAAGGGATTCCCCTAATATAGACGAGCCCCATAGCTGTACTCAACAACCGATACAGACAACCAGGGTATTCAAACGTGCTCGGAGTCCACCTCCTGGACGAACGGTTCTAAGCGTCCAAACAAACCGGAACGGTTTTATCACCCCGTTCTTAAGCAACCTGTTAACTCGTGATCCAGATTGGAGGCTCCCGAGCCAAACACCTCTTGAAGATGGGATCCCACCGCACACCGAACATGTGTTCCCTAATCCAATAAATCCAGCCAATCTACGGCGTATAAGGACAGTTCGATCACCAGGTCGCAAAACAACAGAAGGAATGTTCATCGGCGGCCAGTGGTACAAGGTGGTGCAGAAGGGCAGTCAATTTGAGAAAAATTCAAGCCCCTTAGATTCTTTCACCGATGTGCCTTTTCCTAAAAAAGACAACTTCAACACCACTCAGGATGGAATAAATATTTCTGACCACGCCAGTCGCAGGGATGATCAAGTCATAGATGATGATGAACTTCTACTCTGCGCTGAAGAAGACTCAGTCATGATCCATGACTTAGAGGAAGAAGGCGAGGCAGAGCCAGAACACTAAAAACAAATGCGTTTCCTCTTTTATCAAATTTTATCTTTAGAAAATTCCCTTTCCAATATGTTAAGTTAGCATCGCATACACATCATTGTAAGTCATTCGGATGACAAAACAATCTAATGTGTACTATCTTACAATGAATGAGAAGTCAGTCTTGTGACAAAATATTTAAATTTTTCTTTTCAAAAGGAGAATTGTTTCTCAATCAGACACAATACGACATTAACATCTTCTGGTGAAAGGAACAAAAGGGTTGCAAACCCACATAAAAATCCTACGGCCCAGCATAATGCAATCACGCACGGATCAATACGAAGAGATCATAAAAACAAAAAGAACATCGATGGATTCCAACACAGATCATATCTCAAAAGATCCATTCCATTAAAAATATAAGTAAATTTTTACAAAAGGGGGACTGATTGCATCCAATCTAGTCTTCTCCGAACAGCTTGCCGACAATATAGTCGGTGGCGGTGGCCTCAACGATGACTTCCGCTGCCCCGGTGAACTCGACGACATCGTCCTCTATGGCGTCGAACGCCACAGGTGTCGCCAGCTCCTGGCCACGGACGTCAACACCATTATCGACATTGACAACGACATAAGAAGCCGAAGCACCGTGACGCACACCATGATGCGCCACGGCAGCCACCTGAGCAGGGATGGCCGCCAACCTCACGGCCACATCGCCCCTTTGGGCGTTCACTGCGTCCGCCGTAGCGTGGCCGGCCTCCTGCAGCGCCTCCAGCTGCAGAGTAAGCTCTGAAGAAAAGACCCAGATCAATCAAAAGTGAAGGTTCAAGATAAAAGAAAAATAACAGTCGCGCAAAAGGAAATTTCAGACTCACCGGCGACCTGGTTGTCGGCCGCCTCACGCTGCCGGAGCAGTGCATCCACCTGGACTTGCCGGGCCAGCCTCTCATCAGCCACCTCATTAACGGCGGCATTGGCCTTGGCGTCGAGGTCGGCAGACCTCTTCTTCTTTGCCTCCAACTCCTCATGCATGGAGGAGAGTGCCTTTAAGAACAGGTCCATGTCCTGTTCCGCTTGCCCTGGCATCAGAGTAGAGATCCCTCACATTCTCCAGCTCCGCTTGACAGCGGTCAAGCGCCGACGCCAAGGAATTCACCGAACCAGCACTCAGAGATAGCCGTCGCCGCCTCTGCCACTGCCATTGCGCCAGGAGCCTCCTCCTCCGGCGCAGCAGCTGCGGCCTCCACGACCGGAGCCTCCTGCTCCGGCGCAGCAACTCCAGCCACAACAACCTGAGCCACCTGCTCGGATGCAGCCGCCGCTGCTGCGGCAACTTCCGGCATCACCGGCCTCCTCGCTGCCGGCCATCTTGCCACCACAGCGGTGCCCGCAGCAGAAGTGCCGGGAGCACCGCCCACCGTAAGGAGGGTATACCTGTGATGAAAGAAAAACCACGATTATGTCGAGAAAGTAAACACGAATCAACCAAAAAAATGCCCGACGAGCTCACCTCCTTGGCCTCACCTCCCGAGGGGAGTTCACAGACTCCTCCTCCTCCACCGGGCGCTTTCTGGTGCGGCGATCCATCCTAGTGGCGGCGGGGAGCGAATTGGAATCTAAAACCCTAAGTTCTCACTGTAGCAAAAGGGGAACAACAAAAACAGAAGAGAATGTGCTGCGAGTGGAGAGCTCACGGCACAGGTTGCAATTTATAGGACAAATCGGAGGAACCGAGAGGGCAACCGACGGGATCGTGGGTAATCAAAACCCCGCGGCCTTCCCGTTTCCCAAGAACACGAAGCGATGGAACTGCCCCACTAACGCAATTTGCATTTATACATTTCCCTCGCATTGGGAACCGTCCGCGTCCGTCGTCTTTCGCCGCCAAGAAGATGAAAAGATTGGGAGTCGCTGCCACCTTGGTCCCACCACAACAAGAAGATTTGACCCGACCGGAGTCAAAACCACGTCCTTGGCTGACATGACAACTTGGTTGATATACCAATGCGTCAGCAACGGAATATTTCCATTTTGCACGCGATAGCGACGTGACTCGACTGACAAAAGATATGTATTTGATATTTTCATTAAATTTTTTATCACATGCGTAATCACATGTTTCAAAATACTATATTTTTAGAAAACCCGTGCCACAATAATTTCTTTTCGCACATGAAGCAGCCAGGAATGCACTGTCTCTGGTTTCACTCGATACGTGTTAATAGCACCACGCTCAAACAACACAGAGTGCGCCAGCGGTCGCTCTCCAAAGGAAAAGGGCTCCAGGCGTTCCGGCATCGTGCTGTTTGCCATGGATCATCTAATCCCGAGGACTGGTCGGCTCTTGTAAGAATAAGACGTTATTGTAGCTGGATATTTTTAATTTCTAAACTGACCTTAATGTAACCTACCCTTCTGCATAATAAGGAAATTTTACAAATTTTTATACCATTTTTTCAGAATCAATAAGATCAAAATCTACCAAGAAGGAGCGGTGGCTTGCTACAAGCAATAGATAAGTACCTTCCCAACCTAATAAATTTCCAAAATGAGTACATACATTCTAATCTTTTTTTTAAAAAAAAAAAAAGATTTTCACATGAACTACTTCAAAGTACGTTCAAAAAACTTTACAAAGTAAAACTTCTTTTCCTTTGTAAAAACCGGTCAAATAGTCATTCTTCAAAACAGAAACAATCAAAATGCACCATCTCTGATCAACTCCGTCACATGTTAACAGCTCTATGCTATACAACACAGGGGTATCCGTGTTGCTTCCAAAGGTAATAGGGCCCTAAGTGATTCGGCATCACGCTATTCGTTATAGGTCATCTAGACACCAAAGGACTGATTAACTCTAAAGAAGAATGACCACAAAACTGTTCCTAAAATATTTTTTTCACCAAGTGATACAATATCCATGTCATAACTCATATCAAACCAATACAACTCAACCAATTCATTGAAACATACACTCATACTTCATTTTTTCTTTGCAGCAACAACTCGAAGAAGCTGTTCCAATCCACTACGACGAAGTCGTGGCATAGCACCAATATTTCAACCCACACAATCCATCAGCTGAGCTGGGATTTTTTGCCAATGATACCGGTTATTCTGGCACACAAATAGCAAAGCTATTTCTCGGGTTTTGATTTACAACCATGGTCTCACAGCCTCGCTGGGGACTGAATTAAAAAGCGAAGCTGTCTTAATTTAATCATGACGAAGTCATGGCATGGTTTTGTCGACCAGCCCAAATAAAATTTGGCCTGCTCAGTCTCACTTAAAAAGTGGTCGGAAACACATAAAGCAATATACTATCTCAGGCTCGGGAACTACGTGGGCCCACGTCACCTGAGAGGTGACATGGGCTAGATCCTCTTTTAGAGCTTGCTGCAACATATACTATCTTACAGCAACCTCGGAGACTACGTGGGCCCACGTCATTTGCATGACTCGGCCTGATTTTCCCTTTTTCTTCTCTACAACAAGGTTTAGTTCAAAACTAAGCTAAGTTGAAGCTATGATCAAGCAATGCAAACACCATGTGATGGCAGGCATCACATACTAACGTGGGCCCACGTCTCCGGATTGGGGCCCTCTCAAAATTCTTTTTTCTTTTTAGGAGCATCATAAATCTTTCAATCAAAATCTAACATCGATCAGGAGTAAAACGAACTGGTTGGAAACACAAGACGGTCCTCCAGCACTGCTCGGACCACATGTCGAACGTGTGTCCGACCACTCGTTTCTTGCATGATCAAACGAAGATGATGTTTTCCCTCAAGACCCCTCGGGGACTAGCTGTGGGGGTATAAACCCCATATACCCTCATGGCCTACATCAAGACGACTGGACCAGCCCATCAAACGTCAAGATCGATCGGCCCAAGCTGGTCGGACAGCCTAAAACGGGCAAGTTTATCGAAGATCGACAAGGAGGATAGACCTAGCTGGGATAGGTAAGTTTCTGTAAAGTCTTGTAAAGCACGAAAACTTAGTACCAGATAGGCTAGATCTGACTTGTAACCTTGCTCCCCGTGATATATAAGGAGAGCAAGGACCCCCCCTCTACAGGACACGAAATCTGGCATAACGCACAGACTCACACATCCACATCCATAATCGAAACAAGGAGAAGGACTAGGGTTTTACGCATCCTTGTGGCCTGAACCTGGGTAAACCTCGTGTCATTGTTCCCTGTTTACGTCTTGTTTGCAATCTCGTACGCCTTCTGCCAATCCATTACCGGTCAGGGCATACCCCTGGTCGGACTATGGCCGATATTTTGTCGACAGCTGTATACGACCAACCTACTCCGTGTAGATTTATTCTTTATTCTTTCCGTTACTTTTATTCCTTATTTCTCTTTATCCTTGAGACTGACCCAAGTGTGTGTCCACTATCCTCAAATTACCATTTATCTTACCCCTGCATAGCACTAATGCTTATTTCAATGATATGAGGTTCCATATCCATGTGCTAGAGGTATTTTACACCATGCCTTCCTTTGGGAGAATATAAATAACGATACCCTGATATACTTCCAAGTGAAATGCTACAATGATAGATCCGTGCACTTATGGATAATATCTAGAGAACACGACTATCACCTGTCGTTTCTTGGTGTGACCACTGGGATATAACGATTCTAGTGATTGCGCTAAGAAATGCCAACAAGCATTTCTGGCGCCATTGCCGGGGAAGGCATTGGTTAAAATAATCTAGCATGGCATGGATATAACTTCATTAGAAATAGTCCTAGTCTATGCAGGCTAACTTTTATGTTTTCTCCTGTTGTGGGTGAAAACAGGATAGTGTATGTCCGGTTTGTCCCTGCCGGACAATTTCCATCCAAATCCGGAGGCACTCCTAAGGAAGAAAAAGCCTAGAGCTACTTCTTCTTCTACTACTACATCGGCAGTCGAACCGATCATCATCGCACCATCAGCAACCATCCCAATGGCTCAGAAGACTCTCTGCGAGTTCTCTGTCCCTGCTGTTGCCAACGTGCCCACCGGGCCCGTTGTTAACATGGCGGACAAGAACTTCGAGCTCAGGACTGGTCTGATCACCATGGTACAGGGGATTCCGTTTGACGGACTCCCCAATGAGGATGCTAACGCTCACTTACAGCATTTCCTGGAGCTCTGTGACACCATCGTCATCAAGGACATTGAAGCGGATGTCATCAGGCTCCGGCTGTTTCCTTTCTCCCTTGTGGGGAAGGCGAAACAGTGGTTTTGCAAGGACAAGGAAGTCGTGAGCACGTGGAGCAAATGCTCCACAACATTCCTCGCAAAGTTCTTCCCCATGGGCAAAACAAATGCCCTAAGGGGAAGAATTGCCAATTTCCAGCAAACGCAGATGGAATCCATTCCTGAAGCCTGGGAAAGACTTCAAGGCTTCATCAGGATTGTCCTTATCTTGGGATGGAGGAATGGCTGGTGCTCCAAAATTTTTACAATGGGCTCACGCCCATGTAAAAAGGGCACCTCGACGCTGCAGCTGGAGGCGCATTTCTATCACTCACTGTTGATAACGCTACGACATTAATCAACAAAATGGTAGAAAATCAAGCTTGGGGGGAAGAAAGGGCCCCAACCAAGCAACAAAAAGGCACGCACCCCGTGAAGGAGACGGAGGTGCTCGCCGCAAAAATAGACCTGCTCTTGCAAAAGTTTGACGAAAGAGCAACCGGAGACACATCTGGCACCGTTAAAGCCAAAGAATCTCGCACAACGTGCGAGGTCTGTGGCGATGCCGGACATTCGGGGAACGATTGCCCCGAAACCCGTGAAGAATCCTCGTAGTCAACAACGGGTATCATCAACAACAAGGAGGTAATAATGGATGGAACAATCAGTCCCGTCCACAATATCAAGGTAATTCGAATTACTCTTCTAATTACAATTCGAATCAGCCTACTCTCGAAGATTTAGTCCTTGTCCAAGCCAAGATCAACGAAAATCTTACCAAAATTATGTTGGCCAATGACAAAATCTTAGAGAGTATCAATACTAAGATTGAAGGTTTAACTTCTGCTATTAAGAATCAATTGAGCTTTAACAAAATGATAGAAAGGCAGTTAGCTCAAATTGCTTCTGATGTTCCTGTTGATCCCAATGGTAAAACATTGGATCAAGCTGCTAGTACTTCTAAAAATGTTAATTCTGTGACCACGGGATCCGGTAAGGCCACTCGTGATCCACCATACCTTAAACAAGCAACACCGCAGCAAGAAGAACCTTCAGCACCTGAACCTCAAGGCGACGCAGAATCTGGGACAACCCTGGATTGTCCAGACACTACACATCTGCCGTTCGCCACGAGGACCAGGAAGCAAGCTGTGAATGATTAGTTCGCTAGATTCTTTGAGATGGTGTAGAGGTGTCTAAACCAGGAAGCAAGCATTTCACCCGGGGAGTATTCTCAGGGTATCGTTATTTATATTTCTCGTAGGAAGACATGGTGTAGAGGTGTCTAAACATGGATATGGATACTTGACTTCACATCATCGAAATGTGACTCTAGTGCTACACAGGGGTAAGTATAATGGTTTTGCAAGATAGTGGACACACATTTGGCCAAACTCAAGGATAAAGTATAAAGGAAAGAATAAACGAATGAACGAATAAAGAATAAATCTAAGCGGAGCAGGTAGGTCATACATATCAATGTCATGAACAGCTAAGTCATATAGTCTACAGGGTTAGAGATGGGTCAGAGCCTAAAGTAACAGGGAGACCCCCGCAGCTGGTCTGCCAGCCGATAGAGGCATTTACGAACTCCTACACGACATGCGGACGTGGGGGATTACAAGGGACGGACAGGGCTGTCACCACATGCCGTCATATCCGAAGGCTCTCTCGTATTCGGACACCACGTCTGCATATTAGAGAACTACCTACATTCCCCGCGGACTCTCAGCCTACGGATGGACGAGCTAGAACATAGGCAAACCCGAAGGAACGACGAACCGTTACTCCATTCTCATCAGGACCTCTAATCCTATAAAGCATATGAACAACGAAGAACATGCCAAGCAATGATCATAAGAACCTTGGTCTAGTTCATATGAATTTCGGTTAATAGCACAAGTATATGCGTATAAGAACATGTATTTCTCCCTTTTTCATCTTAAGTTGGCCGTTAAAATATGTCGATAAGGACCGCCAACAAGCGTTCCGCTCATGGACGTCTTACATGTACCATCCAATGCCAAGTACATCAAAGACATCATCAGCAACAAGCGACCACTCCCATCCATAGCTGTGGTCAAACTAACAAAAGAGTGCAGTGCGGCAATCCTCAGTCACTTACCAGAGAAGAAGAAGGACCCCAGATGCCCCACTATCACTTGCTCCATTGGAGGGTGTTGACATTTCTAACGCCACTCAGTGTTAGGTTGTCATCCCTAACATGGCGCCAAAAATGCTGGTACTAAATAATGCAACTGCTACTAGAAATAAATATGGGATCCGCAAGCGCACGGATAATACCGATGTAGCATTTTAACCAGGAGTAATCCAGGTATCGTTATTTATAATTTTACCACTTTGGGAAGGGAATGCACTTTGGATAATGAGTGATGAGCAATGCACATGCGATAATGGAGAGCTTAACCTTGTCTCGTATCGATCATCTCATACGGGGTAAGTGTCACATAAAATATAGGAATGAATGATAAATGACATAAGATAAATGAGAGCATTTAGCCACATAAAATAATAGTAATAAGCCATCTCAACTTAGCACTCTAAGCTTATAACACTAGCATGGACTAGGACGATCTAGGGTATAATCCTATGTTATTCTAACTATAAAGTCAAAGCATATAATGATTAGTGCAAGAACATCTAGCAATCATGGCGGGAAAAGGTTACATCTATGCATAGTGATATTACCAGAGAAGACTAGAGACATAGCAATGACTTCAATGTAATAGGTTTGTTCTCGCTAGACCTATACTCGGGAGAAGGGCTACAAAGGACTCAACAGGACTGTCACTCCCGCGATCTACCTCACGATCCGGAATATAGGGTGCAATCGCAGATAAATACGGTATAGGCACCATGCCTACACAATATCTATCACTCACCCATTGGCCTAATGAGCAAGCGCTATACGATCCTATGCATAAACATAATTCTAGTCCAATTATGCTAAACATATAATCAAAGTAGACTAAGAATGATATAATTGAGAACATAATCAAATAGAGCAAAGTCAAGTCTGATATAATAGAATAGAATAAAGTACTACTCATAGTATCACGAACAATGATGAATATTACAAGAATGTAGAGGAGAATTACCAAGAACTCCGACAGATCCGGACTCCAAGCTAGGCTTGATTCCCTCTAGATCTATTCCTATGTAGCTATGCTACTAAACTATGGAACTCTAATTGAGATGGTGGCTCGGCTTCTCGAATCCTCTCGAGATGAATGAAGAGAGAATAAATTAGGGTTTCACCCGGGGGGCAGGGGCTCTGAATATATAGCCCCCTAGGATGAACCATAGCCCTCGGATCAAACCAACCTAAATGGACGATAATTATTCATCCTCAAAGGCGGTGGAGGCAGGATCCGCGAGACTCGACGCCATTAGTCGAGGTGGGGAGTCGGCCGACTCCCCCCCTTGGGCGGCCGACCCTGGCCTATGCCAGGTGGGGCCCAGCTTCCAGAGTTTGCCTTCTGGAGTCTTCTAGATTATACAATTTCACCCGTTCGGTCTTTATCTCTATGTAATCATGACATGTGGGCCTCCTTTGGTTCTCTTTCTGATAACCCCCTGCAGAAATAGACAATCACCAAAACTTGTGGAATTCTGTCAGTGTAACCCCTATATCTAATAGGTGAACTCATATTAGTCCTTTCTCTTGCTGCGTTGACGGTATAAAATTGATACTTAACGACCGTCAACAGAGGGCAACAGTTTGACCACGCACTCTGTGATCTTGGTGTCAGCGTCAGTGTCATGCCCAAGATGGTATTTGACAAGCTAAACTATACACCACTGTCACCAACAATGATCACGCTCCAATTGGCCGACTCCTCCTTACGCTACCTAGCGGGAATAGCTGAAGGCATTCCTGTGAAGATCCGAGGATACTTCGTCTCGGTGGACTTCGTGGTGCTCGACATGGAGGCCACCAAAGAAACACCACTCATCTTGGGACGACCGTTCCTTAGTACCGCTGGAGCACAGGTTGATGTTGGAGCTGGAGAAATACGGTTCAACATCAATGGCAATGAGGAGAAGTTCCAGTTCCGGCCAAGGAAGACGGAGGAGTGCAACATGATTCGCATCAGATATGAGCCAACCACAAGGGAGGTCATGGAAGTATAAAAGAACAAGAGTAGAGGAGAATGGCTCAAATGAATGTGTGTGTTGGAAAAGCTTGATTCTCCCCTTTTATATGTTGAGCAGGTCGGTTCAAGGGCAGATATGGAAGGAACACCAGCGCACCGCCCTCCTCTGCAATTAATGTACCGCCTCCAGGAAGATGGCCCCACCTGGCAGGCTGGGGGGCGCGAGCGCGCCAGGTTGGAGCCTCCCCCAACCGCCTTTAGCCAGTGGGCCTCTCCTGGTAGGTGGGTCTTGGTGGTGTGGTGTTTTGGCCCATTTCAGCTCTGGTTGGGCCTGTCTCCTCCTTGTGCCTCTTTTATGTTTTGCCGGAAAGCGCCTTTTCTGTATAAAATTCCCTGTACTTGGTGTATTTCCTGTAAACGTTGCTAAACTCCAGGTATAAGTGGAATTCGGTTAATAGCACAAGTATATGCGTATAAGAACATGTATTTCTCCATTTTTCATCTTAAGTTGGCAGTTAAAATATGTCGATAAGGACCGCCAACAAGATCCCCCAAGCTTACCCTTTGCTCGTCCTGAGCAAAGTTGGGCTTTTGGGTTGTTGATGAGGGGCTGCTTCTATGTCGATCGTATTTCTAATATACCATAGTTATACGCATGTTCTCCACTAAATTTGAATAAACCGGCATTTCTATCCACCCTTTTATTATCTCGCTCCAATGGGGCTTTTTGGCTCTCAAGTCTTGGGTGATTGCAAGGTAGAACAGCACCACGGCCTGTGCTTATCATTCGTCCAAAGCTTGACCGTTCTTCCGGAGGTTTTGAGAATTTTATAAAATAATTCCTAAGTTCCTCAAATGATTCTCTCGATCACTCAATGTGTATAGCAACCTCACCAAAGGCATTTTGAGAATTTGCCTTCTACCTACCACTAAAAAGCTGAGAGTGGAGTTTTGGGCAGGTATGTAAGTGGGCATACTTGTATCACATATATTGTAAGGTCAAGGATCGAATCTTACGGAGATTAAGCCATACACCTTGATTGAGATGTGTAAGTGTGTGGGATGGAAAAATGGTTCCTAACTTTTGGATATTTTTGTGTACTCCATGCATTATGTCTCTCTTTTATTTGAATGATGATGATGATAAAAGAAGAGTATGGGCTATGAATGAAACAACTTCTTTCTTTTTCTTTCTCTCTTTTTCTCTTTTTTTTTTGAACTGGGATATAAAGATTTTCCTGTTGAGTTATTGCACTATCCTATCCTTCTTTCCTTCCTTTTTCTCTCTTTTTTTTTCTTTTTGAATGAATGAATAGCCCATCTTTGACGAATGATTAATAAAAATGGAGAGAGACGTAATGATGAAAATGCAAGGAGTACTTTTTGGTGGCTAAAGAATGCGCGATCCCCAGGATAAGTATCGGCATTTTTATTTGGTGGAAAGGTGGTGCGCAACTCTCAGTGTAAGAGTTGGCGGATGGAAAGGGGTGCATGTTGTGCACGACTCTCAGTGTAAGAGTCGTCATTTATTTGGCGGGTGCAAGTGAATCTCAATCGTGAGTGTAAGGTCATAATCTCGCGTCGGTAACGATCCGACCGAACTCAATGTACGAACAAGCAGCGTATGAAGGTTTTGTACTACAGATAAATCATATGGCTCTGGTGGGTATTTCATAATCATTGAGGAACTTTTCGTTTTTGATCATTTTGCAAATGAAAACTCCGGAAGTCAAGTCGTACTCTAGAGCAAAATCATAGCGGTGGCTATAGTACTATATCATACCCCGCAATAACTTAGACAAGAAAACAAGTGCTCCCACTAAAACAAGTTTATCAGGATGAGACATTTCTAGCCGATAAACCCAAATCTAGAGAAAACATGTTTATAACTAGGGTATAAAGAAACAAGAGACAGAGCAACCTCATCATTTCAACAAAGGGTGAACTACACATTTTTACAAAGACATACTAAGAGGCAAAGGAAAAATAAAATATTTTTGGTTTTTTCTTTTTTTATGCATAAGAACAGGAATTAAACATGCTAAAGAGAAATAAAATTACTTTGGAAAATAAATATGCAATGCAAGGTACCTTTGGGGGTCTTCCCCCAAGCTAGCATGAAGCTCACTGTCCAGGGTGATATCCCATGAACCTCCAGAACTCCTCATGTTGAGCCTGGTCATGCTGCATCTGTGCACTCAAGCCGTCCCACCTTTGATCCGTATGTGCCTGCCAATCATGGGTCTCCTGCACAAAGGAAGTGAAAGAGTGCTGTATTTCACCTGTCTGGATCTGCAGCTCTCCGATGCTGGTGCTGAGGGCTTCTATCTCGAGGTTGTGTCGTGGCTGGACTGGTGGTGGAATATCTTCGTATCGCTGCCTTTGGCGCTCCCACTCGTCCATGCCCACCTCGGCCCATGCATCTGTGGCCGGTGCGGGAGGTACAAACTGGTCCCAGCTCCCGCTGCCCTGTGGAGCGTATCCCGTGTAGTCGTGGTAGGGGGCCCATCCTTGGTGTTGCTCAGGCTGCGAGGAACTGGGGCCTGCTTCGTCCTCCACCCTGCCTCATCGTGTCCTGCTGGTGAGTTCTTCCCTGCGAATATCTTCAGCAGTCTTGAGCACAAAGGTTAGTGACTGGCAATTACGCAAATACTAATCTGGGTTAGGTAACCGGATCCTATTTTCGTAGCCAGGGAAAAAGAAGAAAAGCTCATCCTTTGTGCCATGGGTAGTCAATGTGTGCCCTTGGATCAGAGTGGTCAAATCACAGATGGGTCGAGGAATAGGAATGTACTCAACATCTTCTCCCTCCAAGATACCCATAGAGGTGGCAACACGGGTGACAAGAGAGGTGCATAAAACCGGATACTTGTTGCGAACTATGTCTTTCCAATGACAAATGATGTCCCTCACGGGTGATACTTTGATTTTCTTGACAATGGCATAGAGCAACTTAAGTTCGGCTATGCGCACCCATCTAACAACACTAGTGGGAAAGAAAACCATGGACATCCAACGATGCATAAATCTCAAAGTGGGATGATGGATTTGGGTGTTCTGGGGTTTGAAAGATCGGAACTCAACCCTCCCAGAAATCTCTTCCCAAAACTTGTTTTGATTAAAACCGATGGTGGCAAAATCAAGGTCGAGGAAGCATCTTCGATTAAAACCCAAATGAACACTAAGTTCCTTCTAAGTAAGCTCATGCTCCTCGTTGAACAAGCGAAAAATCACACCATCATCGGTTTCTTGCAAGGTGCTGAGGAACTGTATGGTTAGGATGCGTGAACCTTGTCCCTCCACAGGTTCAACATCCTCCCAACCAACATACCTCCACACAAGATCGAATTCATCATCCATACCTATGCGGCGGAGGAGGTTGGAGTCGCAGACTTGAGTGTGGAGGAAGAGACGATCCTTGAGGTGGAAGTAGGCTTGCATCTCCCGACCTTCTTCCAAGTCGAGGTACAGCTTGTCCTCCTCATTCATGACATGCTCTTGTGGCACTTCCGGCGCCACCTCTTCCTCTCTGGCTCCTTCAACCTCCTCGGGCTGCTGCTCTTCCACGGGGGCCTCGGGAACTTGAGAGCTCGTCTCGCCAAGGTGACGCTTGGAGCGTCTCCTAAGCAAGCTCCCGATTCCTGCCATGGCTTCACAAGTGGAGAGAGCTTCCTTGGGTGTGAAGGGTTAGTAGAGAATGAACTTCTACACCCAAGAGTGCTCTTGCTACTTGCTCTACTCAAAAGATGTTGGAAAAATTGCTTGAAGAATGAAGTGGGGAAGTGACAGGAGTGAAAGTGAGTGAGTGTGAGAGGGGTGGAGCTCCACCGCCGGCTCCTCTCCTATTTATAGGCCAAACACCCAGCCATGGGGGTGGGAGCAACGGCTCCTAGCCATTGGGCGCTGGCAGCAGGGCAGAGCCGCCTCGGCTGGCGTGGCCGCGCCCTCGGCGCGCGCGCTAGCTCGGGCCCGCCTGCTGTTCCCCTTTGGCAGGTCGCCCCAACGGCCATTTCAAAAATGTGGTCATTGGGGGTTGTTGTCCGGCCCAAATCTTCCCCAAATTTTGAATTTCCAACAAAATTTGATCAAAAATAAATTTTCAAAAATTATTTTAAAAAATAGTTTTTAATAACAAAAAAATTTATTCCTTCTAACTAACTTATTTTCAGAATTTTTGAAATAAAAAGATTTTTTGAAAATAAAATTTATTTTATTTGCTCACTAAAAAGTGAGTGCAAAGAAAATACTTTTATAAAATATTTTTATAAATAAAGGAAGTTTTTTTTAGATAACTATCGGTTTACTGTCGGCGGGCTCACCTATTTTTAAGTCCGTTGAGCGGGACTTCCTCCGTCATCAATTGTTGCTTGATGATTCACACGGCTCGGGAGAAGTGGGTCCAGATTTCTTTGCCTTAGTCCCGGGTTGTCGCTTCTTTGGTGGGTTCTTCTTTATTTCGTCGGCTTGGGATAGCCATTGAATCGAAGATTGATCACCTTCTGCTTGAAGTGGAAACTGGCTACGACCTTCCCGACATATAGTGCTACCTTGGTGGTGAAGAGGAATGGTCGACCGAGAACGAGTGGTCCTTCTTCTGTGTCCCTGTTGATGTTTATTAAGTGCAACTGAAATAAGGAGGGTTCCGCAAGCGCACAGAAAATATCATCGTAGCATTTTAACCAGGAGTAATCCAGGTATCGTTATTTATAATTTTACCACTGGGAAGGGAATGCACTGGATAATGACTGATGAGCAATGCACATGTGATAATGGAGAGCTTAACCTTGTCTGTATCGATCATCTCATACGGGGTAAGTGTCACATAAAATATAGGAATGAATGATAATTGATATAAGATAAATGAGAGCATTTAGCCACATAAAATAATAGTAACCATCTCAACTTAGCCTTCTAAGCTTATAACACTAGCATGGACTAGGATGATCTAGGGTATAATCCTATGTTATTCTAACTATAAGGTCAAAACATACAATGATTAGTGCAAGAACATCTAGCAATCATGGCGGAAAAAGGTTACATCTATGCATAGTGATATTACCAGAGAAGACTAGAGACATAGCAATGACTTCAATGTAATAGGGTTGTTCTGCTAGACCTATACTTGGGAGAAGGGCTACAAAGGACTCAACAGGACAGTCACTCCCGCGATCTACCTCACGATCCGGAATATAGGGTGCAATCGCAGATAAATACGGTCTAGGCACCACGCCTACACAATATTTACCACTTACCCATCGATCTAATGAGCAAGCGCTATACGATCCTATGCATAAACATAATTCTAGTCCAACTATGCTAAACATATAATCAAAGTAGACTATGAACAATATAATTGAGAACATAATCAAATAGAGCAAAGTCAATTCTGATATAATAGAATAGAATAAAGTACTACTCATAGTATCACGAATAATGATGAATATTACAAGAATGTAGAGGGGAATTACCAAGAACTCCGATAGATCAGGACTCCAAGCTAGGCTTGATTCCCTCTAGATCTATTCCTATGTAGCTATGCTACTAAACTATGGAGCTCTAATTGAGATGGTGGCTCTGGCTTCTCTGAATTCTCTCAGATGAATGAGTAGAGAATGAATTCTAGGGTTTCTCCTGGGATCAGGGGCTCTGAATATATAGCCCTCTAGAATGCACCATAGCCCTCGGATCAAACCGACCTAAACGGACGATTATTATTCATCCTCAAAGGCGGTGGAGGCATAATCCGCGAGACTCAACCTCATTGGTTCGAGGGAGAGGCGGCCGCCTCTAGGGCATGGTCGGCCGCCCCTGGAGGCTACCAGGTGGGGCCCAGCTTCCAGGGGCTGCCTTCCCGAGTCTTCTAGAGTATTCTTTTTTACCCATTCGGTCTTTATCTCTATGTAATCCCGACATGTGGGCCTTCATTATGTTCTTTCCTGATAACCCCCTGCAGAAATAGACAATCACCAAAACTTGTGGAATTCTGTTAGTGTAACCCCTATATCTAATAGGTGAACTCATTTTAGTCCTTTCTCTTGCTGCGTTGATGGTATAAAATTGATACTTAATTACCGTCAACAAACTCCCCAAGCTTACCTTTTGCTCGTCCCTGAGCAAAGATAGACTCAATGATGGATCAGGAGTTGCTACAATGCTTTCACTCCTCACAAGTACACATGCGTTCAAACAAGAACTCTCCTCCGGTTTAGAGTGAACTATCATGACTCAAAACTTACTCATATTACCTTTCTCCATGGGGCTTGTAACCGTCACTTGGGTCTTGAGTAGTTGAAAGTTAGAATGGTCAAGTCAAGCGCCATGTTTCTCGCTCTTTGATAAACTATTATTCCAGAGTTTTAGCAAGGTTTTGAAATAAAACTCAGAGTTCCTTGTATGAACCTTTCATGTCTCTCATTTGTGGTATTTCTGGATCCTCTCCAAGGCATGAGTAGTGTATGCCTTCTCTCTTCTCTCAGAATATGTGGTATTTATGGAACTAAGGCATAGTGGAAGGTGCCTTCTCTCTCTCACCCTACTTTCTAATAGGCTTATGTGGAGCTCATAGGTGGGGAGACACTCAAAACTCACTTGCATATATTGCACAGTTAAACCATGGACCCAAAAGGAACTAAAATAATAATAAAGTCATATGTGCATGTGAATGAGGGAATGGGATGAATGATAGGATGATGATGATAAGGAAATGATTATGAGGGGTGATCACTTGGTGAACATCTACTTCTACACTTGCTCCTTTGGGGATAACTTGACTCCCTTTATTCGGAAACTTTGAAACTTCTTGAAGGAAGGACTTGGCTACTCTTTCTCTTTTCTCTTTTTTTTTCTCTTCTCTCCTTTTTTTTGAGCAACCAATCCTCTGAAAACAACACTTTAGCAATGGGGAGTGTATGACTTGAAATGATAATGACTGGAGCTTTTATGTAGGCAATGGAACGGCGATGATTATTTCTAGATGTTCACTCCCAAGATAGGAGTAACCTTTTTCTGGATGAAGTGAAATGAATGGCGTATGTATATGTGGATGGATGGATGGATGGATGGATGCGTACTCCCAGGGTAGGAGCAGCATAAGTGCGTATCTCCAAGGTAGAGATAGCACAATATGTGGAAATGCGTACTCCTAGGGTAGGAGCAGCATAAGTGCGTATCTCCAGGGTAGAGATAGCACAATATGTGGTGGATATGGATCTATATGTAAGTGGTACCTCTAGGGACAGAAGTAGCACAGAATGAAAGTAGTATTTATAAAATGGGTGCATGCTTCTGAGGACAGAAGTAGCATAGATCAATGGATGGAGAGCACATAGTATTGACTTTAACTGTATGACTGATTCCTTATGGGTCCACAGCAGAATCACACTCAATGCCTATAAAGACTACACTCAATGCCTATAAAAATGTTCTATATAAATAGATGGGTTTTCCTAATCTAGTAAGCATGAATATATGGTTGTGGTAGGAATTTAAACTCTCATCATAAAGGAACTCATCATGCAGGAATATTTTCAAAGATAAATTCTCCCGAACTCTAGTATCTCGGAACAAGATGGACAAACAGACTCAAAACTTTCCCATATCATACCCGTCAACCACCTAGACTTAGATCAAGTGTTTGCTACCCACAAGTTTCGGTTCGAGCAAATCTCAAATCTAAACAAGTTGTGTCCAAAACTCGGGAGAGTACAAGGTTGAAAACTAGGTACTTGAAAGGAATTATGGCGAGTAACTATTCATCATCTCCATGTAGAGTTTATTCTAGAGAGTAACTAAAGACAAGTTGCAAGAGCTCTCCAAAAGTAGAAAAAGATAAATAAGGAAATCTTTCTGGGTTTCTATGGTTATGCATCTTTTTTAGTTGTTTTTAACAAAGCACACTCTTAACAAGGCATAAATAGATAAGCTGAAAACACTTAGCTTGGTACACGGGGGATGCTCTCCCCCAAGCTGGATGTTGACATAGTCTGCTGGTGTTGCTAACAGGCAGTGAAGATGTTCGAGTCCTCCTGGAGTGCCGTAGATAGTTGCTGTTGGAGACAGTGTTCGAATGTTGCGGGCAGTACTCCGACAGAGGACTGGATGTCCTTCTGCCTGTTAGCTCTTCTTGATCCTTGATGTTATGTGAAGCTCAAATAGACAACAAAGCTTGTGGAACTAGTTAAGTGTTAGTGATAAAACCTCTAGGCCTTGGTTATCTAGAACTTTCTTAACTTAAATTTATTCTAATAGGATCTCAAGAAAATATTTTTATCTTTTTATAATTTAAGGAATGCGAGACGGGGAAAGACAAATATGCTTTGAGAAATTATTTTTGTGCCACCACGGTGAATGATTATCCACATGGGGCTTAACAATTTTCCGGATGCAAATGCACAACATCTTTATTTTCTTTTTCTAATGCGAGATAATAACACAACGATGCAACTACGATGCAAGTAGGGAAATAAATATGCTAAGGCAAAAACAATGCAATGCTAAAAAAATAATGCTGATAAATATCAAGTTACCTCTTGGCGCAGCGTTCGGTGCTTTTAAGTCCTCCGAACAGGACTTGTCATGTTCGCTCATTTTTCAGGGGGCGCATTGGCTGACGCCTCCGATGCCGTTGCCTCGTGTGTAGGAATTGATTCTGATTTTGCTTTTACCTTCCACACCTTCTTTGTTGGAGAGGGTGACCTTGAGGAGGAAGCTTCTTGGGGCACTTGTTTTTCTTCTGCTGGTAGCACCTCTTCTTCTTCTGCAATGTTCTTCTCTTCTGGGTATCGATCTTCATATCTAGACACTTCTCCCTCATAGTCAGCCCATCCATCTGTAGTGATGTTCTTCTTGTTCTGGCGATGGGTACGCTGCCTTCTCCTTGCTCTGTTCTTCTTGGGCTCCTCAGTGATTATATAATTATTGTTGAAGTAGCGGCGTACCTTCTCAGTGGGAAAGTGGAAATGGATCTCTCCTGTTCCAATGTAGATGATAGCTCTGGTGGTATTCAGGAATGGTCTTCCTAGGATGATCGGAGGGTCGTAATCATCTCCCATATCGATGACTAGGAAGTCTGTGGGGATATAATGGTCATCTATCTGGATGAGGACATCCTTCACTTCTCCTTCGACGAAGCGGAATGTCTGATCTGCCATCTGTAGCTGTGCATAGGTGGGCTCCAAAGGCATTGTGCCATATAGATATTCAAAGGTTATCTTGACCATAATGTTGACGCCCGATCCGGTGTCACGAGATGCTTTATTGAAAGAGCTTCGTTGATGGAGCATTGAATGGTTGGGACACCTGGGTCGTCTTTCTTGATCAGACGTGGGGATCTGAGTTGGTGATCATGCTCCTTGTGGACTGCAGTGACCATCCTTATTGTCTCCGTCTTTTTGGTCTTTTTATCTTTGGTCTTGTTCTTCTTAGCTAGATTCTTCTTCTTCTCATTGTTCTCACAAGAGGGTGTCTTTGGGAACTGCGCAGCGCTGTTCTTGAAGAAGAAGGTCTCTCTCTTGCCCTTGATGTTGAAGATGATCTTGGCAGTGTTGGCATACATAATAGCTCCAGCAGTGTTCAAGAATGGTCGTCCTAGAATGATGGGGGACCTTTCGTCACTGCCTGTATCCACTACCACGAAGTCTGCAAGAACATACGAGTTGCCCACTCGTACACATATGTCTTCTAGTATTCCCAAGGGGACACGGAGTGACTGATCTACAAGCTGCAAGCACATGGTTGTGCCTATTAAAGGGCATCTGAATAACTTCTCATATATCGCTCTTGGCATGATGTTGATGCTTGCACCGAAATCACATATTGCCTCATTGAAGTTGGTACTTCCAATGGAGATCGGAATGACTGGTCTCCCTGGATCACCCTTCTTGATTGGCAGAGTTGAATCAATCCATGACCCTTTCGATGGGTTACTCTAGCTACTTTCTACATTGAATATATTAACAAGATTTGCAGTTTCGAGCTCTTCCGGTTGTCCTGCCAGTTTACCTTGGCCGGTGGAGGGAGCGAAGTTGGCAAGCTGTTGTACCTGAGACTCTAGTATTTTGTTGAAGCTGAGCTGATTCTTGATGGCACTGGAAAAGCCATCCATTCTATTGCTGATTGTCTCAAGGGCTTTGTCATTTGATGCCGCTTCTTGGACAAGTTGTCCATCAACTTGCCTTGATTCAACACTAACTCTCTCAAAGGCGGCTGGTTGTAATTATTGTAGGAGGAGCTGTTACCTTGATAGTTGCCTGAGTAGTTAGGATACAAGTGGAACTTTATTAGTGATAAATATGCTCATGTGATGCTTATCTTCCTTCTATCGAGGACTGTTGACGGGTTTCTGAGTGTACCAAAACTGGTCTTTATTCCCGTCAACAGGCAGTTAGCACCTGTGTGCCTAGTCTCTCCACACTATTCACATGTCATGCGAGCATCATGTATATGCATGACTTCTTTCTTCTCTCGTGGCTCTCTCATCGAGCCTCTTCATTAACGAGTCCATTTTGGCGATAGCATGTCTACCTCCTTCAAATGGTGCATTCCTCCACCTCTCTTGCGGGTCTCGAGTTCTTTCTTCACTCCAACCTTGGTTGGATGCCATCTTCTCCACAAGAGCCGTGGCTTGAGGTATAGTGAGTGATAAGAATGCACCTCCAAGAGCGGCATCCATCATCTCACGTGTCTTGTTGCTTTGAGCCCATGGTAGAATGTCTCGCATAAGCGGCCAATTCTCCATGCCATGATGAGGACATTCGAGGATGTAGTCTTGAAAGCGCTCCCAAGCTTCGGGACAGCCTCATCATGTTGTTGCTTTGAAAGCTTGATATCTTCCCACGAAGAGCATTTGTCTTGCCCATGGGGAAGAAATTCGCCAAGAAATTGGTGGAACATAGTGCCAACGTAGTATTCTTCTCTTTATTGGCGTAGAACCACTGCTTCGCTCTCCCCAAAAGTGAGAATGGGAAGAGGCGAAGTAGTATAGCATCTCTGGGGCCATCCTTGATAGTGAATGTGCTACAAATCTCCAGGAAGTGTTGGAGATGAGCACTAGCATCTTCATGGGCCTTCCCACATAACTGGCTTGCTTGCACCTTGTTGATCGGCACGGGCTTGAGCTCAAAAGCTCGTCGATGTCCGCAATGTCCAAGTCGAATGTTGTCCGTAGTGGGAGCTGAGAACTCACGGAGTGACTTGTTCGCCATGGCTTCAAACGCTGGTGTCAAGTCTCGAACGAAAGATTGACTTTCTGCTTCTGACAAACTTTCAAGTTGAGTTGATGATGATGATTGATTGGTCTTCTTCAACTTGCTTCTGGCCTTCCTGAATAAAGCTTCTGGATTGTCAATATAATTATCAGGAAGAATTGTCTTTTTTATACATTACCCTGCATAAGATATAACACGTGGGAGTCAACAAGAAGTGTCTTTTTTTTTCAATAGATGCCTAGCCTTTATGAGATGTGTCTCACCTAACAAATGATAACTGAGAGAGAATCTCTAACTGTGGAGCATGGAGCAACCCATAGGATAAAATGGTGAAGGTGCGTACTTCCAGTGTAGAAGCAGCACATGGAGAGTGGTATGGATGATGATGCGTGCTCCCAGTGTAGGAGTAGCATAATTGTGATGATGAGATGCGTACCCCCAGGATAGGAGTAGCATAAATGATGGATGGTGAGATGCGTACTCTCAGGGTAGGAGTAGCATAAATGATGGATGGTGAGATCCGTACTCCTAGGGTAGGAGTAGCATAAATGGTGGTAGTAAGATGCGTACTCCCAGGGTAGGAGCAGCATGGTTGCGTACTTCCGGATTAGAAGCAGCATATTTGGTGATGTGGGGATCTTGATCTTAGGGCCACGACAAACCTCTAACAAAGGTTCTACAAGTCTTAACCAAACTCAATGCAAGCAAGCAGCTTATTTAGAAGGCTTATGGATATATCAAGGTATATGTATGGCCGTGGTAGGAATTTCAACACCATTGAGGAACAATTAAGTTTTTCATTCATTTTAAAAGGAAATCTCTGGCAATCATGCGTGCTTAGAACAATAGAGTAGGGCTCCTATCTTCACTATCTCATATCTTACAACAACTTAGACTTTGTATTAGCACTTGCAACCCACTAAGTGATCAAGTTCATGATGGTTGAAGGTGCCAAATAATCTAGACTTAGAGAAATGCTAAGTTGTAAACAAGCACTAGAGAAACATTAACTAGCAATTTCATCATCATTTCCATAGAAAGACTAGCACACATGAAGCATATAAACTAAAGGGAAATAAAGCAAATAAATATTTTTTGGATTTTTAAATTTTAAATTTTTTTTAAATGCAAGAAAACAATAACTAAAATGCAATAAAACCAGAATTAAATGAGAAGGATCGGAAACATACCTTAGATGAACTTACCTCAGTGGGGGAGAGGATCTCCCCCAAGCTTGTCTCTTGCTCACTGTTGTGAGAACCACGCGTTCCACTGGTCCCAGCGGTGCTCCTCCTCCGTGATGACGCCTTGGACAAATTCCAGGTTCTGTTGCATGAGCTGCAACGTGGCTTGATTCCCGATGTGGATGTTCTCTACCTCCTGGGTGAGTGCTTCGATCTCGGTCGGTGGCTGACGCCTCCCTCTGCGGGGGCGAGGGGTATGTGCCCAGGAAGGTGTCCTGGAATGAGGAGGTGCTTCCATGTGGGAAGAGCTCACCTCCTCTTCTTCATCGGGTGCAGCATGAGAGGGACCAGCTTGCTCCTGAGCAGCACGGGCTTGTGCTCTCGTCATTCTGTCCGTCCCTGCAGCAGGACAAGGTCTTCCCCTTCTGTCCAGGGTTAGTGTTGAGACATTATACAGCCAAAGTCCCTCATTAGGGAGAGGAATCTCGACTGCATCAGTCCCATATGTCATCTTAAGCGTACCTCTTGGACCTCTTTTAATTAGACCAGCACGTATAAACACTTCTTCAAGAATAATTGGTCTCTCCTTAGGCATGAACTCATAAACATTCCCCTCAAGCACACCCAAAGATTCAGCAATTCTAGTCATGAATGAAGTACAACCTATGGGTGTTTCTTTAACAACCGAATTCTCCCAGAAGTGTACTAGCATTTTGACAGGGGCAAACTTGATTTTATTAACCATGACATACATGAGTTGCATCTCTTTAAGACCTATCTCTGATAAATCAGCCCTAGGAAACAGAGTGATTGCGATCCAATAGAACATAAACCTCAAAGTTGGATTATGAATTTGCTTAGGTTTAGGATTGGACCAAATCGATTGACAAAGCAATTGATTTCCAAAAGACAAAGTTAAAATTTGCTAAAGCAGCCTCTTCATCTAGTATGCAATCATGATCAAAACCTAGACCAACACTCAACTCATTCCAAGACAGATCATAGTCATTATTAAACATTCGAAAGCTAACACCCAAAGCATTTGACTTAAGTGAGTAAAGGAATTCTTGGGTGAGTAACTCTATGCCACGTTCAGAACTTGCCAAAATGAGGACCAACCAATAGTATTGAAAACTATAGTAAAGTCGGTGCTCATACCCGTTTGTCGAGGAGTTCTTGGTCGAAGAGGGCGGAGTCTTTGGAAACCGCAAGTGCGAAGAGTATAGAGCTTTCCTAACTCCTCATGGGTGACCATGAGGTTGCTAATCGGCTCCATCATTCTCGGGGATGATGGCGGGGACAAGTTGGTGCACTTGTTCTTCCTCCTCCCTCTCATGACCCCTACTTTCGGATTGGCGAGAGCTCGAGGATGAGCCTTCGCCCTTCTTTTTGCTAGACCTTCGGAAGGGATTCTTCATCCTAACTACGCTAGTGGGCAAACAAGACCAAGCTTTTCTACTACACTACTAAGAGAAAAGGGAAATATTTTTGGGTTTTTGGGTTTATGACTACTACTATACTAAACTTGAGAAGGCTTGAAACACTAAGAGAGAAGAGAAGGCCAAGTGAGCTCGAGATGATTCTGCTGGTTGTGGTGTGGAATTGAGCTCTCATTGGGGTGGTATTTATAGGGTTGAAAGGGCAAGGCCAACCAAGCCAAGAGGCAGCCGGCCGACCACCCCTAGGGCCATGTGCTCTTGTGTCTCACTTTAGACAAGAAATCTTGCCTCGTGCTTGCAAAAAGTCTGAAAAATGGGACCAAACCTTGGTCGGCCGACCAAGGATTTAGGCCCCCACTACTTTGGACATGTTTTGTCTGGATGTCTGATAAAGGTAGTGGTGGTCCTGGTCCTAGATTCCTTCTGGTTGATTCGGATTCCTATGTCTAGTGTTTGGTGAAAGAGAAAAGGAAAGGGCAAAAGTGGGGACAAGGATAAAGGTTGTCTCCTAGCATGCATTGATGTTCCCTATGTTTGCTTTAGTGTTGGGATGTTCCCTAAAGCATTCTCATGCTTAAAGTAGCATCCTAAGCTAAAGTCATGACCATTGGACCATCTCTCTTTGAATTCTGGCTAGTGGGATAGGCATAGAATCCAAGTGTGTCAGCAGTGGGGGGCAGCTGGGTGCCTGGTGGGACCAGGTCTAGGTCGGCCGACCTGGGCTTGTGAGCCCCAGGGCACCCAGTGCACTCCCTTGGATCCCTGCTTCTAGCCAGAGTGAAGAGAGCGATGGTGGACCCCAAAGGCAGGTCGGTCGACCAGGCCTTGGTGGCCCCACCAGCTCAACTTTTCTCTAAACACTCTTCTCAAGTTTTATTACCTATACCTAAGTTTATTTTATTGAACTAAACTATGCAGTTATGAAAGTAAACATGCAATTGGAAAGGGAAATGCAGAATTGAAATGCATAAATATGAGATAACTACTGACATACCTGGTCAGCGGAGGGCTCCTGTTTTAGGTCCATAGAGCAGGACCTCTCCCCGTCGGGTTCATTCGGTGGACACCTCGATCGGTCCCGGAGATGGGGACCGTGAGGGTGTCTCCTTCTTTCGCCATTCTTCCGGACTTCGGCTTTTGGTTTGGCGGGTTCTTCTTTTGCTTCGGCCTTCTTGGCCGACTTGGCGGTCTTAGTGTTCTTCCATCGGCGGTGTTGGCGACGCGGCCACAGGGTGCTTGTGCCTCGCATGTTAGCTTTAAAACCATTGAAGGGCACACTCACATACCGTCCTTGGACTGACATGTACATCTCACCATGTTGCACATAGATAGTGGCGTCCACCGTACTCAGGAACGGTCTTCCCAGGATGAGTGGTACTTCGACGTTGGCTCCCATGTCCAGTACCAGGAAGTCGACAGGGATATACTCATCTTTAATTCTGAGTAAGATATCCCGTGCCAACCCCTCGGGAAACCGGATGGTTTGGTCCACCATCTGCAAACGCACATATGTAGGGTGCAACGGGCTCCCTAGCAGATTATCATAGGTTACCTTGGATATGATGTTGACACCGGATCCAAGGTTGCAGAAAGCGTTGTCGAAGATCTGCGGTCCGATCTGGCAAGTGATCATCGGCAGGCCAGGGTCTCCCTTCTTCGGGACAAACGGTGAATCCACCGTTACCCGAACGGCACGAGAATGAGGCTTACCGAACTTCGTAGTTACTAACCTGATGCCCTCAATAGGGTCCTCAGGCTTTGTCAGAATCTTACCTTGCCGATAGGTGGGACATTCTTTGCTAATTGAGCTAACTGGTTTTCTAACATTTTATTAAAGCTCAATTGATTTTTCATAGCGAGTTAAAGCTATCCATTCTCTCACTAAGACTTTCTAAGATCTTGTCATTAGCCATCATTCTTTTATTAAGACCATCATTAAGTTTAATTTGACCAAAGACAAGTTCTTTCAAGGAAGGTTGGTTATTAAAAGAATTACCGGAATTATTATGGTAAGAATTACCCAATTATTGTAACCCATACCTTGGCCTTGGTAGAAGGGGCGCGAACTCCATTGCTGTTGTTGGGGCCGATTCCTGTTGTTGAAGTGGTTGTTGTTGTTGTTGATGAAGTTCACCTCCTCCTGAGTCATGGGGCAGTTGTTGCCCGAGTGATCCTCCTCTCCGCAAACCTCGCACCATGGGTCGGTACCCACAAAGCACGATACGGCGGCAGGAGTCCGATGGCCTTCACTTCCTTGTTAGAGGACGATCCCTCTATCTTCTTCATCGGGAGGTCCATCTTGGCAGAGAGCATGTCCACCTCGCTAAGGGCATGGACACCTCTCTTCTTGGGCTGAAGGCGCTCTTCATTCCATCCTTGGTTGACCACCATCTTCTCAATGAGCTCCTTGGCATCCCTGACATTGTGTTGCAGGAATGCCCCTCCAGCGGAAGCATCCCTTGATAGTTGCCTAAATAATTGCCTGAGTAGTTAGGCCTCTGCTGTTGATTCCAACCTTGATTCTGCTGAGGACGATAGTAATTATTATTGTTGTTGTTATTGAGGTAGTTCATGTCCTCCTTCAGCTCTGGGCAGTTAGCACCTGTGTGCCCAGTCTCTCCACACTCTTCACATGTCATGCGAGCATCATGTATATGCATGACTTCTTTCTTCTCTCGGGCTCTCTCATCGAGCCTCTTCATTAGCAAATCCATTTTGGCGACAGATGTCTACCTCTTTCACTGGTGCATTCCTCCACCTCTTTGCGAGTCCGAGTTCTTTCTTCACTCCAACCTTGGTTGGATGCCATCTTCTCCACAAGAGCCGTGGCTTGAGGAATAGTGAGTGATAAGAATGCACCTCCAAGCGCTAAAGCATCCATCGTCTCACGTGTCTTTGTTGCTAAGCCCATGGTAGAATGTCCGCATAAGCGCCAATTCTCCATGCCATGATGAGGACACTCGAGGATGTAATCTTGAAAGCGCTCCCAAGCTTCGGGACAGTCTCATCATGGTGTTGCTGAAAGCTTGATATCTTCCCACGAAGAGCATTTGTCTTGCCCATGGGGAAGAACTTCGCCAAGAAATTGGTGGAACATAGTGCCCACGTAGTATTCTTTTCCTTATTGGCGTAGAACCACTGCTTCGCTCTCCCTAAGAGTGAGAATGGGAAGAGGCGAAGTAGTATAGCATCTCTGGGGACATCCTTGATAGTGAATGTGCTACATATCTCCAAGAAAGTGTTGGAGATGAGCACTAGCATCTTCATGGGCCTTCCCACGTAACCGGCTTGCTTGCACCATGTTGATTAGCGCAGGCTTGAGCTCAAAAGCTCCTTCGATGTCCGCAGCGGGTCCAAAGATACGAATGTTGTCCGTAGTTGGAGCTGAGAACTCGCGGAGTGACTTGTTCGCCATGGCTTCAAACGCTGGTGTCAAGTCTCGCATGAAAGGTTGACTTTCTGCTTCTGACAAACTTCCAAGTTGAGTTGATGATGATGATGATTGATTGGTCTTCTTCCACCCGCTTCGGCTTTCCCGAATAAAGCTTCGGATCGTCAATATAATTATCGGGAAGAATTGTCTTTTTCATACATTACCCCGCATAAGATATAAAATAGACGAAAGACAAGGGTAAGGCTGTATGAGTAGAGAATGGTGACAGTGCAATGCTACTCATTATCCATTGGCTTTCAACCTTCCCCGGCAACGGCGCCAAAAATGCTTGTTGATGTCTATTAAGTGCAACTGAAATAAAGAGGGTTCCGCAAGCGCACATAATATATCATCGTAGCATTTTAACCGGGAGTAATCCAGGTATCGTTATTTATATTTTTACCACTGGGAAGGGAATGCACTGGATAATGACTGATGAGCAATGCACATGATATAATGGAGAGCTTGACCTTGTCTGTATCGATCATCTCATACAGGGTAAGTGTCACATAAAATATAGGAATGAATGATAAATGACATAAGATAAATGAGAGCATTTAGCCACATAAAATAATAGTAATAAGCCATCTCAACTTAGCACTCTAAGCTTATAACACTAGCATGGACTAGGACGATCTAGGGTATAATCCTATATTATTCTAACTATAAAGTCAAAGCATACAATGATTAGTGCAAGAACATCTAGCAATCATGGCGGGAAAAGGTTACATCTATGCATAGTGATATTACCGAGAAGACAAGAGACATAGCAATGACTTCAATGTAATAGGTTTGTTCTCGCTAGACCTATACTCGGGAGAAGGGCTAAAAAGGACTCAACAGACTGTCACTCCCGCGATCTACCTCACGATCTGGAATATAGGGTGCAATCGCGAGATAAATACGGTATAGGCACCTTGCCTACACAATATCTACCACTCACCCATTGGCCTAATGAGCAAGCGCTATACGATCCTATGCATAAACATAATTCTAGTCCAACTATGCTAAACATATAATCAAAGTAAACTAAGAACAATATAATTGAGAACATAATCAAATAGAGCAAAGTCATGTCCGATATAATAGAATAGAATAAAGTACTACTCATAGTATCACGAACAATAATGAATATTACAAGAATGTAGAGGGGAATTACCAAGAACTCCGACATCCGGACTCCAAGCTAGGCTTGATTCCCTCTAGATCTATTCCTATGTAGCTATGCTACTAAACTATGGAGATCTAATTGAGATGGTGGCTCTGGCTTCTCTGAATCCTCTCAGATGAATGAAGAGAGAATGAACGCTTGAATGAATTAGGGTTTCACCCAGGGGCCAGGGGCTCTGAATATATAGCCCCCTAGGATGAACCACAGCCCTCGGATCAAACCGACCTAAATGGACGATAATTATTCATCCTCAAAGGCGGTGGAGGCGGGATCCGCGAGACTCGACGTGATTGGTCGAGGTGGGGAGTCGGCCGACTCCCCTCCGGGTCGGCCGACCGGCCAACCCGCCAGTGGGGCCCGGCCTTCGGGGGTCGCCTTCGGAGTCTTCTAGATTATACAATTTTACCCGTTCGGTCTTTATCTCTATGTAATCATGACATGTGGGCCTCCTTTGGTTCTCTTTTCGATAACCCCCGCGTAAAATAGACAATCACCAAAACTCGTGGAATTCGGTCAGTGTAACCCCTATATCTAACAGGTGAACTCAAATTAGTCCTTTCTCTTGCTGCGTTGACGGTATAAAATTGATACTTAACGATCGTCAACAAACTCCCCCAAGCTTACCTTTTGCTCGTCCCTGAGCAAAGATAGACTCAGTGATGGATCAGGAGTTGCTACAATGCTTTCACTCCTCACAAGTACACATGCGTTCAAACAAGAACTCTCCTCCAGATTAGAGTGAACTATCCTGACTCAAAACTCACTCATATTACCTTTCACCATGGGGCTTGTAACCGTCACTTGGGTCTTGAGTAGTTGAAAGATAGAACAAAGAAGTCAAGCGCCATGTTTCTCGCTCTTTGATCAACTATTATCCCGGAGTTTTTTCAAGGTTTTGAAATAAAACTCGAGTTCCTTGTATGAACCTTTCAAGTCTCTCATTTGTGGTATTTCGGATCCTCTCTAAGGCATGAGTAGTGTATGCCTTCTCTTTTTCTCGAATATGTGGTATTTGTGGAACTAAGGCATAGTGGAAAGTGCCTTCTCTCTCTCACCCCTACTTTCTAATAGGCTTATGTGGAGCTCATAGGTGGGGAGACACTCAAACTCACTTGCATATATTGCACAGTTAAGACATGGATCCAATAGAAACTAAAATAATAATAAAGTCTTATGTGCATGTGAATGAGGAAATGGAATGGGTGATAAGATGATAATAGGATGATGATAGTATGATGGTGATAAGAAAATGATTATGAGGGGTACTCAACTGGTGAACATCTACTTCTACACTCGCTCCTTTGGGGATAACATGACTCCTTTATTCGGAAACCTTGAAACTTCTTGAATGGAAGGACTTGGCTACTCTTTCTTTTTCTTTCTTTCTTCTTTTCTCTCTTTCTTTTTTTTTTTAGAATAACCAATCCTCTCGAAAACGAAACTTTAGCACAGGAGTGTATAACTTGAAATGATAATGACTGGAGCTTTTTATGTAGGCAATGAAACGGCAATGATTATTTCTAGATGTTCACTCCCAGAATAGGAGTAGAACCTTTTCTGGATGATGTGAAATGAATGGCGTATGTATATGTGGATGGATGAATGGATCTATATGTGGGTGGTACTTCGAGGAACAGAAGTAGCACAGAATGAATGTAACATTTATAAAATGGGTGCATGCTTCGAGGACGTAAGTAGCATAGATCAATGGATGGAGAGCACATAGTATTGACTTTATCTCGCGTGACTAATTCCTTATGGGTCCACAAGATAACCACACTCAATGCCTATAAAGTCTACACTCAAACCTACAATATGATCTATATAAACAAATGGGTTTTCCTAATCTAGTAAGCATGAATATATGGTCATGGTAGGAATTTGAACTCTCATCATAAAGGAACTCATCATGCAGAATTTAATATTTTCACAGATAAATTCTCCGAACTCTAGTATCTCTAGGAACAAGATGGACAAAGCAGCTCAAAACCTTCCCATATCATACCCGTCAACCACCTAGACCCGGATCAAGTGTTCGCTACCCACAAGTTTCGTGTTCGAGCAAATCTCAAATCTAAACAAGTTGTGTCCAAAACTCGGGAGAGTGCAAGGTTGAAAACTAGGTACTTGAAAGGAATTACTACGAGCAACTATTCATCATCTCCATGTAGAGTTTATTCTAGGGATCACTTTTAAAGACAGATTGCAAGAGCTCTCCAAAAGTAGAAAAGATAAATAAGGAAATCTTTCTCGGGTTTCTATGGTTATGCATCTTTTTTTTTAGTTTGTTTTAGCAAAGCATACTTTAATAAAGCATAAATAGATAAGTTGGAGACACTTAGCTTGGTACACGGGGATGCTCTCCCCAAGCCGGATGTTGACATAGTCTCGCCGATGTTGCCGACAGCACCGAAGACGTTCTAGTCCTCCAGGAGTGTTGTAGATAGTTGCCGTTGGAGACAAATTCAATTGTCGCGGCAAAGACTCGGACGGGGACCGGATGTCCTTCGCTGTTAGCTCTTCTTGATCCTTGATGTTCTCAGAAGCTCAAATAGACAACAAAGCTTGTGGAACTAATTAAGCGTTAGTGATAAAACCTATAGGCCTTGGTTGTCTAGATCTTCCTAACTTAAAACTCATTCTAACAGATCACAAGAAATATTTTTATCTTTTTATTATTTAAGGAATGCGAGATTGGGGAAATAAATATGCTGAGAAATTATTTTTGTGCCACCACAGTGAATGACTATTCACATGGGGCTTGACGATTTTCTGGATGCAAATGCACAACATCTTTATTTTCTTTTCGAATGCGGATATAAAAGAGTAAAGATGCAACTAAGATGCAAGTAGGGAAATAAATATGCTAAGGTAAAAATATAATGCTGAAAAGTAATGCCGATAAATACCAAGTTACCTCTTGGCGCGGCGTTCGGTGGTTTTAAGTCCTCCGAACAGGACTTGTCATGTTCGCTCATTTTTCAAGGGGCGCATTGGCTGGCGCCTCGGATGATGTCGCCTCGTGTGTAGGAATTGATTCTGAATTTACTTTTACTTTCCACACCTTCTTTGTTGGAGAAGATGACCTTGAGGAGGAAGCTTCTTGGGGAACTTGTTTCTCTTCAGTTAGTGGCACCTCTTCTTCTTCTATAATGTTCTTTTCTTCTGGGTACCGATCTTCATATCTTGACACTTCTCCCTCATAGTCAGCCCATCCATCTGTAGTGATGTTCTTCTTGTTCTGGCGACGGGTATGCAGCCTTCTCCTTGCTCTGTTCTTCTTGGGCTCCTCAGTGATTATATAATTATTGTTGAAGTAGCGGCGTACCTTCTCAGTAGGAAAGTGGAAGTGAATCTCTCCTGTCCCAATATAGATGATAGCTTTGGTGGTGTTCAGGAATGGTCTTCCTAGGATGATTGGAGGATCATAGTCATCTCCCATGTCAATGACTAGGAAGTCTGTTGGGACATAATGGTCATCTATCTAGATGAGGACATCCTTCACTTCTCCTTCGACGAAGCGGAATGTCCGATCGGGCCATCCGCAGCTGTGCATAGGTAGGCTCCAAAGGCATAGTGCCATATAGATACTCATAGGTTACCTTGGCCATGATGTTGACGCCCGATCCGGTGTCACGAGACATGCCTTTATTGAAAGAGCTTCGTTGATGGAGCATTGAATGGTTGGGACACCTGGGTCATCCTTCTTGATCGACGTGGGGACCCGAGTAAGTGGTCATGCTCCTTATGGACCGCGGTGACCATCCTCACCGTCTCCGTCTTCTTGGTCTTCTTATTCTTGTTCTTGCTCTTCTTAGCCGGATTCTTCTTCTTCTCACTGTTCGTCGATGAGGATGTGGCTTTGAGAACCGGCAAAGACTGTTCTTGAAGAAGAAGTTTCTCTCTTGCCCTTGATGTTGAAGATGATCTTGGCAGTGTTGGCATACATGATGGCTCCAGCAGTGTTCAAGAATGGTCGTCCCAGAATGATAGGGGACCTTTCATTACTGCCTGTATCCACTACCACGAAGTCTGCTGGAACATACGAGTTGCCTACTCGTACACATATATCTTCAAGTATTCCCAAAGGAACACGGAGTGACTGATCTGCAAGCTGTAAGCACATGGTTGTGTATGCTAAGGGGCATCTGAATAGCTTTTCATATATCACTCTTGGCATGATGTTGATGCTTGCACCGAAGTCACAGATTGCCTCATTAAAGTTAGTACTTCCAATGGAGATCGGAATGATCGGTCCCCGGATCGCCCTTCTTGATTGGCGAGTTGAGTCTATCCATGACCCCTTCGATGGATCACTCCGGCTATCTTCTACATTGAATATATCAACAAGATTTGCGATCTCGAGCTCTTCGGGTTGTCCCGCGCTTACCTTGGCCGGTGGAGGGAGCAAGGTTAACAAGCCGTTGTACCGCGACTCAAGTATCTTGTTGAAGTCGAGCCGACTCTTGATGGCATTGGAAAAGCCATCCATCCTGTGCCGAGTGTCTCTAGGACCTTGTCATTTGATGTCGCTTTTTGGACAGATTGTCCATCATCTTGCCTTGATTCGAACTAACTCTCTCAAAGGCGGCTGGTTGTAATTATTGTAGGAAGAGTTGTTACATTGATAGTTGCCCGAATAATTGCCCGAGTAGTTAGGCCTCTGCTGTTGATTCCAACCTTGATTCCCGCGAGGACGATAGTAATTATTATTGTTGTTGTTATTGAGGTAGTTCACGTCCTCCTTCAGCTCGGGCGCTTAGCACCTGTGTGCCCGCCTCTCCACACTCTTCACATGTCATGCGAGCATCATGTATATGCATGACTTCTTTCTTCTCTGGGGCTCTCTCATCGAGCCTCTTCATTAGCAAATCTATTTTGGCAGACAGCATGTCTACCTCTTTCAGCTGGTGCATTCCTCCACCTCTCTTGCGGGTCTGAGTTCTTTCTTCACTCCAACCTTGGTTGGATGCCATCTTCTCCACAAGAGCTGTGGCTTGAGGAATAGTGAGTGATAAGAATGCACCTCCAGCAGCAGCATCCATCGTCTCACGTGTGCTGTTGCTAAGCCCATGGTAGAATGTCTGCATAAGCAGCCAATTCTCCATGCCATGATGAGGACACTCGAGGATGTAATCTTGAAAGCGCTCCCAAGCTTCTGGGACAGTCTCATCATGGTGTTGCTGAAAGATTGATATCTTCCCACGAAGAGCATTTGTCTTGCCCATGGGGAAGAACTTCGCCAAGAAATTGGTGGAACATAATGCCCACGTAGTATTCTTTTCCTTATTGGCATAGAACCACTACTTCGCTCTCCCTAAGAGTGAGAATGGGAAGAGGCGAAGTAGTATAGCATCTCTGGGGACATCCTTGATAGTGAATGTGCTACATATCTCCAGAAAGTGTTGGAGATGAGCACTAGCATCTTCATGGGCCTTCCCACAGAACTGGCTTGCTTGCACCATGTTGATTAGCGCAGGCTTGAGCTCAAAAGCTCCTTCGATGTCCGCAGCTGGTCCAGTACGAATGTTGTCCGTAGTTGGAGCTGAGAACTCGCAGAGTGACTTGTTCGCCATGGCTTCAAACGCGGTGTCAAGTCTCGCACGAAAGGTTGACTTTCTCGCTTCGACAAACTTCCAAGTTGAGTTGATGATGATGATGATTGATTGGTCTTCTTCAACCCGCTTCCGGCTTTCCCGAATAAAGCTTCGGATCGTCAATATAATTATCGGGAAGAATTGTCTTTTTCATACATTACCCCGCATAAGATATAAAATAGACGAAAGACAAGGGTAAGGTATGAGTAGAGAATGGTGACAGTGCTCAATCTCATTATGTAGTGCAATGCTGCTCATTATCCATTGGCTTTCAACCTTCCCCGAACGGCGCCAAAAATGCTTGTTGATGTCTATTAAGTGCAACCGAAATAAAGAGGGTTCCGCAAGCGCATAGAATATATCATCGTAGCATTTTAACCGGGAGTAATCCAGGTATCGTTATTTATATTTTTACCACTGGGAAGGGAATGCACTGGATAATGAGTGATGAGCAATGCACATGCTATAATGGAGAGCTTGACCTTGTCTCAGATCGATCATCTCATACGGGGTAAGTGTCACATAAAATATAGGAATGAATGATAAATGACATAAGATAAATGAGAGCATTTAGCCACATAAAATAATAGTAATAAGCCATCTCAACTTAGCACTCTAAGCTTATAACACTAGCATGGACTAGGACGATCTAGGGTATAATCCTATGTTATTCTAACTATAAAGTCAAAGCATACAATGATTAGTGCAAGAACATCTAGCAATCATGGCGGGAAAAGGTTATATCTATGCATAGTGATATTACCGGAAGACAAGAGACATAGCAATGACTTCAATGTAATAGGTTTGTTCTGCTAGACCTATACTCGGGAGAAGGGCTACAAAGGACTCAACAGGACTGTCACTCCCGCGATCTACCTCATGATCCGGAATATAGGGTGCAATCGCAGATAAATACGGTATAGGCACCATGCCTACACAATATCTACCACTCACCCATTGGCCTAATGAGCAAGCGCTATATGATCCTATGCATAAACATAATTCTAGTCCAACTATGCTAAACATATAATCAAAGTAAACTAAGAACAATATAATTGAGAACATAATCAAATAGAGCAAAGTCAAGTCTCGATATAATAGAATAGAATAAAGTACTACTCATAGTATCACGAACAATAATGAATACTACAAGAATGTAGAGGGGAATTACCAAGAACTCCGACAGATCCGGACTCCAAGCTAGGCTTGATTCCCTCTAGATCTATTCCTATGTAGCTATGCTACTAAACTATGGAGCTCTAATTGAGATGGTGGCTCGGCTTCTCGAATCCTCTCGAGATGAATGAAGAGAGAATGAACTCTTGAATGAATTAGGGTTTCACCCGGGGGGCCGGGGGCTCTGAATATATAGCCCCTAGGATGAACCACAGCCCTCGGATCAAACCGACCTAAATGGACGATAATATTCATCCTCAAAGGCGGTGGAGGCAGGATCCGCGAGACTCGACGTGATTGGTCGAGGTGGGGAGTCGGCCGACTCCCCCTCTGGGTCGGCCGACTGGCCAACCTGCCAGGTAGGGCCCAGCCTTCAGGGGTCGCCTTCTGGAGTCTTCTAGATTATACAATTTTACCCGTTCGGTCTTTATCTCTATGTAATCATGACATGTGGGCCTCCTTTGGTTCTCTTTCTGATAACCCCCTGCAGAAATAGACAATCACCAAAACTCGTGGAATTCTGTCAGTGTAACCCCTATATCTAACAGGTGAACTCAAATTAGTCCTTTCTCCTGCTGCGTTGACGGTATAAAATTGATACTTAACGATCGTCAACACACATCTGTCCCAAGTTGTCACCTCGGCCTTGTTATTGTAGAACCATTGCTTCGCTTTTCCCAACAATGAGAATGGGAAAAGACGAAGGCGAACGGCATCTGCAGTAACGTTCTTGACCGTGAAGGTGTTGCACACCTCCAGAAAGTGTTGGAGGTGGGCATTGGCATCCTCATGTGGCTTTCCATAGAACTGATTTGCTTGCACCATGTTGATCAGTGCAGGCTTGAGTTCAAAAGTCGCATCGCCCACGTTCACGTTCGGACCCGTAGCGACAAAGTCGGCTGACGGCGACGAGAACTCAGCGATGGTCTTTTGAGCCATGACTGCCTCAACAACTGGTGCGGGACTTCCTTCCACAAACGGTTCAGGCTCTGAGATGATTCTCTGAGGAGGGACTAGACTGCGTCTAGCTCTCTTCAGCAACTTCTCAGGATCTTCGACGAAGTTTGATGGCAGACTGAAACCGCTCATGCACTGTCTAGAAAAGGATAGTAACAAAAACAAGACAAGTGAAGGATAAGCCCCTAACACTACTGATGCTTTTAGATTCAGAGTAGACCATGGATTCCAATTTACTAGAGATTCTTAATACGGCGCTTCCCCGGCAACGGCGCCAGAAATGCTTGTTGGCAGATCTTAATGCAATCACTAGAATTAGGTAAGTGCGACTGGCGTCTAGTAGCTAAGCCTACCGCAAACCCGAACTACCACCGGAGAGAGGGTGTCACAATTCCTCTTCCGGCAACAGCCTAAGCATGCTAAGCTAAGCTAGACTCTAGTGACGACGTAAGACTGACCAAGGGTAACTCTGCAAGCGCATAGGTACCGCTGTAGCACTTCAACCGGGTGAGTATTCCGGTTTCGAATTTGTAGTTCGCTCACGGGAAGCGGATTAAGACTCTCTAGCAGATGGGTGATGGAAACCCGTGGTGGTTCTATTCAATCTAAGCTATTGCAATTGATAAAGGGGGTGAGTGTTGATATGAGTGATAAACTAAGGGTAACTAGTAGGTAGCTAGCTAGGTGGGAGGACAACGAGTGAGTAAAGACTCCTAGGTATCTAACTATACTTCTGTGTTCTAATCTAACTAGTGTAACGACTTAACTAAACTAATGCCTAGACCATCGATGTGATAGGGGAAATCGGCTGACAAATAGGAGGGTTGCGTTCCCCGTGGGACTAACTCCTATTCCAAATGGACCTTTGACTTTAATGGGCGCCCCTACAAACCTACCCCCGACGCAAGTAGATATAACCGGAAGGCTGCGTTCCGTCACAACCGCCCCGCTAATATACGTCGAAAAGTGAATGGATTTACCAATCAAAAGTGAATGGAATTACCAATCAACGATAGGGTGCATCCACTATTAAGCACTAGCCTAAGCACCTCGCCTAATCTAGTCTTAAGACTCCGACTACCACGTAAGTAGCCTCGGCCCCAGTTGGTAGTGAAACACACACAAAGGATCTAGACACTAACTAGTTCAGACTCTACACTAACGAGACTAAGGCACAACACTACTACACTAGTATAGCAATTGCACTAAGTAAATACTTGAAAGTAAAGTACTCAAAGTAAAGACTTAATAAAGTAAAGCAAGACTATATTAATATAAGAAAAGTACTTCGAAAATAAAGGTACAAGAGCTATACCAGATTCTCCAGAACATGACTCCGGAGACCCGAGCTTCGCTCGACTCGACTCTAACTCCCACTCTAGACTAGTCTACACTACTCTTGATCTCCCAAGAGAGCTTGAGCTTGAGAACACTAATGTGAACTACTTGGGGACACTTTACAATGAGAGATTAGGCGGGTATTTATAGTGGAGGTGGAGTAGGGGTTACTCCAGCGCTACGTCAGCGATCCGTGTGCTCTCCTTCATGCGCCGTTGGATCAAACCGACCTTCCACCGACTTGAATGGACGGCTCTTGGTGCAGGACACGTGGGAGTCATGCAGGAAGGCGGTGGAAGCAAATCGACCTTGAGTGGGGCCCATGTGCAGGTCGGCCGACCTGGGTCTGGCTGACCTGTGGGTCCCACTAGCCTTCTAGAAGGTCCAGGTGGCAGTGGGAGCAGTGCCAAGGTGTCTGGCCACCAAAGGTGGGTCGGCCGACCTGGCACTGGACCCCTGGTCCATGTGGCAGCTTCCTGGTGCTATCCTGGCTTGTCACGTGTAGTCTTGTCCGAAGTTGGGTTCACTTGATATCTTGCTTGCTTCTATGTGGATCCTTGGTCCATTGTACCAATCGGGTGGAACGTTGTGTTGTGGTACATTTGGATCCAGGATCAGGCTCTCCTGTAGAATGTCAGGGACCTGCTTGGTGGTCAGAACCTGGTGGGACCAGAATCAGGTCAGTAGACCTGGGTTTTGGTCTCACAGGGCCTGTTTCCAGCTTTCTTGCATTTCACAAGCTAAGAATACATGTGGAACTTTATTAGTGATAAATATGCTCATGTGATGTTTATCTTCCTTCTATCGAGGACTGTTGACGGGTTTCTGAGTGTACCAAAACTGGTCTTTATTCCCGTCAACAGGCAGTTAGCACCCGTGTGCCTAGTCTCTCCACACTCTTCACATGTCATGCGAGCATCATGTATATGCATGACTTCTTTCTTCTCTCGTGGCTCTCTCATCGAGCCTCTTCATTAACAGTCCATTTTGGTAGACAAGATGTCTACCTCCTTCAGGCTTGGTGCATTCCTCCACCTCTCTTGCGGGTTTGAGTTCTTTCTTCACTCCAACCTTGGTTGGATGCCATCTTCTCCACAAGAGCCGTGGCTTGAGGTATAGTGAGTGATAAGAATGCACCTCCGCAGCGGATCCATCATCTCACGTGTGGTCGTTGTCGAGCCCATGGTAGAATGTCTGCATAAGCAGCCAATTCTCCATGCCATGATGAGGACATTCGTGGATGTAGTCTTGAAAGCGCTCCCAAGTTTCTGGGATAGTCTCATCATGTTGTTGCTGAAAGCTTGATATCTTCCCACGAAGAGCATTTGTCTTGCCCATGGGGAAGAACTTCGCCAAGAAATTGGTGGAACATAGTGCCAACATAGTATTCTTCTCTTTATTGGCATAGAACCACTGCTTCGCTCTCCCCAAAAGTGAGAATGGGAAGAGGCGAAGTAGTATAGCATCTCTGGGGACATCCTTGATAGTGAATGTGCTACAAATCTCCAGGAAGTGTTGGAGATGAGCACTAGCATCTTCATGGGCCTTCCCACAGAACTGGCTTGCTTGCACCATGTTGATCAGCACAGGCTTGAGCTCAAAAGCTCTGTCGATGTCCGCAGCTGGTCCAGTACGAATGTTGTCCGTAGTGGGAGCTGAGAACTCACGGAGTGACTTGTTCGCCATGGCTTCAAACGCTGGTGTCAAGTCTCGAACGAAAGATTGACTTTCTGCTTCTGACAAACTTTCAAGTTGAGTTGATGATGATGATTGATTGGTCTTCTTCAACTTGCTTCTGGCCTTCCTGAATAAAGCTTCTGGATTGTCAATATAATTATCAGGAAGAATTATCTTTTTTATACATTACCCTGCATAAGATATAAAATAAACAAAAGACAAGGGTAAGGCTGTATGAGTAGAGAATGGTGACAGTGCTCAATCTCATCATCTAGTGCAATGCTGCTCATTATCCATTGGCTTTCAACCTTCCCCGGCAACGGCGCCAAAAATGCTTGTTGATGTTTATTAAGTGCAACTGAAATAAGGAGGGTTCCGTAAGCGCACAGAAAATATCATCGTAGCAATTTAACTAGGAGTAATCCAGGTATCGTTATTTATAATTTTACCACTGGGAAGGGAATGCACTGGATAATGAGTGATGAGCAATGCACATGTGATAATGGAGAGCTTAACCTTGTCTGTATCGATCATCTCATACGGGGTAAGTGTCATATAAAATATAGGAATGAATGATAATTGATATAAGATAAATGAGAGCATTTAGTCACATAAAATAATAGTAACCATCTCAACTTAGCACTCTAAGCTTATAACACTAGCATGGACTAGGACGATCTAGGGTATAATCCTATGTTATTCTAACTATAAGGTCAAAGCATACAATGATTAGTGCAAGAACATCTAGCAATCATGGCGGGAAAAGGTTATATCTATGCATAGTGATATTACCAGAGAAGACTAGAGACATAGCAATGACTTCAATGTAATAGGGTTGTTCTGCTAGACCTATACTCGGGAGAAGGGCTCAAAGGACTCAACAGGACTGTCACTCCCGTGATCTACCTCACGATCCGGAATATAGGGTGCAATCGCAGATAAATACGGTCTAGGCACCGTGCCTACACAATATTTACCACTTACCCATCGATCTAATGAGCAAGCACTATACGATCCTATGCATAAACATAATTCTAGTCCAACTATGCTAAACATATAATCAAAGTAGACTAAGAACAATATAATTGAGAACATAATCAAATAGAGCAAAGTCAATTCTGATATAATAGAATAGAATAAAGTACTACTCATAGTATCATGAACAATGATGGATATTACAAGAATGTAGAGGGGATTTACCAAGAACTCCGACAGATCCGGACTCCAAGCTAGGCTTGATTCTCTCTAGATCTATTCCTATATGTAGCTATGCTACTAAACTATGGAGCTCTAATTGAGATGGTGGCTCTGGCTTCTCTAAATTCTCTTAGATGAATGAGTAGAGAATGAATTCTAGGGTTTCTCCTGGGGTCAGGGGCTCTGAATATATAGCCCTCTAGAATGCACCACAGCCCTCGGATCAAACCGACCTAAACGGACGATTATTATTCATCCTCAAAGGCGGTGGAGGCATAATCCGCGAGACTCAACCTCATTGGTTGAGGTGGAGAGGCGGCCGCCTCTAGGGCATGGTCGGCCGCCCCTGGAGGCTGCCAGGTGGGGCCCAGCTTCCAGGGGTTGCCTTCCCGAGTCTTCTAGAGTATTCTTTTTTACCCATTCGGTCTTTATCTCTATGTAATCCCGACATTTAGGCCTTCATTATGTTCTTTCCTGATAACCCCCTGCAGAAATAGACAATCACCAAAACTCGTGGAATTCTGTTAGTGTAACCCCTATATCTAATAGGTGAACTCATTTTAGTCCTTTCTCTTGCTGCATTGATGGTATGAAATTGATACTTAATTACCGTCAACAGTCCCCTGTGTTGAGGATGACAAAATACACTGGGACATACTCATCCTGGATCCTAATTAGGATATCCTTTGCTATCCCCTCGGGTTGTGTGATAGTTCGATCTGCCATCTGCATCATGAATGCTGGAGGGGACAGAGGTCCTCCCAACACTTTCTCATATGTTGCCTTGGACATCATGTTGACACTTGCTCCGAGGTCGCAATAGGCATTATCAATGGTGTGTGGACCTATTGCGATGGTGATAGTCGGTCGGCTGGATCTCCCTTCTTTTCCAAGACATCCCCAACCGGGACATGGCTTACCGTGCCATGTCGAAATCATATTAACTTGTTTCAAGTGAGATCTCGGGTTGCCGGGTATTCCTCCCGAGCCACTAAGCTATCCGGGCTAACCGGGTTTCTATCATTTTGTTGAAGCCCGGTGATCTCTAATGGCAAAAGATAAGCCTTCTATCTTATCATTGATGCTTCCAAGAATTTTATCATTGTCGAGCATCTTTTTGGTCAGGGTTTCATTGATCTTGGCTTGCCCAAGGACTAGGTCTTTGAACGAAGGCTGATTCAAATTATAATTGGAGTTATAATTCGAATTACCATGGAATGGTGGTCGGGAATAGCCACTGTTTCCTCCTTGTTGTTGGCGAAACCCGTTGTTGATGTATGCTGCTTCTTCACGGGTCTCAGGGCAGTCACCTCCTGAGTGGCCAACATTACCATAGACTTCGCAAGTCATGCGAGAGTCCATGGTTTTGACAGAGTCGGGCGTGCTAGCTGTAGCGCGTTCCTCCATCTTCTTGAGGAGTAGCTCTATCTTAGCGGCAAGCATATCAGTCTCCTTGACTGTGTGCATGCCCTTCTATTGCTTGGTTGGGGTCCTATCTTCCCCCAAGCTTGGTTTTCCACCATTTTGTTGACTAAAGCCGTAGCTTTGTCAACTGTGGAGTGATAGGAATGCTCCTCCAAAGAAGGTGGCATCAAGGTGCCCTTTTGACAAGGGTGTTAACAAATTGTAGAAATTCTGAGCACCACCACTCCTCCATCCCGTGATGAGGACAATCTTGAATATAATCTTGGAGTCTCTCCCACGCTTCAGGGATGGGTTCGTGCTGCGTTTGCTGGAAGTTGGCAATTCTTCCTCTTAGGGCATTTGTTTTGCCCATGGGAAAGAATTTGGCGAGGAATGTCGTGGAACACTTGTTCCACGTGCTCACCGCTTCTCTATCCTTGTAAAACCACTGCTTCGCCTTCCCTGAGAGGGAAAAGGGAAACAGACGGAGCTTGATGACATCAGCAGATATGTCCTTAATGATGACTGTGTCATAGAGCTCCATGAAGTGTTACAAATGAGCATTTGCATCCTCATTGGGTAGTCTAGAGAATGGACTAGATTGCACCATCGTGATGAGTCCAAATCCCGAGCTCAAAGTTCTTTCCGCCGCATTGACAATGGGCCCCGTGGGCACATGGGCACAAATGAGCCGAGAACTCGCGGATTGACTTCGGGCCATCTTTGATGGTGTGGATGGTATCGTTCAACCGGCCAGGAGCCGCCTCGGATTCGTATCAAAATTCCGGCAAATGAACCAGCCTCGCACTATCCCGTTTTCATCCACAACACGAAAACATGAAAGTTAGCTCGCATAGACTATGTCCATTTCTAATGAATTCAATTCATATCCATGTTTATGCTAGATTCTTTTAACCAATGCCTTCCCCAACAAATGGCGCTAAATGCTTGTTGGCATTTCTTAATACAACCACTAGAATTGTTACATCCCAGTGGTCACGCCAAGAAACGCCAGGTGATAGTCGTGTTCTATAGATAATATCCGCAAGCGCACGGATCTATCATTGTAGCATTTCACCCGTGGAGTATTCTCAGGGTATCGTTATTTATATTTCCCGTAGGAAGGCATGGTGTAGAGTTGTCTAAACATGGATATGGATACTTGACTTCACATCATCGAAATGTGACTCTAGTGCTACACAGGGGTAAGTATAATGGTTTTGCAAGATAGTGGACACACATTTGGCCAAACTCAAGGATAAAGTATAAAAGAAAGAATAAACAAATGAACGAATAAAGAATAAATCTAAGCGGAGCAGGTAGGTCATACATAGCAATGTCATGAACAGCTAAGTCATATAGTCTACAGGGTTAGAGATGGGTCCGAGCCTAAAGTAACAGGGAGACCCCCGCAGCTGGTCTGCCAGCTGATAGAGGCATTTACGAACTCCTACACGACATGCGAACGTGGGGGATTACAAGGGACGGACAGGGCTGTCACCACATGCCGTCATATCCGAAGGCTCTCTCGTATTCGAACACCATGTCCGCATATTAGAGAACTACCTACATTCCCCGCGGACTCCCACCCTACGGATGGATGAGCTAGAACATAGGCAAACCCGAAGGAACGACGAACCGTTACTCCATTCTCATCAGGACCTCTAATCCTATAAAGCATATGAACAACGAAGAACATGCTAAACAATGATCATAAGAACCTTGGTCTAGTTCATATGAATCAGGTTTAGCAAGAACGCAACTATACTCTAGTTCATGAACAAGGCTACATAATAAGAACAAGAACTTGAAATAGGAAGAACACTCCATAATAGATTACCAAGTGATTAATCTTCTTCCTAGGAGACAAGCCCTCCTTGATAGCTCGACCTAGCTCCTAAGCTACTAGACTAGGCTAAAGAACAAGAGTAGAGGAGAATGGCTCAAATGAATGTGTGTGTTGGAAAAGCTTGATTCTCCCCTTTTATATATTGAGCAGGTCGGTTCAAGGGCAGATATGGAAGGAACACCAGCGCACCGCCCTCCTCTACAATTAATGTACCGTCTCCAGGAAGATGGCCCCACCTGGCAAGCTGGGGGGCGCGAGCGCGCCAGGTTGGAGCCTCCCCCCAACCGCCTATGGCCAGTGGGCCTCTCCTGGTAGGTGGGTCTCGGTGGTGTGGTGTTTTGGCCCATTTCAGCTCTGATTGGGCCTGTCTCCTCCTTGTGCCTCTTTTCCGCTTTGCCGGAAAGCGCCTTTTCTGTATAAAATTCCCTATACTTGGTGTATTTCCTGTAAACGTTGCTAAACTCCAGGTACAAGTGGAATTCGGTTAATAGCACAAGTATATGCATATAAGAACATGTATTTCTCCCTTTTTCATCTTAAGTTGGCCATTAAAATATGTCGATAAGGACCGCCAACAAGCGTTCCGCTCATGGACGTCTTACATGTACCATCCAACGCCAAGTACATCAAAGACATCATCAACAACAAGCGACCACTCCCATCCATAGCTGTGGTCAAACTAACAGAAGAGTGCAGTGCGGCAATCCTCAGTCACTTACCAGAGAAGAAGAAGGACCCCAGATGCCCCACTATCACTTGCTCCATTGGAGGGCAACAGTTTGACCACGCACTCTGTGATCTTGGTGTCAGCGTCAGTGTCATGCCCAAGATGGTATTTGACAAGCTAAACTATACACCACTGTCACCAACAACGATCACACTCCAATTGGCCGACTCCTCCTTACGCTACCCAGCGGGAATAGCTGAAGACATTCCTGTGAAGATCCGAGGATACTTCGTCTCGGTGGACTTCGTGGTGCTCGACATGGAGGCCACCAAAGAAACACCACTCATCTTGGGACGACCGTTCCTTAGTACCGCTGGAGCACAGGTTGATGTTGGAGCTGGAGAAATACGGTTCAACATCAATGGCAATGAGGAGAAGTTCCAGTTCCGGCCAAGGAAGATGGAGGAGTGCAACATGATTCGCATCAGATATGAGCCAACCACAAGGGAGGTCATGGAAGTTGAAATCCGGCCTCATGGTGCGAATAGGATTCCCAATATCATCTGGGAACAAAGGCCAGAGCCGCACGCCAAGACCCTTGAAGAAAAGAAAGAAGCAAAGAGCACTCAGGAACAAAAACAAAAGAAAAAGAAAGAACAGGAGCCAAAACCAAAAGAAAAGGAGCAGAAAGCTCCCAAGAAAGAAAAGAAGAAGGCTCCTGTAGAAGAAACAAAGCCAAAGGTTGTTCCTGCTCAACCCAAAGTGAAGAAGAGCAAGGGCAAGGCTTCAGCCCAAGGAAAAGTGGAACCCAAGGAGAAACCAATTCCACTCAAAACCTCTGGGGCACCAAAGCTGGTCCCCAAGGAGGAGACGAAGGTGTTAAAGGTGGACAGAACTACCATGCCTCCAAAAGAGGACGATCAACCACCATCAACACCAAACGTCACCACACCTCCGAAGAAGAAGATGGTGTGGAAACCAAAGCAGGCGTCTTCGTCTACCTCTCCTGAGATGGATGCCCCATCATCAAGCACGACTTGAATAGGAGAAAAGTCTCGCTTCACGGACTATAAACGGTGAGCCCTGACCGACAGGATAATCGATAAGTTATCTTTTTATAGTATATTATTTATTTGTTTATTTATGCTTACGTAGTCTGTCAAATAAAGTTCTATCATGCTATCTCTGTTCCTGTTTAGTATGATGTTTTGGAATGTGTTTAAGCTTAGCATGTTCCATAGACTTGTAGCTTGAGCATGGTGCTTAGGTTGCCAGTCTACCCTGGTCAACTTTGTTGATCATTGAAACAGATTGCTAGCACAAATATTGGTAGTTTGCTATGAGCTAACCCTTGCAGGATGGTCCTCAATCATAAGGAAGTCCTGATGACAGACCTAAAGTAAAATAAAATAAATTGTTACCTCAAAATAAAAGGGTTGCATAGGCTAGATCTTGTCTAAGTTATTGTCGGGTATGATATAGTGCCACGAGCAACACTATGACTCTGTCCTGAGTGAAAACCTAACTTCCGGAGATTTATTTTCAAAACAATCAAAACAAAAGTTCCTCAATGATTTTGAAATACCTACCAAGGCCATATGACGTATCTTTTGATCTTACAAAAAAACCAGTTGTCTTATGCTGCTTGATTGATCACTAAAAGTCTGTAACCTCCACGAGATTATGGTCTTACACTCACGATTGAGATTCACTTGCACCCACCAAATAAATTTGCCAACCATTACACTGCGAGTTGCGCAAAGCATCTTCATCCAATCCACCAAAAACGCCAACTCTTAACCCTAGAGTTGTGCACCTTCTTCAAATAAAGCATGCCGACTCTCACACTGAGAATCGCGCATCCATCATCCATCAAAAACTACTCCTCACTTTTTATCATGACTCCTTTCCACCAAAAATCTTCATCATACCTGAAAGAGAGTATTGGGCGTTATCATCTTTTGTAGCTAAAAAACGCCAAGGGGCAACAATAAGTTTCCAAAGTAGACAAACGGGAAATCCAGTTAGTCTCCCGTTCAAAAAAAAAAGAGAGAAGAAAGAAAGAAAAGAAAAAGAAAGAAAGAACAGAAAAGAAAGAAAAGAAGAAAGAAAAGAAAGATCTTAGTTTTTCCTTTTCCAAACCCATACTCTCTCAAATTATCCCTTCCGCCAAATAAAAAGGGAGTCATGATACGTTGGAGCACCAAAAACATTTAGAATTAGGAATCATTCATCCTCGCACACACTTGCACAAAATCTCAATCAAAGTGTATGGTCTTAATCTCCGGAAGGTTCGAATCCTGACTTTACACATTTATGTGATCCAAGCATGCCCACCTTTCATACCTACCCAAAACTCCACCTTCAGCCATAGTAGTAGGTTTGAAAGAAAGGCAAAACCACAATGTCTTTGGTGAGGTACAAACACTCTTGCTTATATGCTTGGTACATTTGATTCATGATCGGGATCAACAACCTAAGGCTGAGCTTTGCTCAGGACGAGCAAAGGGTAAGCTTGGGGGATCTTGTTGGCGGTCCTTATCGACAATTTTATACCGCCAATTAGACATGAAAAAGGGTGAATTATATATTTCTATACGCATATACTTTTACAACTAACCTAAATCCACGTGCACTAGGAAATATACTGTTGTATCAGGAATTCATAAAAAGTGCAGGAATTAAATATCAAAAAGGCGCTTTCTAAAAAGCGCCAAACCATCCCAAGTGGAGAAAGGCCACCTCGGGACTAGAATGGGCCGAAACACCAAACCACCACGGCCCAGGCCCAGAGGAGAACCGACCTGACGAAGTCGGTCAGGGGGCGGCGGCACCCTGGCGCGACCGTGCCAGGGGCGCGCGCGCCACCCTCACTGCCCCGTGGGCCCGGCCGGCTGGAGGCGGTGCAATCAATGCTCAGAAAAGTCGGTGCGCGGTGTTCCTTCCATTTCTGACCCTGAACCGACCTGAGAAAGATATAAAAGGGGAGAAGAAATTCATTCTACACACACATTCATTTGGAGCCTCTCTCCCCCTCACCTCTACACTTGTTTCTTTGCTTAGAGTTAGTAGTGTTGGAGCTAGGAAAGCTACCAAGGAGAGCTTGTCTCCTAGGAAGAAGAGATACTTCTTGGTAATCATCTATGGATCGTTCTTCCTTGTTCAAGTTCTCGTTCTTTATATATAGCTTAGCGTATGAACTAGAGCATAGTCTTGATCATGTTCATGATGATATGTATGAACTGGAGCAAAGTTCATACGATCAGTTCATAGCATGTTCATCCCTGTTCTTCATCGTTCATATGTTCTATACAATTAGAGTCCACGATGAGAATGAAGTAATGATTCGATGTTCTTTCGGGTTTGCCTATGTTCTAGCTCGTCCATCCGTAGGGTGGGAGTCGTGGGGGAGCATAGGTAGTTCTCTAGTATGCGGACGTGGTGTCCGGATATGAGAGAGCCTTCGAATATGACGGCATGCCACGGTTGAGGGGTAGGCGGCAGGTGGTGACATCCATGTCCGTCCCTCATAATCCCCCACGTCCATATGTCGTGTAGGAGTTCGTAAATGCCTCTATCGGCTGGCAGACCAGCTGAGGGGGTCTCCCTGTTACTCTAGGCTCTGACTCGTCTCTAGTCTTGTATAACATGTGACTTAGCTGTTCTATGTTTAGCTGTATACGACCAACCTGCTTCGTGTAGATTTATTCTTTATTCTTTCCGTTACTTTTATTCCTTATTTCTCTTTATCCTTGAGATCGGCCCAAGTGTGTGTCCACTATCCTCAAATTACCATTTATCTTACCCCTGCATAGCACTAAGGCTTATTTCAATGATATGAGGTTCCATATCCATGTGCTAGAGGTGTTTTACACCATGTCTTCCTTTGGGAAAATATAAATAATGATACCCTGATATACTTCCGAGTGAAATGCTACAACGATAGATCCGTGCGCTTGCGGATAATATCTAGAGAACTTGACTATCACCTGGCATTTCTTGGTGTGACCACTTGGATGTAACAATTCTAGTGATTGTGCTAAGAAATGCCAATAGCCTTTCCATCCATCTTCGGAGCTTGATCATGCAAACCATCCACCATGTCCATCACCATGATCTCCATGCTCCATCTTCACCGTCATGTTGCTATATGTCTAATCACACTTAGAGCAAAGCATTAGCAACATTGTGTGTCATTTTTCGGTCAAACATTGAGTGTCATTAATTACCAAAACCAAACCGGAGCTTTCAGTAGCCCAAACGGCGGCACAGCCGGACCCCATCGGCTGCTCCGGCAATCGTAGACGGACAACATGATGATGCCTCCATGGAGGTGAGGACACGGCTACGCCACCGCCATCAGCCCAAAGGGCGGGGTTTTCACCCCTGTTCGTCGCAAGATCAGAAGCCGCCGCCGAGAAGCAGGCCGGCCAACCATAAGACGGCGTCGACCTCACCAGGGTCATCCCGCCGCCACCGCTGAACCGGAGGTAAAGGTGGGAAGTATGCCGCCGCCAAAGACGACAACCGGAACCCACCACCATGAGGTGAGATCCTCCTGCCGACCACCTCCGATACGCCGCGCACGCCAAAGCCGAGGCCGGCCATGGCCTCGCCCGCCGCCGACCGTCACCATGGGGCGCCATGCCACCCCACCCCCGACACCATCGGAGAAGCCTCGGCCCCGCCATCCCGGGCAGCCGCGCAACCACGCGCCGCCCACTCGGCGGAGCGCGGCGCGAGAGGAGTGGAGAGGGGCGGCGGCGCCCATGTCGCCCCGCGTGGGGAGCGATGCGGGGGCCAAAAATATCGGATCGGAAGTTTGCCCCGCTTGTAACCTCATAAATTACATATGTACTTATTTCTCTCACATAAGACAAATTTCACTAAATAAATAACAATTTGTGTTGATTTCTAAAGGAAATACTACCTTGTTTAATAATGGTTCTCAGTTCAATGAACCAAATTATGTATGTACGTGGTATGGTGACCTTCAAAGCTCTAGGTTCTGAAAGAAACATGAGACCAGTACACATGTCAATGGGCTAATGTGAGTGTACGTAAACTAATGCAAAAGGGAATCTTTCTTCTACAGATCCAACGAATCATGGGTTCGGTAAAGGTTACGACATGTCACCAATATTGGATGTGAGAATAGATGGGGTTCATTAGCTTTTAAATTTAATTCACTAGCTCGTCAGATCAGTTCATAAAAGAGATCGATCTAGAAAGCAAAAAGGTGTGGTTAGACTACTTATTGAAGGCTCTCAATTTCAGTATTATTTTTGCTAAAAGCTAAAAGGCATGAAAAAAGTAGCAAATAAAGAGGTTGGAGGCTATATACAAGTCAGCTACCTGAGTTTGAATTGGATTGAGTTAGTTAGACCTCCACAAGTTTTTTTTTTTTTCAAAGAATAAAAAGTTTGTTTTTTAAGTAACGATGTACCGGAGGGTATAGTAAAATCAACTTTGATGGGGTTTTCAAGGAAAAGAACACCTATTGTGCAATGATGTATATCACATCAGTTTGTAAGAGATGATAACAAATGTGCCCCCTGTACTTATATATATCCTGGGCGCGCTAGCAAGTAAATAGCAGCAAATAATGCCCTCACATGGATGCACTCAGACGTTCCAAAAACATTGGCTACGACTCCTGTACTTCACTTGGTGGTTGTGTTGATGTGATGAGTACAATAATGTACATAAACTGCTATCATGGGATCTTGCTTTGTTTCTAACAAACCAACGTGGTGGTGGACAAATCCTATCTAGGCGTAAGATTTTTCATACTTTTTTTGCGATCACGCCTAGGCGCGTTTTTCATTAAGAGGAATAGAGTTAGGCAAAGCCTTACAAAAGATCGGTAACCAAAGGTTACTGGAGCATCCCCCAACACAATTACACGAGGTTGTGATTACACGCAAACAAATTTTGCGACTACAACGCACCGTCACAGTCTACAGCCGTGCCAAAAGCAACCCCAAACTCCTGTACCCCGCTGCGCACCAGGTAACCAAAGATTTTCATACTTAATTCAATTATCTAGCTCCTCATTCAAGGAAGCAAAAACAAGGGCGCTCTCCATCAAACAATTTTATCTCCAGTTTCGCTTTATACTTGAATTATTATTAAAGGGGCTTTGCAGTGTAAAGCTACTTCTACTTGCTATGTACCACTAGTCTAGAAAAAAACATTTGTATTGGCGGTACTTTTGAATTTTCACTGGCAGTTTTATTATGAACCATCAGCCTGAAATAATGTAAAAGCGGTTGGCCTAAGGCTATAACTAGTGTAAATCAGTTTACACTGGCAGTATACTTACACAAACAGCCAGTGTAAATGGTTTTAGGTCTCCCGTGCTTCCTTACAATTATAAACTGCTAATGAAAAATTCAAAAAAGTGCTGCCATAAATGAGCAAAATTTTGGAAGGTATGCTATTTTCTATTCCCCTAAAGTTTTTGGAGTTTCCAGATCAAAATTTGTATGCTCAACACTAATATATTTTAGGATATCTATTACCATGACCACACCACATGATTTATGTTTCTCACATAATGATTTTTTTTTGGGCAGGAAGAATCAATGCAATATATATGTTGGATCTACATTACTCCCTCTATTTCAAATACAAAACATGTAGGAATTCAACAAGTTCAAACTTCATGAACTTGAGCAACAATTATTCAAAGGATAATTGTATTCTTTTTAACCTTCAACTTTTTTTATAGAAATTTTAACCTTCAACTTGCATGGTAGTATGATTTTTCAACGTGAATTATCAAACCGTGTACAAAATCCCTCCAATCATTGACTGGGCAATTTAATTTGGTGCTTTAGCTAGATTCAAAGGTACTTTCCTATATTCTAAATATAACAAAACCACCTTCAAACTAGCTAGCTAGAGGAACAAATTGGCTCGGTTTCAACATTTGGATGGCGTTCAGTACCTAGTTTCATAGTTCGTGGTTGAAAATTGAACTTCCATGTGCAAGTTGGCTTGAAAATCAATATATTAAACATATTCTATTACAAATTAATTTTTGTAGAAGTTGATGATATAGAGCAGTTGATGTTGTACACTTTTAAAACTTTTCCATATCCTAATAAGCCTTGTAAAATCAAATAATGGAAGGAGTAGTTTGATAATGGCTACTTATCATAATAATGCCATGAGAGAGACAACTTATGCAACTCAATGCATATCGTTAAGAGAGAGACACTACACCACAAAGAAATTTTTGTGTTCTAGTTGGTGTGTGTGTGTGTGTGTGTGTGTGTGTGTGTGTGTGTGTGTGTGTGTGTGAGAGAGAGAGAGAGAGAGAGAGAGAGAGAGAGAGAGAGAGAGAGAGAGATTCTATATCGATTTGTCATGGCAAAGAGGCACATCCACTTTCCTGCCTCCACTGATCTCTCTCCATTCTTCTGTGCTGTAATTGCACCTGTGTAACGACCTCTGCCTGATTGCATTGAGCAGTACCGACAGTGACTGTTCCTCCAACTGCATGCATGCAAGGCACATGCATGCTGATCGATGGATGCACATCAGTGTCATGTGTATAATCATGTTCTCCTCGATCAGGCACAGTACTACAATGCACCTTTCCGGCCGGCCCCCTAGGATCTATATTCACAAGCTCATCAATGTGACTTCATGTGCAAGGGAAGCAGTTGGTACATGAAAGGAAAGCAAAGAGGAAGCAAAGGGAACAGACACAAACTAAAAGAGATATAGCTTTACAACCAAGGGAAAATATGGATAAAGGTGAAGCATGCTGCATTATATATGTAGCTACAACATTATTTATATATTCTCCTTGTATGTACTATAATATAAGCATTTTATATATATGAAAGATTTAAAAAAATATGTGAGATGAGAGATGATGACTTCCACATATAGTATAGCTCAGGATTTGATTGAATTATTTGCATGGCATGATTCATGAATGCCTGTGTACAAGAGGATGAATAATCCAAGATATATATGTGTGGGATCAAAAAGTGAGGTGAAGTAGCTGTGAGAAGAGAGAAAATCTTTTACATTGGAATAGCAATGTCAAGGATGATGTAGAAATACTAATCTTAACGTATAAGTATGTATAGTTGTATATATATGCATGTATATATGTACTACTCCTTCCATTGGCAGCCAGCTGGAGATGCAGCATGATATGGGCCCTCCCAATCATTCAACTTGGAAATCAAGGAAAGGCAAGGATGACACATCTTTCATCAGCTCCTCCAGGTCCCACTCCCCATGCATGGCATTCCTACTCATGTACTGCTGGTGGGCCCCCTCCCAGAAGACATTGCTGCCGGTGTTCACTTGGCTGATGGTGGCGTTGATGTTGTCCTTGGTGTTGTTGTTGTCTGTGATGTTGCTCTCATTGTTACTCAGTGTTGTGGTAGTCTCAGTAGTATTGTTGCTGCTGTTGTTGTTTTTAGGGTTGTTACCACTTGATGCCAGTAGGGCCTGGCCTTGCTCTTGCTCTTGTGCCGCTGACATGGGCTCTAGCATAGGAGGCACTACACCAAACATGCCTCCTTCTCCACGCATGAAGCATCCTCCTCCTTCCATTGTTGCCATCATCCCATGATGATGATGAGTGCTGCCATAGTAGCCACCGTGCAATGCGGCAACTTGGTGCTTGAACGCCGGCGCAGCGTGGCCATGAAAGAACCCTCCCGGCGACGCGTCCGCCATAACACCACGAAGCTGGCCAGGGAAGGGGACGAGGCCTCCATAGCTCCTGCTGGCCGCCATGGCCGCTGTCGGCGGTGGCTGCTGCCTCTGATGCATTGGCGAGGTCGACGAGGTACAAGAGGAGGATGAGTCCACCATCCACAGACCTGTCGTCGTCGTCATTGCGTGGTGGTGGTGGTGGTGACCACCGTCGTGATGATCTAGGTCGGCGAGGTCCGGGCAGCTACCGGCGGAGACCTTGTTATTAGGCTCCGGCGACGTGCAGTCGGTAGCCGCCGGCGACGAAGCTGCCGAGCTGTTCTTGAGCCGCTTCTTGATGGTGGAGTTCCAGAAGTTCTTGATCTCGTTGTCGGTGCGCCCCGGCAACCGGGCAGCGATCTGAGACCACCTGGAATGTCGTAACGGAGGTTGATTTCACAGTAAGCAAACCATGAATCCAGATAGATGTTTCTGTCAGAGAAAAAGTCATGCGCGCGGTACGTCCATTTTTTATTACATATATGTGTGTACGCTTGTCAACATGACGCAGAATGGCTAGCTCGAAAGAAAATATCTCGAGGTCAAAGAAAATAACTGATGTCCTAATCTCCTTTAGGAAAAAATCCTTGTGGATCCAACAAAAAATGCATGATGCTCAGTAAAGGAAGCAACGGGCAATATCTCTTTTGGTATACTTTTGAGTGACTTGTTTTATCAGCCTTGGAAATTTACTCATTTCATGGGAAATATAACATCAAACACCCCCCAAAAACGATTACATGCAAATGTGGAATATTATATTGTAAAGTGTACTACTGATCTACACATGCACCATTACAAAATGTTACTTAGGTAACCTCACCAATATGTCTACTAGTAGCAAGGTTTTACTTACATATTCATGCTGATGATGTGAAGTATTGGATCTAACTACGAACTACGTAAAATACATTTAACTAGCTAGGATACAAACCAAGTCGATAATTTCTCCTTACCATAATCTTGGACCTTATAATTAATTAGTATTATTTGCTTCCGTATATTATATTCTTTTAGCACCTTTTATCTCTTCTTGGGGGAATTTTCCTCCCTAAAGTTTTCTCTTAAAAAAATCTTTGACATTGGAAAAAAGGTAAAACCCATCACACTATATATATGTCACTCATTGTAAGGCTGATAGCGAGGTGACAAGGCCCATATTTTGGGCAGACCAACATAGTGACATACAATAATTATACTTATAAAGCTAGTTGGTTATTCGTTGAAAAATTTCTAGTAAAGTTATTACAGGCGTGCGATGCAAGTACAGGCTCGTGGTGTGATTTCCACTACCATGCAAGTTTATAATATATCACTCATTGTATTCTCTTGGTATATGGTGGAACTCCAACTAATATTGGAAATCCCCTAGAATTTTGTAGTCTCTTGATATATGATGGAAGTGGCTAAAATGTGTACAATGCAACTAGGAAGGAGAGATCTCTAGCTAATTCAAAATAGCAATAAGTGTTTTGATGAACAAAAAAAAGTTCTAAAAATCGAATGCAAAATAAAATTGCTTGCGCCAAGAGGCATAATTATCAACGCGCCCATATATAAATTAATTAACTTTCCAGAGAACCTTCTTGTCCTGCTGTAATCACCATACTGCACGTGTGTGCACGCGTAGGTACCTGTTTCCCAGGATGGCGTGGAGGCTGACGATGAGCTCCTCCTCCTGCGGCGAGAAGGCGCCGCGCTTGAGGTCCGGCCGGAGGTAGTTGATCCACCGGAGGCGGCAGCTCTTGCCGCACCGCTGCAGCCCGGCGTTTCGGGCCACGTCGCTCCACGAACCCTGTCCACTCCGCAGCATGTACGCCACCAGCCTCTCGTCCTCCTCCGGCGACCACAGCCCCTTGCGCAGCTTCGCGGTCGCCCCGGCAGCATTGCCGCCGCTGTTCGCCGCTGGGCACTCCGGTTTCCTCATTGCCGCCGTGCTAACTACCCAGCTGGTTCTTCTTAACTTGATGGATCGATCTGGCACGTGCGGACCGGAGGTCAATGACGATGTGCGCAGCTGCGGATGGCTAGTGCTAGGGAATGTGCATGAGGTCGATCGAGCTCGACCGCTGCAAGCAGAGGTGTTGTAGGTGTCGAGAAGATAACGAGGAAATGGACCTGAGTCTGTGTGTATATATGATGATGTGTTTGAGTGTTTGTATGGAGTGAGGTGAGGAACGAGAAGGAAGAGGAGAGGGAGGAGGGTGAACGAGCGAGATGACATGATGGTGATGGTGATGGGGGTGTGTGTGCTTTGCTTAAAATTTGGACAACGGGGGGAGAGCTGCAGGGAGATCGACAAACAACAAAATTGCTAGGCTCACACGCCGCAGCAGTTTCGAGTTTGGCTTTGGCCTGTGTGTTACTCCGTACTAGTATTGCTCAACTTCTGTATGTGGGAATTCAGGCTTCTGCGCCTACAAAATAAATAAGTAAATCTCACTTTTAACGTGTTGCAAATTGAACTCATTTGACGACCATGTCACCATTTTAAATTAACCATTTTTCTATAGTGAGTAGTGGGATCCTCTATTATCTAGTCTAATCATAGTAGTTAGGGTTTAGATTGAATAAATTGTGCCACATGGGTTAATGGATAGCTAGCATCATCAGTGTGAATGCATATCTAGGTGTTCAATCGACATTCCCCATATCGTTTATTTTGTAGGGTTGATCTGTGAGGGAACCTATTTGCATATTTGTGTCTCCCTAGCTTCCTGGATTCCGATCTAGCAATGGAGGAAAAGTTATCTAGACTTCCAATTTTAGGATGGTACCAAAAATTGATGATATCTTGATCATCTTTGATGACAGGGCGTTCAATGCTCTTTCAATATGTGTCAAATGTGTCCCAAGAGGTTCCCATGGGATTGGATCATGTGTAATTAGAAAGTTTTGAGGCATGTCATAGTGGATAATTGGTGGTTGATGCTTTGAGGATGGTCTTTGATGTCGCTGAGATCCGATATATTGGAGCTAGTCAGACATTTATAACATGGATTGGAGATGAAGAATATCATTAGAGGGCTCTAGATTTACTTTAGTGTACTTCCTCCATCCTATAATATAGTGCATTCTGGATTTTAAAATTTTTTTGAAATATAGTGTATCCGAGGAACAAGAAGATAATATTTACTTAAATAAAAATACATGATTATTTTTTATATAGAAAGTAATTCATTTTCTTGCTTATTTTGTATGAGAAGGCCGAGAGTCCATCCTCTAATTATGGGAATGGAATCAGATTTCAATATATTAGGAAGGTAAGCGAGGGGTACATATGTCTATTGTTGTCTCCCTTGTTTTATCCCAAAATAGCAAGAATGCACTGTATTTCAGGACGGATGGAGTATTTCTTATTGTCCATAAATGGACTTAGATGTATAGAGATGTGAATGTGCTCTAAACTAAATAGATTTAATTTTGCTTTGCAAAAAAAATAATATTACTATGATTACAAATGATTTGCATTCATGGAGTTGAGCATTTATCATTCAAAGTGGTGAATATACAACCACAAGAATGAGCCACATTGTAAGATTGTACAACTATAATGAATCAGAAGTGTAATGCTATCACGATAAGACTAGTGAACATCAATTTGGTTGTACCATCAACCACCATTTTCATGGTTCACGATAAGAGTAGTGAACATCAATTTGGTTGTACCATCAACCACCATTTTCATGGTTGTATCTTCAGTTACTACTAGTTTACTAATGCAATTAGGGGAGAACAGGTAGTGAATTTCAAAGATGTATGAGACTCTTTGATAACCCCCCCCCCCACCACCACCACCACCACCACCCCCACCCCCACCACCACCACCCACCCACCCCCTCATCATATTTTTTTGTAGAAGGATGAAGGAGTTGGTGGAATTTGTGACTTGGTATTAATTTCACTTCATGTTGGCGAAAAAGAATAGGTGCTAATGATGCATCATACTGGCTAATTTTAATTGAAAGCAGGATTGATAGCTAGTGTTGAGCTATATATATGTAAGTGTTGTGTGTATGAGATTTTATAGGTTGCTTAAAACTCACCAAGTTTCTTTTCTTTTTCTTCTTTTCCTTATTTTGCAATAGTTGTATGTATCGTCTTGTTGCAGAGGATGGAGAGCTTTGTTACTAATAAAATTTCATCAAGAAAATTGTTTTGAGATAGGTTGATAATTAAGTATATATATATAAACAACAGGGTAGTACATTGTATTATACTCATGTATGCATGAGTGAAAAGAGAAGTACTCCTCGATTCCAAATTGTAATTCGCTTTGACCTTTTTGTACATCAATTTTACTCATCATCTAGATATTACATATATCTAAATAGATAACAAAATAAATTTACTAAAAAAGTCAAAGTAACTTACAATTTAGAACGGAGGGAAGTATAATAATACTGTAGCTAGTGAGTTGTCTGCCATATGTGAAGCACTAGCAAGGATAGATGGTACGGGTGAACCAAGCATTTTGTTGTGTCGATGAGAGTTGAGACACACCCAGTGCTCTAGTCTTCTTGTCTTTGACTCCAGCTCTGGTTGTCTTTTTTCCATTGTCACGTCCCTTGAGCCAGAAGGTTATCATGGCCACCTGAGGGCAGCGAGATCAGTTGAGGAGACAAAGGTATATACATCTATGCCCCTGTCGTCATCCCTGCCCTGTGGGGTTGTTTTGCAATGAAGCATACCCATGCATACCTCTCGATCGCCAAGTCACATAATTGCTTCCACTTCACATAATCTCTCTCTCTCTCTCTCTCTCTCTCTCTCTCTCTCTCTCTCTCTCTCTCTCTCTCTCTCTCTCTCTAGCTTACAAATGGCATCATCATCACATAAAGGAATTTTATTTCGATGATGAGAGAGGCATATCGGAACAGCCCCTTATAATATTTTGCATGCAATAACAGACCGATCGATGTCGATGGTGCGCCGGGGCCTGGGCTGTTGTAGTACTCCGTAAGCTGCAAAACATGCATGCGTGGAAGCCTTTGCATGGAGTGTACGTCTGGCTACCAGGCCCCCTCCCCTCTCTCTGCTTCCTCTTCATCTGCAAGGGAGCCTGCCGGCCGTGCAGTCATCTCTCTCTCATCTCTAGAAATCGAGATGGCTGAAAAAAAGGGGGAAAGAAAAGAAAAGTTGATCATGGGTATAGACGTATAGTCCTGTATACCTGCAGAGAAAGGCTAGCTTGCAACTTTACAAGTTGGTCCTGTATATAGTATATACATCACATCATACATGCTGTGATCTTCTCAAGATTTTGTCCACTTGTTACGTATCAGTGGGAATACACATAGTACGTACGTGCAGCAAAGTAGTGGGGCATACCGGTCAGTGGGAACTGCTGTCACACCTGTCTCGCTAGCTAGCCTTCTAGGCTACGGCGTCTCATCTGATCCCTACGATATAATGAGCACCGACAAATCGTCGCTATCTATGGTATCCAACTACATTTCACGGCAATACTGCCTTCACATGCCGTGGTTGAAGAGCTTTGGTAGTTTCGTTATGGTGTACACGTGTGCACGGTGAAAGTTTAGATTATTGCATTGTAAAGAGATTCTACACTACTAACTGATCTTCACGTCGTCCCATCACCGCCAGTGCTTCACTTGAAAAATAAAAAAAATGGGGCTAAAAAACCGGCAGTGAAGGTCCTCGCCACTGCCACTACCGGTTCATGACTTTAGTCAGCACTGATGTTGTGCTATCACTACCGGTTTTTGGCTTGACTTTGCAGCGATAGCCGCATAGTACAAAAGCTGATGTCCTTCTCCCTCCTCTCTTCCATTTGGAGCACACTCAGCTAACGATGTGCATTTTCCTAGCTACATTGTTGTGATTATTTTTCACCAAAATGCTCATATCAAGGGTCTTGGATTTTGAAGCATGGGCATGATCTTCTTGCTTTAAGGTAGTGACAAGCATACACGCTCCTTTAAATTTCAGCTTTTCAATTGTTTTGATGGTTAGATTCCTTGTTGTTTATGCTATTTAATTATTTCTCCATTTTAGGGAGCACTTACTTTATTGTGACTTTTTTAGAGAGCACTTTCAATTGGATCTTGTGGGAGGCATTCAAATTATTGTGAATCCATCCTCCAAAAGGTTGGTGTCTATGAACGTCCATTTTAATTCCTCGCAAATTACATGGTGATTTTGGTTATTGTTGGTATATGGTGCTTTATTCCTTGTATAGAGTAGATTTTTTCGATAGGGCTACCAATTTCGATTTTGAAGAGCACATCCATGTGACACCTAGCAACCTATTGTTTTGACCTATAATTGTTGTTCAAGAAGGCTGCAGTTTTTACTCTCCTATAGTTAGTCCTCCATTTTTATGTGGCATAAAGTACAATAATTGTTCTTCAAGAGGGGGACTACCAGTTTCAATGTTGATGAGGGCACCCATGCGACACCTAGGCCCCGTTTGGCAGGCTCCACTTCACCTCGTGAAGTCATTTTTTTAGGCTTCAGCTCCATGAACAATTCTACCCATAGAGTTGAATCCGTTTTGGTAAACCATTTGGCAAAACAGCTTCATATATATACACATAATGCCATGTAGGATGAGGTGAAGCCGAGAGAAGCTACTATTTTTGGCTCCTTCCTACCCAAAAGCCAAGAGTAACCCATTGTTTTGAGCTACACTTATCATTCATGAAGGCTACAATTTTTATCTTCACACAAGTAGTCTCCCCATTTTTATGTGGCACGAAGTAGAATAGTTTTCTTGGGCAGAGATGGATAATCACAGATGGAGATAGATGCAACATGTTTATGTTGAACTCAATATCATAGACGGTTGGTAAGAGTATCATAGACTACTGATAAGAGTAAAACCTTTCACGGGTGCCGACAAAAAAATGTATGTGATGTAAGTAATACAGAGATAACCCTTTCCATTCGCCTATACTAAACTCAATACCAAAAACACGTAAAACGATACTTTTTTGATATTTTTAACAAATGACATTTTAGCACTGCCCTCCTATCATAGACGGGTCATAATTAGGACCCATCGATGATAACTGGCAACCACAGCTCACAAAACCATTAGAGAAAACATCATAGATATGTACGGTTGAGACATGTCAATATCACATTTGACATGTCTGATGTCGATCTGTCTTTGATGTACTATTTTATTGTTGTTCTAGCATAGTGAGATGTTGAGCTCCAGCCCCATGAGGAAGAGGAAGAAGAGGGGGGAAGGTCTGCGGCGCAACGCCAAGATGCTCCATAGTGAGATGTTGAGCTCCAGCCCCATGAGGAAGAGGAAGAAGAGGGGGGAAAGTCTATGGCGCAACGCCAAGATGCTCCTTAGCGAGAATGGGCTTGTGAGCACACGAGAGAAGAAGAAAGAAGTATAAGCAAGGATGGAGAAAACTAAAAGAGAGGGGCTAAATGCAAAAATGCATACCACATTTGTGTTCCATGTAAGCAAGGTACTACCACTGCCTAAGTGGTACGGACCTACGATCAACCCGAAAATCAACATAAGGAACCGAGAAATGTAATTTTAGAGTTCATAAATCTAAGTAGCACCTCCTAAAAGTTTAAGAGCCAATGTTGTAATTAACTTTCATTAAAACTAAAACCATATAGCTAAATAATTTATTTGGATTTCAATCTATCTCCAAAAAAAAGTTTGAAAAATAAAATAAAAATCATAGAGACATTTTTTGTGGTTTAAAAAATTTATCAAGTATTTACAAAATTCTCTTTACTAAAAGATAAGACAAAACCACATTTAAAACCACTCAAGATTAGGGTAGGAGGTAATGTGAACCATTTCAAGAGTTAGGGGATAAGATGTTTGGTTTTAGAGTTTAATTGTAAGATAAAATGAGACTATGACAACAGTTGAGGGAGGTATAATAGGCTTTTTCCTTTGCCTGACTCGATGTTGAACCTTTGCTTCTTTTTTTTAGGGAAATGTTGAACATCGGCTATAAGTGGGCCTTCACTCGCTGAGGCCGCAAATGGACCTTCATGAGTAGGAACTTCGGCCGCGACTGATGTAGGCTTCAGGAACAGTTCTGGAAAAAAAAAAGATAGAAAAACTAGGCGTGGACCTTGGCGGGCTGGGACCGCGAGCCAACTGTCGTGGCTTTTTGCAGGCTAAATGATGCGCTGTGATGACATGACGACAGGGCGCTGACGGCATCGTGGCAAGGCGGTGTTGCTCAAGCTTCGAAGATGGATAATAAGTCATATAAGTACGAGCTCTCCCTGTCCCTGAGTGCCTGATGCCCTGCGTACTTGCTTGGCACAGTATAGTTTTATAATTTATTTACTTATACAAGTATTTTTACAAAAACGAATTTTAAAAATATATATAATAAAATGCCCATTGAAAATCATGTAAGGCATCCATGTAAACAATTCTCTTCTACTTAATGCAAATACACGCAAATTTTATGTGTGATTGAGAAAAAATAAAATAAAAATGCCCATTCTTGGCACCTAAGGGGGCTTCAGGCTTGGCTGACCCACGGGCCAAAAGTGAGGCCTTGCTGTAACTTGGGCTTTATGTGCAGGATGAGCTAATGGAGAAGAACAGGGACTAGGAGCTAGAATTTTATTGGGTTTGGTTGACCTTCTCAAAAATGCTTCTACTGCTATAATGACAGAAAACCGACCAAACACTAAGGACCAAAAAGTGCTTTCTCAGAAGCAACTACTTCTGTTTAGTACAATTTTGAAAGCATTTTGGTATCTGGCAAATGCTTCTACTGAACAGAAGTTTTAGCTACAAAAGGTGAATTATAAATATTTGTCGGGGAGGGGTTTGGGGGTGTGGTGGTGTTTTCCACTTTTTTTTTTTTTGACACCTCTCATCTGGAGTGGTGTTTTCCACTTTCCACCACAGCTTAAATATTGAAGGTTGACCAAGATATACAGGATGTCCAAACAATCAATTTTGATTGCTCCTATCGAGCTAGGGGCATGTCAAGTGGTGTGTACCAAATAAGTTATTTCCTCTTGAACTCCCCTCTCGCTAAAGTTGTCCACAATCATATGTTTGGTGCTTGTTTTGTTAGATTAGATTTACTTTTTCTTTTCAAAAACGATTTTAATAAATTATTGTGTATGATTTCTTTTGTAGACATGTGCCCACCTGCATATCTGCTTTAACAAAAAAATCCCTAAAAGGTTCCCATCCATCCAGTTAGCAGTTAGTAAAAAGTGTAGCCGGTGTGGTATGCTTTTGTGAATATAAGTCGGCACCGAAAAGTGAAGTAAACCTGTGCCCACCGATTTGTACACCAATATATATGCGAGGGAATTGAAGTCCCGTGTGACTTGTACTCGGCTTTTTCCAACACCGATCGAGAGATGCAGATCATCCATGCTTGCCTCTACTTCCAAAGTAGCGACGTCGTGGCGCTGTCTTTCCTTGGCAGGGACCAGCTAGCGAGTGGTGGTGCTCAAGGACAAGGAACGTCCTTGTCTTTCCCGTTGTGATTTGTTTGTACCATCATATACAAGTCTCCATCAGACGCTGTCCGCCTAACGAAGCCGAGCCAGGCAAGGAACGGAAGGCCAGGGCGCAGCGCCGCAGCCCCAATCCGCTCCCCGGCCGTCGGCGAGTTCTGGCCGCAATCACGGCGTCCACAAGCTAGCACCGTACCGGCGTCGAATCCCGTCCCGTCGCACACCACAACGCCAAGGCACGGATGCTGCTGCTGGTCAGCTGGTCTGCGTGGGCACGGTGTATAGGCTTTTGCCCTGCCTTCTTTTCTCTCCACCTTTCCATGTCATTTGGTACATATGCCTGAAGTTGTTTTTCTGTCCTCGCTGACGCTCATTGGACTAGGCTTTGTTGATTCTCTCGTTCAAACCATCAGCGGCGCATTGCGATGTGCTACATTCTACTTTGGTGTGTTCACTCCTCACCGGTTACATCCCTAGGTGCTGCTAGCTGTTTTCCAAACTTCCATCTATTGGTTTTCCATCTCCATTGTAACAATGCTTCGTCTTTTTTCTAATAACAAAGAAAGGTGCATGCTAGATTTTTGTTTTCGTGATGCATTGATCATAGATCCTTAAAATGATGACAAGTAATGAACCTGATTGTGATAGCTGTACTCAGGTGGTGTCCTCCAACATTGTGTAAGTCGAAAGCCCGACAAAGTATTGTTATTCTTTCCATGTGGAGGCATACTTGAAAAAGATGCATATATGCAATTTTGTTTTCTCCAATTGGAGGTTGTTGTTTTCTACTCCGCTTCCACGTTAATAACATCACAAATGGTTTAAAAAGCACCAACTTGGGCATATTTTAAACTTGGAAGATGTAAATTAACAAGCTCATTTGGCAGCCCAAGTTGGATTGACCTTTGTGCTGTTGGTGTATTGTATGTACATAGAGGCGGCTGCTTTGTTTGTCCTATCTGCCTTCAAAATCTAAGACCAATCGTATCGAGTGACGCTTATATATAACTCTCTGTGTATATATTATACAAATTTGTATGTTTATTCCTCTTCATCACCTAAAAAGCTGCTTCTCACGATCCAAATGGATGGAAACAAAAGACCTAAAGGTGAGAGATTGCACAAAAAAACACTTGCTAATAAACAACCATGCTAATAATGCAAAATATCTAATGCTGATATTTAAAGACACTTTTTCATCCTGACCAATAGGAAATGCAAGAGCATATATTATTGATGATGTTTGTTACTTTGTTTATTTTTATTTGAATGCATGTTTTGTTGTAATCTCTTGTGTGCCTTGGATTTTGAGTTTATTAGCTCCTTGGCCAGCGCACTCGTATTTGCGCCCGGGCACCCGGGTTCAATCCTAGTGCCCGCTGTATTTCCATGCATAGTGCATGGGAATGAGGAGCAAAAGCTCCCCGGTTAAGAAAAAAAATGCTCTAGCTTCTTCTCTCTTTTCTCTTTTCTCATTTTATTTGATGCTACATTAGATTTTTAAGGTAAAGTACATTGTTTAATCTCCACCCTACATGACAATTTGATTTTTAACCACAAACTACGAAAGTAGGTATGAGACACCGTACCGTCCAGCTATTAAAACCGGACAATTCATTAGTCCTCTAGCTGGTTCAAATATGGTCTTCTATTTTCTAAAAATTAAAATATGGTTTAATATAAAAGTTTATAATTAATTCATATATGGATAAAAAAATAAACTAGTAACATTTTTTAAAAAGCTATACCCATATGTTGGCGCTCTATTTGGAATTATTTGAATATTGTTTCTTTATGTTTGTAGAGTTCCATTATTTGTAATCACGCCCTCAAACATCATGCATTTAACTTATGAATTATGATGCAATCACGCTCTCTTATTTGTGTGTCACCGGCACACCTTGCATCACGTAACAATGTTTTTGTTTCTCTGATATAAGAAAAGGGCATGCTATAAATATAAATTAAACTTGATTGCGATAGTTGGATCCCTTGGGATCCTCAAACATTGTATGAGTCGAATGTGATTTCATTTTCCAATTTGAAGTTGTTTCCAACTCCACTTCAACTATAACATCGTCAAAAAATGGCTAAAGAAACAAGCAACACGAATTCTTCCAAATTTAAAGTATGTAACTAGCTCATTAATTTGGCTGGCATTTCTATGTTTTTTGCTACTTTAATTTGGTGTATTGTACCTAGATGTTATTTCTTATCTATCCTATCTATCATTATAATTTAAGGCCTAGTTTGTTCTAACTAGCTATGACAAACCTAACTAATAGATCGCAAAAGACAACTGCCTCCAATCTATCTCTATGAATGTGCCCTACCAATAACAAATATAAAAAGAATGGCACTGTAGACAAAAATCACCATTGTAGAATCATATGTTAGATGACTACAGTTTAGTTCCATTCCGTTTGATACATCGACTAATAGCTATGGGTCCACTTCAACTCTCTCTTACCAATTGATAGTGAACTAGTTTTCAGTTGAGACATGGACTACAATCTAGTATATTAGAGCATGCTAGGGGCACGGAAGCATGCTTCTGCGATTGATTACTTTGCTTCATAAAACCACTCTTTCGAATGAGATGGAGGCTTGCAACCTACGTGGATTATAAGGCTAATGCCCATTGTGTCGCGTCGAGGAGCGCCTAACAAGGTTCGTCTCTTGGCTTCCTCAATCGTCACTTGTTATAAAACTTCGTCAATCGACACTAGTTACAAACTTTGCATGTGATGTGAAAACTTGAAGAAATTTTGCATAACCTCTCTCTCTCTCTTTTCTCAGGCCTTGTTTAGATTCCGATTTTACTCCCAAATTCCACTACGCAGAATTCTTATTCCCCATCACATCAAAAACGTTTACATACGCATGGATTAAATGTAGATGAAATCAAAAACTAATTGCACAGTTTTATCAGACTGCATGGACGAACATTTTCGGTTAATTAATCAAGATTTGACAAATATTACCACAAAACAACGAAATTCTTACAGTGCTCGCGGAACCACTGTGCAAATTTCGTTCACCCCAATCGGGGATCTAAACAAGGCCTCAGTCGAAACATAACACAACCTCCCAGAGTCCCAGTAGCATCTACCCCGTCCCCACTAGATCAGCGGTGCACCAACGCCGGGTCCACGAAGACCAGTCCTGGGTTCCGATACGACCAAAGCTGCGGGGCGCCCAACGCCATCTCCACCGTCCATCCACTTTAAACCCCACCCTCTCTCACCCAGGCCACCACCTTCCTTCCGCTCCCAGTCCCACCACACCCCCTTGCCTTGTCTGCGTCGCCGCCGCCATGGCCGCGTCCTCCACCGCGGCGGCCTCGCCGCTCACCTGCCACCACCTCGGCAGCGCCGGCGCCCGCCCCACCCTCCCGTCCCTCTCCTTCTCCCTCCGCCGCCGCTCCTCCTCCTCTTCCTCCTCTAAGCCCATCTCCCTCTCCCACTCCCTCCCCCTCCACCGCCGCCTCCTTCTCCTCCTCCTCCCGCCGCGGCCCCGCCCCCGCCTCCGCCTCCGCCGCAGCAGCCCCCGCCCCGGAACCAACCCCAACCCCTCCCCCACCCCCGCCGCAACCCCACCCGCCACCCCAACCCCAGCCCCCGCCGCCGCACCCAAGAAGCCCGCGCCACAGGGCGCGGCCATCAAGCCGCTCCTGATCTCCCTCGCGATCGGCGTCGCCGTCTGGTTCCTCCCCTCCCCGCCGGCGTGCCCCGCAACGCGTGGCAGCTCCTCGCCATCTTCCTCTCCACCATCGTGGGCATCATCACGCAGCCCCTCCCGCTCGGCGCGGTGGCCCTGCTCGGCCTGGGCGCCGCGGTGCTCACCAAGACGCTCACCTTCGCCGCGGCCTTCTCCGCCTTCGGCGACCCGATCCCGTGGCTCATCGCGCTGGCCTTCTTCTTCGCGCGCGGGTTCATCAAGACGGGGCTGGGGTCCCGCGTCGCCTACGCCTTCGTCGCCGCCTTCGGCTCGTCCTCGCTCGGGCTCGGCTACTCGCTCGTCTTCGCCGAGGCGCTGCTCGCCCCTGCCATCCCGTCCGTGTCGGCCCGCGCGGGCGGCATCTTCCTCCCGCTCGTCAAGTCGCTCTGCGAGGCCTGCGGCTCGCGCGCGGGGGATGGGACCGAGAGGAAGCTCGGGGCGTGGCTCATGCTCACGTGCTTCCAGACCTCCGTCGTCTCCTCGGCCATGTTCCTCACCGCCATGGCGGCTAACCCGCTCTCGGCCAACCTCACGGCCAACACCATCGGCCAGGGGATCGGGTGGACGCTCTGGGCCAAGGCCGCTATCGTGCCGGGCATGCTGTCGCTCATCCTCGTGCCGCTCATTCTTTATGTCATCTACCCGCCGGAGGTGAAGGCCAGCCCCGATGCGCCACGCCTCGCCAAGGAGCGCCTCGCCAAGATGGGACCCATGAGCAAGGAGGAGACCATCATGGCCGGCACCCTGCTGCTCACGGTATATACATAGACTTGCCAGTTTCTCTTTCTCTGCAACGTTTAACTTTTGTTTCTTGTGCTATTAATGTTCTTTATATGCCTTGATGAATCCTGATGGTTAAAACTACTGAAAGCTATCTTTCATAAGTAGTTTATTGTGTTCTGTTATGAATAGATGCACCATTTAATGTCTTTGAAGTGTTAGGATTTTTTGTTACCAATGGTTTAGCAATCGACTGAAATCTGACCTGTGACTTTGTAATGTCCATATCCTTGACAGTCGTTGTCACTGAATGGAACTTTTTTTCATTGCCCTGTCACATCTAACTTGAATAGGAATTGTATTCACTTTTCACACTGAACATTATGCCCTTGCTCTGCATGCCATCAGGTTGGTCTTTGGATCTTCGGAGGAATGCTGGGTGTGGATGCGGTGTCTGCAGCAATTCTTGGTCTAGGGGTCCTCCTCATCACAGGGGTTGTCACATGGAAAGAGTGTTTGGCAGAGTCTGTGGCGTGGGATACGCTTACATGGTTTGCGGCACTTATAGCAATGGCTGGCTACCTCAACAAGTACGGGTTCATCGCTTGGTTCAGTGAGACTGTTGTGAAGGTACACTCTTTTCTTCACACAACTCTCATCTCTCATGAGCCTTGGCTCTTGGCATTTATAACGTTAAGGTTTTTACTTTATTCGTGAGAAAATTCCTTATTTGATAATGGAAGTTGACATGCTTTCTTAATCTTTTTTCCACAATGAGAGACCTAATTTTATTACTTAAAGCAATGAAATTACAATCACAAAGAGTTCAAAGGCATAACGTCACAGATTGACAGCCCACCCAACTAGAATCCTGGTCACAGATGGACCAGAACATACGGAACCATCTCAGGCACCTGGCATGCTTCCTATGGCCCTGAAATTCTTTTTCTCCCTTATATGACACCGGGTCTATCTTTTATTCCTTAATTTGACACTTCCATCAGTTTTGGCTGTTAACAAGTTATAAGATTATATGAAAAGACCTTTTTGTCCCTCAGCCCTCTTTGCGCCAGTATTGGAGTCCCGACACCAGGATTTGTAGTGTAACATATGTGAGGCAACAAGCAATTTTGAAAAACCACGTGTAGTTTTAGTTACTGATCAAATCAAGCTCATCATGAAAGTATCAAGCATCTCTTTCTCAGTATCTATTAACATGTTAACATCATACATGAATTTTTCATCCTATTTCTTTCCCAATTTCGTTCATCATGTTAATTTCATAAATGTTTTATCCTATCTATTGGTGAGAAAAAATGTGCTTAATGTAATCATCTTGTGAGAAAATAGTATGCTTCTTTTTCTTAAGAATGAAACAGTAAGTTTTGTGAGGAGGCCAGCCTTCTTTTACTTTTTACTCTTTAGATGTCCTCTTTTTTTTTTTTTTTTTTTTTTTTTTTTGAGGCTAGACTTCAAGTTCTTAGAATGTGTGAAGATAAACAAATTGCTTTTCTTCTTTGTATAGATTCTCTTTCTTATCTCTTTGGTTTTTCTAGCCATCCTCAGGCTTTTGAGGCTCCCTCTGGGAGCTTCGTTCATAGCTGTGGCCCCTTTTATTGTACATTTTCTTCTTTTTATTAATATAATATAAAAACCTCTAACAGTGGGGGCCTTCACTGCTGTATTTTCTGTTAACAAAACAGTAAGTTTTTCGTTGTATCGTCTATGCCACATTTTCAGTAGCTAGTGTGCAGCTTCTTATTTACATTCACTTTAATTAGCAGTTCACATCTTTTAGATAGTGCAAGTTTTATTATATTTCATAATAAATATGTTTATACTGTATTTCGGCATTTCGCAGAGCCATCCTTTCATCCCACCTTTCAGTTCTAGACTCTTGACATGTCACATGTAAACCATCATAAACTAAAAATCCAAAGATGGCCTTCTTTCTGAACAAAAAAACAGAGTCCATCCCCTCCCCTCCCCCCACCCCACCCCCACCCACACACACACACAAAAAAAAAAAAAAAAAAAAAAAAAAAAAAAAAAAAAGAGAGCCCAGCACATAACCTTCCAAAGCTGCAGGGCACAGAAACAGGGAGCAGGACTAAGGCCCTGTTTGTTTTGGCTTATGTTATCTGTAGCAGAAAAAAGTTCAGAATCACACCAGACGTCCTGTGTTTGATGCACTTCTGCTGGCCGCCCTTCAGCATCATGTAGTATTTTCAACAGCAAACATGAGACGCAGTGACATGAGAGAATTAGTGCTTCCCCACGACATAGCTGCTGCGGTATATGCACTACTCCCATGCATGAAAATAAACAGGCCCTAAGAAAACCAAGTTATTTGTGCTTGTTTTACTGAGAGGATTCGGGCAGATGATCTCCAACCTCAGACACGGTAAATCAGGAACCCAAGCTGCTTGGCCATTATGCTCAGGCTGGTCAGTCGGGCTGTGACCCCCAATGACACTTGGGGCACAGCTGCCCTGATGCTCAGGCCAGTGCCGCCCAAGCCACTCGGGCCGCCACTGTCACGTGAACCATTGTGCATGTTTCCCTGCTGACCTCAACTGGATATGGACCCACCTTCTGACTAGGGTTTTGGGATGGAGGAGGGGCATGGGAGAGAGAACAACAGAGAAGAGGATATAAAGCTTTTGAGCTTGTGACGGGAGAAAGCTGAGGGCCATGTGGCTTTGAGGAAAGGGGCATTTTAGACCATATCCAACTAATCTGACATGAACTTGAAGGTTATCATTCTCAGAATGTATGGAAATGTCAAATTAGAGCTGGTGCCATATAAGGGAGAAATTTTTAGGGCCCTAGAAGGAGCCATGTCAACTTCTAGTGTCAGATAAGGAATTTTGTCAACATTGTTAGGCCTTCATGATTAGCATGCTTTACCAACTAAATTACCTTATTTAAGAGCTATTGGCTATGATGGATGCTTTTTACTGCAATACAAGATGATCCAGCAATCTGGAGCCTAGAAATTTAGTGTTTTCTACTGTTCATTTTTAACCTAGTTCCACAAAAATATGAAACATTATTTGCTTTGGGCAAAGAAAGGTTATGAAGGGTATGCATCTATTTACCCTGAGCCAGAAACAAGTAGCAATTTATTGTTCTGTTTGTTGTGAAGGGGTAGTCTGGGTAGTCATCTGATACAAGAACCTTGTGTAACTTGTGTTTGACACTGTTAGATTTCACATAGGAGTGGTTATCTTGGTTATGTCTGAACTTAATACTTCTGAATTCATATGCTTATTGATGTATCTATGCAAAACTATGGGAGATAAAAAAATTGAAAGACATTAGTTTGATAATTGTAACATGATGCAGTTTAAATTATATTGGGTTCTGATATCACTAGTTGTTTTGTTATTTTTTCTGACATCTACAATATAGATAGATTGGTAGGTTATTTTTAAGTACTTCTGCTAATTTATCATTTATTGACCTTATTGCTTTTGTTTCAGTTTGTCGGAGGGCTTGGCATGTCATGGCAAGCCTCATTCGGTGTCTTGGTGCTGCTGTACTTCTACTCTCACTATTTCTTTGCCAGTGGTGCTGCACACATCGGAGCAATGTTCGCCGCATTCCTGTCAGTGGCGAAGGCCCTGGGCACCCCGGCACTCTTCGCTGCCATGGTTCTTTCATTCCTCTCGAACCTCATGGGTGGCACCACCCACTATGGCATTGGCTCTGCTCCTGTCTTCTATGGCGCAGGGTATGTCCCATTGGCTCAATGGTGGGGCTATGGGTTTGTTATCTCTGTCGTAAACATCATCATCTGGCTTGGGGCCGGCGGCTTCTGGTGGAAGATGATTGGGCTGTGGTGAGCACCACATTAACTGCGACATTCCTTTGTTTTTCTGTTGTTTTGGTCGAGTGGGGAAGGAAAACTATTCCCGAATTTGCGGTGCCACAGATGCCGCTGTCCACAAAGTTTTGTTGTCGACATGATTGCAACCCATTCTTTTAGTTGGTATCGATACATTTGTTCGAACCTTCCGGCAGCTAATTGCGAGGCCAGGGTGCAGTTTTTAACTTGCAATGTTAATTATAGAGTTGTGCTCAATGGATCTTTGGGATCATTCTCTCCCTATGTGCCCATGATGATGACTATTTGTGCTGGCTCCTTTTCATGTTCAGATTCTGATTCTGTTCATCTGTTGCGACCGCACTATGTTCTGCATTATATTGATGCATCCGATAGATTTATGTTGCCCTACTGGTTGGATCTTTGCGCATTCCAGTTAGCATTGCTTCTGAGAATTCAGTAAATTGTTGTGAGATGATGCTAGTAAAAATTGCTGACCTAAACTGCAATCACTGGGACCTCGCATGACTTTTACCTGAGGATGAATATTGCGCTCTTTCATTCTGGAAATTCTGATGATGTGCTGGTGGGGTTCATTCTGATGATGCGCTGGTGGGGTTCATTGATCATTGCTCGCTATTGGAGTTGCTTGACCTGACGCTGTATTCCCTTTTGTCTGAAAGTACACTCTGAACATTGGGTGCTCCGTGAAAGGTCCACCGTCGGAGGTCACCAAATCATGGTCAATCGGGTGTGCTTTCTTGCGCCACTTTTTATGCCAGCAGAGTATACGTACTGTTTCATTATTTGCTGGTGACGTTCGATATCTTGAAAAACAGCGTGATTTTGGACGATATCTTGAAAAAACAGCGTGATTTTGGACGACTTGTGAGACAGATGGCTTGATTCAGTTGAAAGTTAGTGCGCAACTTGCACATTCGACGTTCCTGTACGGTCGTCTTGCAAAGCAGTGTTGCAGGCCAAGCCCAAGAAAAGGACCGGGCACTTTATTCATGGGTGGCATCGGTACCCAAACTTCCAAACACCAAAAGCACCCACCTTTTTATATAATGTCTTTATATTGAAGGATGGGGCCTCGCATTTTGGCTTTGATACCTGTATTTTTCTAAAGTAATATACCATGGCCTCTGGTGTTCATTTGGGTTTAGTATTAAGCATGCATGAATGCACTCAGCCAACAAACAAGATATGGGTAAACTTTTGCCAAATGTAAATAAGCTGATAATTGAATTTGACGTCTCCAAGGAAGCAACTGAAACATGGGATCGATGCTAACTTGTGGCAAGGAGCAGAGCTCAACCTTTACAAGTGGGGGTGATAATGTGATGACACGAAGAGACCGACCGAAAGAGACATCCAATTTCGTCCTCTCATATGGAAAGGGCGGTGAATCGCCGAGCTCGGACAAAATCTTGCGAAAACGTATGTAAATCAAGCGTCCCACGTTCGATGCACGGCATCGAAATCTTTACCAGAAAAGTTCGAAAAAAAGGAATATATATAGAGCTCATCTGGTAGGACAAATATTCTCTGAGACTCTGATAGTCCTGATTCCCTTGCTTTTTTCCTCAGTTAGTCTCGAACTCACTGTGCACCTTTAAGAACCTCAGTTCAAAGCCCTCTCATGAAACATCCTTTTCTATCTTTTCGTTCTCGTTCATTCTTTACTCTCTAATCTAATGCCAAATTTTGAAGTGCATCATTCTTTCCTAGATGTAAACTAATCCAATAAATAAAGCTTCAGTAATTTCATGTATTCTGATGGATCCCTGAAGGGACCTGCTGTCTTGACTGTTATCCTCTGTCGGCTCTTGAGCTTTTTATCCACACGACTGAGATCAATTCTTGTTTACATTGTTTATTTTATTACCGCCAAAAATGTTTTTCTTGTCTGATCTTCCTCCATGGAAACGAGCTAAAACATGCATGGCCCACTCGCTCACCTCTTTCATCGTTTTTTTTTTCTCTCAATTCAACGCTAGATGGCTAGAGAATATATATGTGGAAGGGGTGTGTTAGTCTGACCTATAGATCACGAGTTCTCTCTCTGTTCTTACCAAAAAATAAAACACTCGCTGTGCTATTTAATGGCCATGGTCTAGTCTTTTCTTGATTCTCTAGATGAGACTTCTCTTTAAGGCCTTGCTAGTTTGATCCCAGAATCAAAAAGATTGGAGGGGATTGAAAGGGATTTTGATCTCCTCAATCCCCTTGGTTTTGAAATGATTCGGGTGCAAACTATAGAGTCTGTTGATGAGGTAGAGCTAGTACTAGTTAAGAAAAAATTAGTTCAAATTGGCTTTAATTAATTGGCTAACAATTGTAGAACGCTTAGCTTAAAAAAATTAGCCCACCTATTTTTTTTGAAGCCAAAATTAGCCCACCTATTAGCTCTCTGATTTGGATGCATGGGGGCTTTGATCCAAACGATAAAACGTTTTGCTTTTTAATATATTATTTTTTTTACTGTGTATCTAGTTTATAGTGTATATTGAAATGTATAGTAAAAGCTAGGTATATATCTAGAAAAGTCAAAACATCTTATACATTGTAAGGCCGAATCTCAATGGGAGGTTTCACCTCACGGTTCACCAAGGCGTGAAACTTTAGAATAAAATAAAACTCTCTCCCAATGCATAGTTTCAACATGCATGGTTTCACAAAAAAAAAATTCAATGCCTAGGGGATGGCGCGCGGTGGCCTCGACTCAATTGGGTATTTCATGGATGAAACGCCTCGGTGCGGATTTCATCCGGTTTCACGGCCTAGGAAACAACGCGCAGCGTTTCAGCATGGTGAAACTTATTCTTTCTCTCTCCTCCTCGTTTCAAATGCAAAAAGGTATTTAATGCGATGCGACAACATAATAAATGTGCATTACACCCCAGTGAAATCTGACCGAGACGACTTAATGAAAAAATAACAATTAGCTCTTGTATCTAAACAAGACATAGCATGTATGAGTAAGCAGCAGACACTGTTAAGTAAGATACTTAAAGATTCAGGGGCAAATCGCAACATACATGAGTGAGCAGACGCTCTTAAGACACTCACGCTCACGAGGTAGTATATTAATAGTAGTTCTTGGTAACTTTTCCATTTGTGGATTTTTTTAGAAAAAAATGTCTCAATCCACCTGACCTCAACCTCTCCACGCGTCTTGATTGAGAAACTAGGCAATCAGGACATTATATAGGGACAAAACCGTATCTTATAACAGAGAAATTTTGCGAAGGGTTTGGTACGGTTCTAGTCTCCACGCATTTAATTTAAAAAATAAACTAATTACATGTGTGTGACAGTCCATTGGCAAGCGTAGAGCTCGAAACCTTCATGTTTGTTCAAGTCTACTAGCTACGACATAACACCTCGCAATCTATATTGAACGAATTTCTTCAAGTCTTCGAGAGATAACTGTGGATGAGCAAAGCAGGAAGAACTATTTTCATCACGATTTTGTCAAAGTGTCAGCAATCATGTGAGCGAAGCAATTCTGATTTCAGTAGTAGCCGGGCCCGCGCAATTCATGTGCTACCATATGGAAGACTTGAAGAAAGGCGCACCAGTGTGGAATGTTCGAGAAGACCTCTGGTGGGTATTGCTAGAAGTACTCTGTATTGTGTTTGTTATTTTTTTTTAAAAAAAACAAGGGTTTTTTTTTTCTAGGCCATTCTTTTTTCCTCTTTTCAAAACACGCCACGTTTAATTCCTATTCGGAAGCTGGCGGAACAATTTTCGTCTTTCTGAAATATGCCACTGGATACGAATGGGAACGTCTTAGGCCCACCTGCAGGCTTACGTGGCGTACGGAGGTCCATATACGTACGTATCCGTCAGTTTCCCGTCTTCAGTCGTTCGACCCCGTCCGTTCCCCATCCGTTCGACCCCGTCCATTCCCCATCCCGTCTTCACTCGTAAGCCATCCGTTCCCCAGCTCGAAGCGGCGCAAGCAGGCAGTGGCGGCGCAAGCAGGCAGGCGGAGGCTAGGCAGGGGGCGCAGGCAGGCGGGAGCAGGCGGCCTTGGCGGCGCGCGCAGGCCTCGGCGGAGGCCCAGGCGGCAGGCCTTGGCGGCGCGCAGTGACATCGGTTGCTTGCTTGCTTCGGTTGCTTGCATCGGTTGCTTGCTTGCTTCGGTCGCTTGCTTTGAATCCTGCAGTGGAGCATGGCAATCGGGGCAGTGGACAGTCGCGCACAGGGACGTGCGGCCGCCTGCTTTGGCCACGGAGCTCATGGCCACGGGCTCCCTTGGCGTGCGGCTGCTTGCTCGCGCCGGCCTGCTCTGCTGCGCCACCTCGCCTGGCCGTCTGGGGCACGCGACAGAAGTCGCCGCCGCCGCCAAAGCTTGCGCCCGCCGCGTAGCCCGCCTTCGCCGTCCGCCACGGGACAGGGGAATAGACAGCGTTTGTTTCATTACGCACGGATACGGCCGTATACGTACACGTCGGCCTGCAGGCGGGCCCAAGACGTTCCCATTCGTATCCAGTGGCATGTTTCAAAAAATGCGAAAATCAATGGCCAACTTGATAATGGCGAATTCCAGTGGCATGTTTCAAAAGAGGGAAAATAGTAATGGCCTAGAACAAAAAAAAACCCAAAAAACAATGTATATCTACACAAGTGTACACGCACGCACGCACGCGCACTGCGCACACACTCCTATAGCTACGAAGCACACACTTAAAACCTTAGTACCGTGAGCATCTTCATTATTAGTGCAGAGTACTAGATCTTAATAAGGTTGATGAAGTCAAAACATGTACTCCCTCCATTCAAAATAGATGACGTTAGGGGATACGTGCCGGTCAATTTTTTTCAATTTTAATTTGATTTATAGAAAATACGCGCAACATTTATATCTTCAAATAAATTTATTAAAAAATTAAATTCAAAGATCTTTTCAATAATATTAATTACATATTATAAATATTAATACCTTTTAATATATAATTACCGGCATAGTTTAGAAATATTAACTTCACTTAAAAGTGAGAATGACATCTATTTTAAAATAGAGGGAGTATGTATCTATCTGTCAACGATCACATTGTTTATTAACAAATTTATATCATTAAATTCTAAAATAAATCTAGGAAAATATATGTAAATCAAGTACTTTGAATTCGGATTAAAATGTTTCAAAAATCTAAAAATACTATATTTGCGTTAATTTTGGCATGTAAAATAAAAACAAGAGTAGATTTTGTTGGCAATAGCTATTCAAGTTTCCACATGCACTGACTTGGGGATGCATTTGTAGATATATTGTTGTTACAAATAGTACAAGACATGCAACAAATTAAAGTGCGCCTTACTACCTTAAAGAGAGCCAAAACAGCGCGCTCGGGCTAGCAAGCGTCTCATGAAGTGCGCCTTCTTCTAGGCAAGGTGAGGCGAGCCGAACTGGGCAAATTAAAGCTTCCAAGCACGTCCGACGTCGCTGTTGAATGTCTTCTGTTTTTTCCCATATCCGCCAAAGGCGTGGAGCATTCTTTTGAAAAATGCACTGGTAAAAGTGACAACTGACAAATAACATACGAGTACTACTAACAACAAAGCTTTGGACTGGCTCGTCGTAGCGTCTCTAGCTCTAGCTGAAGTAATTAGTTTTTAGATTAAGATCTGAAGTAATTAGTAAGTTGCGGACAAATGTTTGCAAAATGTTTTACTCTACCCGGTGCGAATCCGGCGGCCTGGAAAGTTTTCGTTAACCAATTGTGCAAGTAGATTCGATCTCATGGTGACCTCTATTCGAAAAAACCCAAAGAAAAAAATAAAAGTTTGTTAACCATGTGCCGACGCTGGAGCCCTTGTCCACGTCAACCGGCCACGCCAGGCGGACCACTCAGGTGCCTCGGGGTCCGGGCCACCACGGGACGGAACCTGCGCCCGCGTCGAGCCCGATTTGATGCTCGCGAGTCGCGACCTCGGGTCCGCGCGCGACCTTCGCCACCGAGGTGCTGGGTACCCGCACTGGACGGACGCCACTGACAGGAGGCTCGCGCATGTGACAGCCCCACCTGGCGGTGGATTACGCGGCAGGGGGAGCGCGTGGAGTGGATGTCCGACCAGTGGGCCCCGGCGGCTCCTGAGCGGCCTGCGCTGCTGCATCGCGCGCGCGGCGATCGAGGGCAGGAGGGGGGAGCAGGCCAGCCGGCCACGGGCAGGCCAAACCAACCCGCACGCGCGAGGCGAATGGGGTTCGCTTCGGCTCGGTGGGTCACTATCGGCCGGCCCCCACCGGCTGCCGCCGGACGCCGGTGCTCCCTTTTTTTTTTCTACGGTTCCGATGCTAACATGTGCTTAAACTTTAGTCAAAAGTCGTACATTTTTCTCAATGTAATATTAGCAAAAGCAAACTTTGTTTTTAACATGCTTGTTTTGATTTATTTATTTCTTTGAGTCCACTAAATTGTTTAGTGAAGATAATCAACTCTACTCGAATTACTCTTTTTGTTCAAATTCTTCTTGGATTTTGTAAGATTAGCATGCATATCATACATAATAGTATCTATCCGGTATGACTATATGAATACAACATCCGATAATCAATTGGTATTTTCTTTTTACTATTTTGATCCAACTAGTAAAAACGTAATTGATTCATATTCAATATTTAAGAAAAGGTAAAATGAATTCATCTTGCTCGTGCAAGCATTTATTTATTCATTCAAAATTCTTGGACAATGACTTAGATATCCTGAATCGAAGCTGAAGTTGAATGTGTTATGCAGGTTGAGAGAAACAATAGGGCATTATTTAAATTAGCCTTAGGATATGTTTGAAACGAAGGGGTTTCACATAGACCATATGGGAATTAGTTGAATGCAAGAACACATAAAATTCCTGCAACCTTAGTGCCGAGACTTTTAGAAAATGATGAAAAAATCAATTATGTTACTGTCTAAGGAGGGCTCAATCGTCACTTTGATATGCCCATGTTATTGTAAACCGGTTAAATTCAGAGTCTGCCAATGATACTATGTGTCATGGCTCCGAACTCTGGCCACATCATAATCAAGTCCCGCCTCTCCATCCAGGCATGGAAGCTATGGCGCGAGACGTGTTACCTTTGGCGCCTTAGGCCAATGCGGCGACCTTAGGTCCAAAGACATTCGGGGATATGATGTGAATATTTTTCTAAAAAATAATTAAAATTTTAAAAATTTAGGCTCTATGTTCATATTTGATCCGAGTACAACCTTGTCATTTTCATTTAGAATGAAACTAATATATGATCCTCTCATCATTTGTGAATAAATATATATTTCACAAAGTAGCTACCCATTTAGGTTTCTAGTAAGAAATTAGCTAAAGGGAAGTTTATTTGAAATATTTATTTTACAGTATTGGTCACCATAAAATTCGCATGAAGATTTTTTTGTTGTTGCTAAAGGCATCAAGAAGATTCAACTCACATGTGAGAAGGGACAAGGGAAGAAAACAAAAAGATCATTTGATTGAGCACCAATTCTTTGCATACATTATTCCACCAATTAGGCTGAAAGTCGTGTCTGCTCTACATCTTATTATTAACCACCTAGCCAAACTTTTTTTTGGCGTTTTCCTACCTGATGGTAAAACACCATATATTTTGTGAGCACGGCAACCAATATTCACCTTTTACCACGAACAAGGAGATGAAAACCCCGTTTTACCCATAAACCATAGGGTAAAACATGATAATCCATCGGCAAATCTACCAAAAACGCGGCCCAAGCAAAAAACCTACTCGAAAAACCCAAAGCAGAAAGTCCCTTTCCCCTCCCTCCGCTTGCCTTCCCCTCTTCTACCATTTCGTCGAACACCTTCCCGATCGCGCGCCTCCGGCCATGGCGGAACCCTCCTCCGACGCGGCGGCAGCCGTCTCTGCGCGGCTCCTGGAGCTCGCGGCCGACGACGACGCCGCGGCGCTCGGGGACCTCCTGCGCACCCGTCCCTCGCTGACGAGCCCGCGCCGTGGTACTCCCCGGCGCGCGGCGCGGAGCCCATGACCCCGCTCATGGTCGCGGCGGCGTACGGGTCCGTGGCCTGCATCGACGTCCTGCTCTCGCCGCCGCACCTGGCGGACCCCAACCGCGCCTCGCCGTCGTCCCTCTCCACCGCGCTCCACCTCGCGGCCGGCGGCGGCGCCTCCACCGCGCCGGCCGCGGTGTCCCGCCTCCTGGCTTCTGGCGCCGACCCCACGCTGCTCGACCACCTCCACCGCCGGCCGTCCGACCTCGTCGCGCTCCCTCCCAACTCGCTCCCGCTCAAGAACCACCTCCTCTCCTCCTCGGAGGGCGCAAGGAGTGGCCGCCGGATCCCTCCCTCCCCGACATCAAGAACGGCGCCTACGCCTCCGACGACTTCCGCATGTACTCCTTCAAGGTGCGCGTGCTCGCGCGCCTACTCCCACGACTGGACCGAGTGCCCCTTCGTCCACCCCGGCGAGAACGCGCGGCGCCGGGACCCGCGCAAGTACCACTACAGCTGCGTGCCCTGCCCGGAGTTCAAGAAGGGGGCCGGCTGCCGGAGGGCGACATGTGCGAGTACGCGCACGGGGTGTTCGAGAGCTGGCTCCACCCGGCGCAGTACCGGACGCGGCTCTGCAAGGACGGCGTCGGCTGCGCGCGGCGCGTCTGCTTCTTCGCGCACACGCCTGAGGAGCTCCGCCCGCTGTACGTGTCGTCGGCGGGGTCGCGCAGCGCGATGGAGATGGCAGCGGCGGCGATGGGGATGGGGCTGCCGTCGCCGGGTGCGTCGTTCACGCCGCCGCTCTCGCCTTCCGGCGGGGGGAGCGGCGTGGCCGGCGCGTGGCCGCAGCCCAACGTGCCCGCGCTGTGCCTTCCCGGGAGCGCGGGGAATCTTCATCTGAGCCGGCTGCGCACTTCGCTGAGCGCGCGCAGCATGGCAGTGGACGAGCTGCTCGCCTCGACGGATTACGACGGGCTCGTCGGGTCGCCAGCCTCCGTCCGGTCGGCGAGGGGAAAGACGCTCGTGCCGTCCAATCTTGACGATCTGTTCTCGGCGGAGATGGCGAGCGCCACGGCATCTCACTCGCCTCGGTATGCAGACCAGGGCGGCTCTGCTTTCTCGCCGACGCGTAAGGCCGCCATGCTCAACCAGTTCCAGCAGCAGCAGAGCTTGCTATCTCCTCGGGCCACAGTTATCCCTGAGCCAGTGTCTCCGATGAGCTCCAGGCTGCTTGCGGCCCTTGCGCAGCGGGAGAAGATGCAGCAGCAGACGCTGAGAAGCATGAGCTCTCGAGACCTTGGCTCCGGCGCCTCCGTCCTGGTTGGCTCACCGGTTACTTCTAGCTGGTCCAAATGGGGAATCCCCTCGAGCACACCAGATTGGGGTGCTGACGACGAGGAGCTTGGCCGCCTCAAGCGATCCTCATCATTTGAGCTCCGGAGTGGTGCTAACGGCGATGAGCCGGACCTCTCATGGGTCAATACCCTGGTGAAGGAGCCAACGCCGGAGAAGCCATCCATCAACGGGATAGCCACAAAGGATTCTTTGAGTCAGGCTGCAAATCATGAGGATATCGGCGGTGAGGACGACGCTGCTGCGGTCATCGGTGGCTGGCTTGAACAGCTCCAGCTGGATGAGATGGTAGTCTAGAACAAACATAACATGAATCAAACAAGAAAGGTGCCATTTTTTTTTTTTTTTTTGCTATGATTCACCAGTTCCTTCCTTTACAACTTACTACAGCTACCAACCCTTCATACCTTGCTGGTAATTACTGGTGATACATTCTTTTGGAGTTGGTTAGTGTAGGTGTTGAGATTTCCACCACCATTTAGAGTTCCCCACAATTGGATGAAATGAAGGAAACTAGCCAATTTGATGGAATTTCAGGCTTGGCTAGGTGAACATTGTGTTTCTCCTTGTACCTTCCACTTCCATATCCATCCTTCGTCAATCATTCCACAAGTGATTTTCTCACTCTGAGAGGATTGTGAATTATGTATGATAGTTGATAGTGCTAGCATCTCCTAAGTCCCCATCCTCTGCTTCTTGCAAAGGAGTATGCGGGTGACTTACCTGCTTTGCATCAAATGCTTCTAATGGCTCATGATTGGTGTAAAACACCCTACTGTTGTTGTACTACTGAAGATTCATGACTGATGTAAATGCCCAATTGTTGTGTTGTACTCACTACTCATCAGGATCTAATGGTCCATGATTGTGTTAAATGACTTCATTGTTGCTGGACCACCAAAATTAAGCTGTGCAACATTACTTCACTGCATAAGCATAACTCATTCGTTAAATGTTATCACCTTGTGTGGCTGTCTGTCCATTTGCTGCTGTGATGATCGCCGGATTGGTTCTGACGGCAACTATTTTCTTTTGAAGCTGCAGCAATGGTTACTGCTGCTGTTCTGTTTGTGTTTGACATTTTTGGATGGATGCTGAGTCAAGGCTAATGCTGAGTGGTGATCTCAGGTCGGCATTGGATTTGATGGGTGCTGTGATGTTTAATGGGTTCCGAGGTGGCTTAACATGATGCGTCGACCTCTACAATGGTGATGTTTATTGTGCTCCAGATGAGTGCGACCTGGCCTGTGATGGAGCTTCGTTCTTGTCAGGATAAAACAAACTAGGGCGGTGGCTCGGTATGGCTGCCTCGTGTCTTGGCCTCTGTTTGGCCCTGGTCACAGGGACAGTGCTGACTCATACAGTGACATGGAACTTTTTAAAAATGATAGAAGGCTGCATCTGCTGGTTCAGTGTATCGTTACATATTCAATGCATTATGTGGTTATGATATTATAGGATAATGCTAGTATGTATTTTTAATATCAACTGTACTTATTTGTTTTTTTTAAACATGACAAATATTTTTAATATTACTTCAAGTTACTTTAATGTTGCCCGTTACTTGTTTTATTTTTACTGGAAGTCTCTTACTTTAAAAAAAAAAATGAAACTAAATATTGTTCTCTTTGTTATCTGTTTTGTGACATAGCAAGGCAATCACAAAGTTTTGTTTGATTTTTTTTCTAAAGCCTGTTTCGCTTGTATGTACAGCAATTTTAGACCGCAACAGTTCATAAGCTAATTATGCTTTGAAGTGATGTGTTATTGAAATCAAATCGTTCTACTGCTGGTAGTATATATACACTATACACTACTAAATTAGCATATAGGTTTGCAGTTCATCTACTTTTGATAGTGGGAAGAAAGACGGATTTGTTGTTTCATTATTGAGCGAGTTGTTTCCAAATGATGTCAAGCATATGTTTTTTTAAATAAATAGTTAGGTCCATGATGACTTTGGTTCAGAAATATAGGTTGAATTAGGGTATCTGCCTCACTCCTGATGGCATTCAGGTGCATTTACCTAAGCTATGTCCCAATTTTGATATTCTTTTCTAAAAGAAACACTGCAATTGTAAATCCAAAAGAAGTGTAAAAAGATGCTCATAATTGTTGTATAGGATAAAGTAATGGTCCATGCATCCCCTTTATTCATTGGGGATATTGGTCGGTGATATACATAAATGCTAGGTATGTAAATGAATGTTGCCTTTTCAAATCAAGTTTGGAGTATTTTTACCAATAATCTCATATATAGGTTGGAACACATTTTGAATGCTTGAATATCTTAGATGGATGGATTAGTTATTAATAAAAGTTTATAACAATGGATTAGCTATTAATAAATTTATAACATCATCCATTTTTTTTCTATACGAGGAGATAGAAATAGAATAGAAAGAAGAGCTAGCTCTTCATAATGAGCTAGTCTTTTCACACATCCTCATGTTTCGTGGGCCAACACTCATATTTCATCAAATTATCTTTCTTTCTTTATTTAATGATCAAATTAGTTTTAAGCAACATCTAAAGGGTCCGTTTAGTTCAGCTATGAGCTGCGCAAGAACTGTTCTAAGTTGAGCTTAACTATGTACTATGAAAAAGGTGTAAAATGTTTGATGGAAACAACTATATAAGCCGTGGACTATGCTTTATATATGCGTTCAGTAGATGATGCTCTGCGAAATGATGCTAAAAATGCGTTCATTTCCATATTCAGCTTCCTCATAATAAGGCAATTCCATTCCCACATCAGGATAATACTAAAAAAGTTTCCCTGAAGAAACAGCTCAAGGAAACCCACTTAAAAAATGAACATGAAAGTTCGTAAGGTTCGCCAAAAAAAATATGAACCGTACACGGGCAGTCACATTAATGGACGCTCTGCGTTTTCTTTCTCCGTACATAAAAATAATAAAAATTCAGCTGAATTTAACCAGTCTCCTCAAAAAAAAAAAAAAAAAAGCTGAATTTTATTTTTGTGATACAAGCTGATTTGCATAAAGGGGGTTGTATAATTCCTGCTATTTGCATAAATATTGTAGAATAGCTGCCCGTGGACATCGGTTAGTTACCCAAGTGGCTCTTAACGTGCTAACAAAATCGAAGAGCCAAAGATTACAAATAGTAATATCAGATGTGTGTCAATTAGTACGTAATTTGAAAGGTAGGTGGTTTGTGAAATTTACTGATATAAATTAACAGTGCTATACTCATCTTCAAGCATATTGACATTGTTACTTTGCTATCAGACTTTGGCTCAACATATTTTGAGATAATTAGTGGAGCAATGCATACACGACTTAATCTCTAATTGTGGCTGTACCGAAGAACTACTTGTAGTAACTATACTACAAATACAACTTTGGTCATATGTAACTATAAACGACAATTTTCGTAAATAACCTTTATGGTTTCCACTTGTTATCCAAATAGGCTTGGACTGTTTTAATTGAATGGCAAGTGGGCTTTTAACACTTTTCTTTTAAATGAATGGTTCCTTGTTACTAGCGGTCAAAGTTCATAAAAATATTCATAAGTGTTCCTCGTATAATCACACCCTACCCAGCCCAAGTTGTTCTTGTTCATCTGTGTGTACATTCTGCAAAAAAGAAAATAGTCATCAGAATGTATAGTTCATTGGTATAATGTCAAAAGTAGCTGTAGTTTTGCAAATTAATTACATATAGTCATATATCATATTTGTCAAAGTGAGTGGACAAAGATTGAATGAAGTGCAAAGTCGATCACAAAGATTATATTAAATGGTAACAGGAGAGGGTGCTAAAGTCATTAACCTTCTTCAGGAACCATCCATTTTCTTGGATTCCTCTTTTTCATCTGTCAATTTCATTGAGAAACCTGCATGCCCACCAGTTTCCTTTCAGCTGATCAAACAGTTGGGACTTGGGGGACGCCTTCTTTGTACCATCACCATCTCTGAATCATTCAGATAGAAAATCCTGGCAGGACAAGTTCATTCAGGTGGTCAATCAGATGCATGGAGGATCTGCAGCTTCTGTCACAATCTGTCACAATGTAGCCAGCTGCACCTCCAAACCTCTGAAGCTGCATAACTCCTCACAGTATGAGAGCTGATCAGTTAGCAGTAATGCATGTCTAGTCTGGGTCAAGAAACCGTCACTAGTCAAACAGGTGCCCCAGAAAGGTGCTATGTTTGCTGGTATTTTTCCGCTGCTAGTGTGCAGAGTGTTCCCCTTCCCTTCCCGAGGAACATGTAAAAATAGCAGTCAGTGTGTCCATACCAATGAGTTTCAGCTGTGGTGTTAAATCTCTGTGGTTTCATGCTTGGTATCTGTCGTTGTCCACGACAAGCCTGTACTAAGACCGGAAAGGATCACCCAGGTTTTGTGGATTTGATTTTGAGTCGGAGCCATCAATGTTTACCTACCTACTCTCTCAGTCCTAAAAAGAATGTAATTCTAGGTTTCCAATGAATCATGGAAGCTCTTTAGCACATTCTGCAAAACTCAGCAATGGAACATGTACATACTCTGAAGGACTTGACACTTGTCCCTTAGGCAGAGAAGATATTGGTCAAGTGTCAAGGATTGCCCCTTGCTATCGTTGCCTGGGGAGCCTTCTATCTTGTATGGAGAAATGGAGGAACAAGGTTAGTGACTGTTCTGCAATCAGCAATTGGCCTTCTCCTCTCTTCCCAAATTATAAGTCGCTTTGACTTTTTTGAGGGAGTACCAAATAATCCAGGCTTCACGTGTTATAAAACTGAGGTTATATGATAATCCAGGCCTTATTCCTGAAGATTACCAAATTCGACGGAGGTGGGGTAATTAGATTGTGGGTAGGCAAAGGTTTTTGTAGAAGATCCAGGAACGAGAGTACGAGACAACACTGGAAGAAGTTGCAGAGGAATACCTCAGGGAACATGCTCGGCTCTAAAACGTTCAGTAACTGAGGAACAAATTTGGAAGGATAAAGAGATTCCAGGTGCACGACCTTGTAAGGGAAATGACACATATCTGAAATCACCCAGAAGTAACAGATGTTGGCAATGTGGTGTATCTGTGCACAGTGGAGGCCAAGTGTAGCAAACAGGCCCTCCTTCACAGCATCTGCGCACATTGTTGTTGTTTGATAGACATGTGCTTATTCCATGGATCAACACTGCTTTGTCAAATTTCACACTGTTAAGAATCTTATACCTCAGATACTCCCTCCTCGAGGTCATTCCTGATGCCATAACAGGTTTATTCAATCTGCACCTTCTTGATTTATCATGTACTGGAGTGAAGAAGGTACAAAAATCGGTGGCAACACTCAATAAACTACAGACATTGCTGCTCAGGTTCGCTCGTGTGCGGGACTTGCCACCTGAAATAACCTTGGTCACAAGCCTCCGGCACCTGTCGGTGAGCAATGGTATGTATGGCACATCGATTGGTGGTAATATATGCAGTCTCAAGCAGCTGCATACTCTACGGGAGGTGAAAGCCAATAAAGATTTAGCTCAAAATCTTGGTTGCGTGATGCAGCTAAGAAAGCTTAGGCACCACTGGGATCCTCCAAAGCTACAGTGCAGATCTCTGGAATCCCATCATGAAGATGACTGCCCTTACAAAACTGGCCGTCAGAACTAGTGGTGAGAAAGAATCCCTTAGTTTGAAAAACTGAGACCTCTTAGGAATCTGGAGAAATTTTACTTGAAAGCAAGTTGGCAGAAGAGCTATCTTTTCAATATGTGATGGGTTTCAGAAGCTTACAGTCCTAATTAATGCGGTGGTCTGGACTAAAGGAAGATCCCCTCATATTGCTGTCTCAAATGGTAAACCTCGTTTATCTTAACCTTTATTCTGCATACGATGAGAAATCTTCGATTCTGTTCTGGATGGTTTCCAAAGCTCAAGGAATTCTATATTGGGAAGTTGGAGAACCTATCAACAGTTGAGATAATGGATGGTGTAATGACAAACTTACTAGAGTGCTAAGATGTACTTAATCTTTGCTGGTATTCGAGGAAAAAAGATGTGCTTGGGGACCTGAGATTCCTTAGGTCGCTTGAGTACTTGTGTGCAGGGAAAATGCCAGGAGAATTTGTGGAGGGGCTAGAGGAAACGGCCAGGGATTTGTACACATTGCTAACATTAAATGTGTATGATATGTGAGAGAACTGTAATCCTACCAGCTTGCCACACAGTGTCAGTACTTCTTTTCAGATAATGAGCTATATCAATTGGTGTGAATGGAATAGAACCAGGTTCACAGAATGTTCAAGTTTTTATTCTTATTCTAGTTGTGTCGGGTACATCATGTTTGTATGCGTGTTGCGTCTTGATTATGTCCACAAATGGAGCTACGATGTTTCATTAAGTAAAATTATTCTAAGTTGAGTTCAAACAACTACTGCCTCCATTCCAAATCATAAGTCATTCAAACTTTCTTAGAGAGTCAAAGCATCTAAAGATATATGACATCGAATGTATACTATGAAAATACATAATGAATAAAGAATCTACTGATACTTATTTAGTACCATAAATATTATTATCGTACTACATAAATTCAGTCAACAATATCTTTGACTCTTTCAGAAAAATTGGAATGACTAATAATTTGGGATGGATGGAGTAGATGAGAGACAAAAGTGACATTTTCTCAGCTTGGACTGTACAATTGGTTGTCAGATTTAGACTAAAAAATAGACCTGCAGAATGGTAATGCGGAAAATAATAACTTGGTGACTGGTAAATATATAGATGCAAATGTAAAATGTAAATACTGCTAATCTGGGGCTAAGAATTGTGAATTGTGATACGTGTGACATTATGCACGCATAAGTTGTTCAAAACGAATAAACACTATAGACGCGAGAAAGCACCCAATTCGAAGTCTTAATTTGAATGACAGATTACCAGGTCTGTGAGGGATTGAGGTGGAACCTACCTGGCTTCCCTTTCGTCAGGCAGGCCCTCTCGTAGGCACAGCGCGACGAGCCATAGATCCTCACGCTCAGATCATAGCCCCAAGCCAAGTCGTGCTCGCCGTCG